>OV049925.1:133904787-134404829 GCA_920104205.1 Eupeodes latifasciatus | reverse complement strand
ATTAAGCGAGATATTCGCATTTTAAGTTTGAACATGGATTTTTGTCCATAACTTGTTGTAAAATTGGTCTTATTCAAAGATAGGCACAGCAATGGAAAGGGAATGATTCCTAGATCACAATCCTGAAATTTAAGCCATCTAGGTGGTCTAGATCGAGAAATAATGGAGTTCAAAAATTGCCCTCTAGGTCTCGACTTTCGACCCTCTGGGACGCATATTAGGCGAGATATTCGCATTTTAAGTTTGAACATGGATTTTTGTCCATAACTTGTTGTAAAATTGGTCTTATTCAAAGATAGGCACAGCAATGGAAAGGGAATGATTCCTAGATCACAATACTGAAATTTCAGCCATCTAGGTGGTCTAGATCGAGAAATAATGGAGTTCAAAAATTGCCCTCTAGGTCTCGACTTTCGACCCTCTGGGACGCATATTAAGCGAGATATTCGCATTTTAAGTTTGAACATGGATTTTTGTCCATAACTTGTTGTAAAATTGGTCTTATTCAAAGATAGGCACAGCAATGGAAAGGGAATGATTCCTAGATCACAATCCTGAAATTTCAGCCATCTAGGTGGTCTAGATCGAGAAATAATGGAGTTCAAAAATTGCCCTCTAGGTCTCGACTTTCGACCCTCTGGGACGCATATTAAGCGAGATATTCGCATTTTAAGTTCGAACATGGATTTTTGTCCATAACTTGTTGTAAAATTGGTCTTATTCAAAGATAGGCACAGCAATGGAAAGGGAATGATTCCTAGATCACAATCCTGAAATTTCAGCCATCTAGGTGGTCTAGATCGAGAAATAATGGAGTTCAAAAATTGCCCTCTAGGTCTCGACTTTCGACCCTCTGGGACGCATATTAAGCGAGATATTCGCATTTTAAGTTTGAACATGGATTTTTGTCCATAACTTGTTGTAAAATTGGTCTTATTCAAAGATAGGCACAGCAATGGAAAGGGAATGATTCCTAGATCACAATACAGAAATTTCAGCCATCTAGGTGGTCTAGATCGAGAAATAATGGAGTTCAAAAATTGCCCTCTAGGTCTCGACTTTCGACCCTCTGGGACGCATATTAAGCGAGATATTCGCATTTTAAGTTTGAACATGGATTTTTGTCCATAACTTGTTGTAAAATTGGTCTTATTCAAAGATAGGCACAGCAATGGAAAGGGAATGATTCCTAGATCACAATCCTGAAATTTCAGCCATCTAGGTGGTCTAGATCGAGAAATAATGGAGTTCAAAAATTGCCCTCTAGGTCTCGACTTTCGACCCTCTGGGACGCATATTAAGCGAGATATTCGCATTTTAAGTTCGAACATGGATTTTTGTCCATAACTTGTTGTAAAATTGGTCTTATTCAAAGATAGGCACAGCAATGGAAAGGGAATGATTCCTAGATCACAATCCTGAAATTTCAGCCATCTAGGTGGTCTAGATCGAGAAATAATGGAGTTCAAAAATTGCCCTCTAGGTCTCGACTTTCGACCCTCTGGGACGCATATTAAGCGAGATATTCGCATTTTAAGTTTGAACATGGATTTTTGTCCATAACTTGTTGTAAAATTGGTCTTATTCAAAGATAGGCACAGCAATGGAAAGGGAATGATTCCTAGATCACAATACTGAAATTTCAGCCATCTAGGTGGTCTAGATCGAGAAATAATGGAGTTCAAAAATTGCCCTCTAGGTCTCGACTTTCCACCCTCTGGGACGCATATTAAGCGAGATATTCGCATTTTAAGTTTGAACATGGATTTTTGTCCATAACTTGTTGTAAAATTGGTCTTATTCAAAGATAGGCACAGCAATGGAAAGGGAATGATTGCTAGATCACAATCCTGAAATTTCAGCCATCTAGGTGGTCTAGATCGAGAAATAATGGAGTTCAAAATTGCCCTCTAGGTCTCGACTTTCGACCCTCTGGGACGCATATTAAGCGAGATATTCGCATTTTAAGTTTAAACATGGATTTTTGTCCATAACTTGTTGTAAAATTGGTCTTATTCAAAGATAGGCACAGCAATGGAAAGGGAATGATTCCTAGATCACAATCCTGAAATTTCAGCCATCTAGGTGGTCTAGATCGAGAAATAATGGAGTTCAAAAATTGCCCTCTAGGTCTCGACTTTCGACCCTCTGGGACGCATATTAAGCGAGATATTCGCATTTTAAGTTTGAACATGGATTTTTGTCCATAACTTGTTGTAAAATTGGTCTTATTCAAAGATAGGCACAGCAATGGAAAGGGAATGATTCCTAGATCACAATCCTGAAATTTCAGCCATCTAGGTGGTCTAGATCGAGAAATAATGGAGTTCAAAAATTGCCCTCTAGGTCGCGACTTTCGACCCTCTGGGAGAGATATTCGCATTTTAAGTTTGAACATGGATTTTTGTCCATAACTTGTTGTAAAATTGGTCTTATTCAAAGATAGGCACAGCAATGGAAAGGGAATGATTCCTAGATCACAATACTGAAATTTCAGCCATCTAGGTGGTCTAGATCGATAAATAATGGAGTTCAAAAATTGCCCTCTAGGTCTCGACTTTCGACCCTCTGGGACGCATATTAAGTGAGATATTCGCATTTTAAGTTTGAACATGGATTTTTGTCCATAACTTGTTGTAAAATTGGTCTTATTCAAAGATAGGCACAGCAATGGAAAGGGAATGATTCCTAGATCACAATACTGAAATTTCAGCCATCTAGGTGGTCTAGATCGAGAAATAATGGAGTTCAAAAATTGCCCTCTAGGTCTCGACTTTCGACCCTCTGGGACGCATATTAAGCGAGATATTCGCATTTTAAGTTTGAACATGGATTTTTCTCCATAACTTGTTGTAAAATTGGTCTTATTCAAAGATAGGCACAGCAATGGAAAGGAAATGATTCCTAGATCACAATACTGAAATTTCAGCCATCTAGGTGGTCTAGATCGAGAAATAATGGAGTTCAAAAATTGCCCTCTAGGTCTCGACTTTCGACCCTCTGGGACGCATATTAAGCGAGATATTCGCATTTTAAGTTTGAACATGGATTTTTGTCCATAACTTGTTGTAAAATTGGTCTTATTCAAAGATAGGCACAGCAATGGAAAGGGAATGATTCCTAGATCACAATCCTGAAATTTCAGCCATCTAGGTGGTCTAGATCGAGAAATAATGGAGTTCAAAAATTGCCCTCTAGGTCTCGACTTTCGACCCTCTGGGACGCATATTAAGCGAGATATTCGCATTTTAAGTTTGAACATGGATTTTTGTCCATAACTTGTTGTAAAATTGGTCTTATTCAAAGATAGGCACAGCAATGGAAAGGGAATGATTCCTAGATCACAATCCTGAAATTTCAGCCATCTAGGTGGTCTAGATCGAGAAATAATGGAGTTCAAAAATTGCCCTCTAGGTCTCGACTTTCGACCCTCTGGGACGCATATTAAGCGAGATATTCGCATTTTAAGTTTGAACATGGATTTTTGTCCATAACTTGTTGTAAAATTGGTCTTATTCAAAGATAGGCACAGCAATGGAAAGGGAATGATTCCTAGATCACAATACTGAAATTTCAGCCATCTAGGTGGTCTAGATCGAGAAATAATGGAGTTCAAAAATTGCCCTCTAGGTCTCGACTTTCGACCCTCTGGGACGCATATTAAGCGAGATATTCGCATTTTAAGTTTAAACATGGATTTTTGTCCATAACTTGTTGTAAAATTGGTCGTATTCAAAGATAGGCACAGCAATGGAAAGGGAATGATTCCTAGATCACAATACTGAAATTTCAGCCATCTAGGTGGTCTAGATCGATAAATAATGGAGTTCAAAAATTGCCCTCTAGGTCTCGACTTTCGACCCTCTGGGACGCATATTAAGCGAGATATTCGCATTTTAAGTTTGAACATGGATTTTTGTCCATAACTTGTTGTAAAATTGGTCTTATTCAAAGATAGGCACAGCAATGGAAAGGGAATGATTCCTAGATTACAATACTGAAATTTCAGCCATCTAGGTGGTCTAGATCGAGAAATAATGGAGTTCAAAAATTGCCCTCTAGGTCTCGACTTTCGACCCTCTGGGACGCATATTAAGCGAGATATTCGCATTTTAAGTTTGAACATGGATTTTTGTCCATAACTTGTTGTAAAATTGGTCTTATTCAAAGATAGGCACAGCAATGGAAAGGGAATAATTCCTAGATCACAATCCTGAAATTTCAGCCATCTAGGTGGTCTAGATCGATAAATAATGGAGTTCAAAAATTGCCCTCTAGGTCTCGACTTTTGACCCTCTGGGACGCATATTAAGCGAGATATTCGCATTTTAAGTTTGAACATGGATTTTTGTCCATAACTTGTTGTAAAATTGGTCTTATTCAAAGATAGGCACAGCAATGGAAAGGGAATGATTCCTAGATCACAATCCTGAAATTTCAGCCATCTAGGTGGTCTAGATCGAGAAATAATGGAGTTCAAAAATTGCCCTCTAGGTCTCGACTTTCGACCCTCTGAGACGCATATTAAGCGAGATATTCGCATTTTAAGTTTGAACATGGATTTTTGTCCATAACTTGTTGTAAAATTGGTCTTATTCAAAGATAGGCACAGCAATGGAAAGGGAATGATTCCTAGATCACAATACTGAAATTTCAGCCATCTAGGTGGTCTAGATCGAGAAATAATGGAGTTCAAAAATTGCCCTCTAGGTCTCGACTTTCGACCCTCTGGGACGCATATTAAGCGAGATATTCGCATTTTAAGTTTGAACATGGATTTTTGTCCATAACTTGTTGTAAAATTGGTCTTATTCAAAGATAGGCACAGCAATGGAAAGGGAATGATTCCTAGATCACAATCCTGAAATTTCAGCCATCTAGGTGGTCTAGATCGAGAAATAATGGAGTTCAAAAATTGCCCTCTAGGTCTCGACTTTCGACCCTCTGGGACGCATATTAAGCGAGATATTCGCATTTTAAGTTCGAACATGGATTTTTGTCCATAACTTGTTGTAAAATTGGTCTTATTCAAAGATAGGCACAGCAATGGAAAGGGAATGATTCCTAGATCACAATACTGAAATTTCAGCCATCTAGGTGGTCTAGATCGATAAATAATGGAGTTCAAAAATTGCCCTCTAGGTCTCGACTTTCGACCCTCTGGGACGCATATTAAGCGAGATATTCGCATTTTAAGTTTGAACATGGATTTTTGTCCATAACTTGTTGTAAAATTGGTCTTATTCAAAGATAGGCACAGCAATGGAAAGTGAATGATTCCTAGATCACAATCCTGAAATTTCAGCCATCTAGGTGGTCTAGATCGAGAAATAATGGAGTTCAAAAATTGCCCTCTAGGTCTCGACTTTCGACCCTCTGGGACGCATATTAAGCGAGATATTCGCATTTTAAGTTTGAACATGGATTTTTGTCCATAACTTGTTGTAAAATTGGTCTTATTCAAAGATAGGCACAGCAATGGAAAGGGAATGATTCCTAGATTACAATACTGAAATTTCAGCCATCTAGGTGGTCTAGATCGAGAAATAATGGAGTTCAAAAATTGCCCTCTAGGTCTCGACTTTCGACCCTCTGGGACGCATATTAAGCGAGATATTCGCATTTTAAGTTTGAACATGGATTTTTGTCCATAACTTGTTGTAAAATTGGTCTTATTCAAAGATAAGCACAGCAATGGAAAGGGAATGATTCCTAGATCACAATCCTGAAATTTCAGCCATCTAGGTGGTCTAGATCGATAAATAATGGAGTTCAAAAATTGCCCTCTAGGTCTCGACTTTTGACCCTCTGCGACGCATATTAAGCGAGATATTCGCATTTTAAGTTTGAACATGGATTTTTGTCCATAACTTGTTGTAAAATTGGTCTTATTCAAAGATAGGCACAGCAATGGAAAGGGAATGATTCCTAGATCACAATCCTGAAATTTCAGCCATCTAGGTGGTCTAGATCGAGAAATAATGGAGTTCAAAAATTGCCCTCTAGGTCTCGACTTTCGACCCTCTGGGACGCATATTAAGCGAGATATTCGCATTTTAAGTTTGAACATGGATTTTTGTCCATAACTTGTTGTAAAATTGGTCTTATTCAAAGATAGGCACAGCAATGGAAAGGGAATGATTCCTAGATCACAATACTGAAATTTCAGCCATCTAGGTGGTCTAGATCGAGAAATAATGGAGTTCAAAAATTGCCCTCTAGGTCTCGACTTTCGACACTCTGGGTCGCATATTAAGCGAGATATTCGCATTTTAAGTTTGAACATGGATTTTTGTCCATAACTTGTTGTAAAATTGGTCTTATTCAAAGATAGGCACAGCAATGGAAAGGGAATGATTCCTAGATCACAATCCTGAAATTTCAGCCATCTAGGTGGTCTAGATCGAGAAATAATGGAGTTCAAAAATTGCCCTCTAGGTCTCGACTTTCGACCCTCTGGGACGCATATTAAGCGAGATATTCGCATTTTAAGTTCGAACATGGATTTTTGTCCATAACTTGTTGTAAAATTGGTCTTATTCAAAGATAGGCACAGCAATGGAAAGGGAATGATTCCTAGATCACAATCCTGAAATTTCAGCCATCTAGGTGGTCTAGATCGAGAAATAATGGAGTTCAAAAATTGCCCTCTAGGTCTCGACTTTCGACCCTCTGGGACGCATATTAAGCGAGATATTCGCATTTTAAGTTTGAACATGGATTTTTGTCCATAACTTGTTGTAAAATTGGTCTTATTCAAAGATAGGCACAGCAATGGAAAGGGAATGATTCCTAGATCACAATACTGAAATTTCAGCCATCTAGGTGGTCTAGATCGAGAAATAATGGAGTTCAAAAATTGCCCTATAGGTCTCGACTTTCGACCCTCTGGGACGCATATTAAGCGAGATATTCGCATTTTAAGTTTGAACATGGATTTTTGTCCATAACTTGTTGTAAAATTGGTCTTATTCAAAGATAGGCACAGCAATGGAAAGGGAATGATTCCTAGATCACAATCCTGAAATTTCAGCCATCTAGGTGGTCTAGATCGAGAAATAATGGAGTTAAAAAATTGCCCTCTAGGTCTCGACTTTCGACCCTCTGGGACGCATATTAAGCGAGATATTCGCATTTTAAGTTTAAACATGGATTTTTGTCCATAACTTGTTGTAAAATTGGTCTTATTCAAAGATAGGCACAGCAATGGAAAGGGAATGATTCCTAGATCACAATCCTGAAATTTCAGCCATCTAGGTGGTCTAGATCGAGAAATAATGGAGTTCAAAAATTGCCCTCTAGGTCTCGACTTTCGACCCTCTGGGACGCATATTAAGCGAGATATTCGCATTTTAAGTTTGAACATAGGCAGAGTAATGGAAAGGGAATGATTCCTAGATCACAATCCTGAAATTTAAGCCATCTAGGTGGTCTAGATCGAGAAATAATGGAGTTCAAAAATTGCCCTCTAGATCTCGACTTTCGACCCTCTGGGACGCATATTAAGCGAGATATACGCATTTTAAGTTTAAACATGGATTTTTGTCCATAACTTGTTGTAAAATTGGTCTTATATAAAGATAGGCACAGCAATGGAAAGGGAATGATTCTTAGATCACAATCCTGAAATTTCAGCCATCTAGGTGGTCTAGATCGAGAAATAATGGAGTTCAAAAATTGCCCTCTAGGTCTCGACTTTCGACCCTCTGGGACGCATATTAAGCGAGATATTCGCATTTAAAGTTTGAACATGGATTTTTGTCCATAACTTGTTGTAAAATTGGTCTTATTCAAAGATAGGCACAGCAATGGAAAGGGAATGATTCCTAGATCACAATCCTGAAATTTCAGCCATCTAGGTGGTCTAGATCGAGAAATAATGGAGTTCAAAAATTGCCCTCTAGGTCTCGACTTTCGACCCTCTGGGACGCATATTAAGCGAGATATTCGCATTTTAAGTTTGAACATGGATTTTTGTCCATAACTTGTTGTAAAATTGGTCTTATTCAAAGATAGGCACAGCAATGGAAAGGGAATGATTCCTAGATCACAATCCTGAAATTTCAGCCATCTATGTAGGTGGTCTAGATCGAGAAATAATTGAGTTCAAAAATTGCCCTCTAGATCTTGACTTTCGACCCTCTGGGACGCATAGTAAGCGAGATATTCGCATTTTAAGTTTGAACATGGATTTTTGTCCATAACTTGTTGTAAAATTGGTCTTATTCAAAGATAGGCACAGCAATGGAAAGGGAATGATTCCTAGATCACAATCCTGAAATTTCAGCCATCTAGGTGGTCTAGATCGAGAAATAATGGAGTTCAAAAATTGCCCTCTAGGTCTCGACTTTCGACCCTCTGGGACGCATATTAAGCGAGATATTCGCATTTTAAGTTTAAACATGGATTTTTGTCCATAACTTGTTGTAAAATTGGTCTTATTCAAAGATAGGCACAGCAATGGAAAGGGAATGATTCCTAGATCACAATCCTGAAATTTCAGCCATCTAGGTGGTCTAGATCGAGAAATAATGGAGTTCAAAAATTGCCCTCTAGGTCTCGACTTTCGACCCTCTGGGACGCATATTAAGCGAGATATTCGCATTTTAAGTTTGAACATAGGCAGAGTAATGGAAAGGGAATGATTCCTAGATCACAATCCTGAAATTTAAGCCATCTAGGTGGTCTAGATCGAGAAATAATGGAGTTCAAAAATTGCCCTCTAGATCTCGACTTTCGACCCTCTGGGACGCATATTAAGCGAGATATACGCATTTTAAGTTTAAACATGGATTTTTGTCCATAACTTGTTGTAAAATTGGTCTTATTCAAAGATAGGCACAGCAATGGAAAGGGAATGATTCTTAGATCACAATCCTGAAATTTCAGCCATCTAGGTGGTCTAGATCGAGAAATAATGGACTTCAAAAATTGCCCTCTAGGTCTCGACTTTCGACCCTCTGGGACGCATATTAAGCGAGATATTCGCATTTAAAGTTTGAACATGGATTTTTGTCCATAACTTGTTGTAAACCTCTAGGTCTCGACTTTCGACCCTCTGGGACGCATATTAAGCGAGATATTCGCATTTTAAGTTTAAACATGGATTTTTGTCCATAACTTGTTGTAAAATTGGTCTTATTCAAAGATAGGCACAGCAATGGAAAGGGAATGATTCCTAGATCACAATCCTGAAATTTCAGCCATCTAGGTGGTCTAGATCGAGAAATAATGGAGTTCAAAAATTGCCCTCTAGGTCTCGACTTTCGACCCTCTGGGACGCATATTAAGCGAGATATTCGCATTTTAAGTTTGAACATAGGCAGAGTAATGGAAAGGGAATGATTCCTAGATCACAATCCTGAAATTTAAGCCATCTAGGTGGTCTAGATCGAGAAATAATGGAGTTCAAAAATTGCCCTCTAGATCTCGACTTTCGACCCTCTGGGACGCATATTAAGCGAGATATACGCATTTTAAGTTTAAACATGGATTTTTGTCCATAACTTGTTGTAAAATTGGTCTTATTCAAAGATAGGCACAGCAATGGAAAGGGAATGATTCTTAGATCACAATCCTGAAATTTCAGCCATCTAGGTGGTCTAGATCGAGAAATAATGGAGTTCAAAAATTGCCCTCTAGGTCTCGACTTTCGACCCTCTGGGACGCATATTAAGCGAGATATTCGCATTTAAAGTTTGAACATGGATTTTTGTCCATAACTTGTTGTAAAATTGGTCTTATTCAAAGATAGGCACAGCAATGGAAAGGGAATGATTCCTAGATCACAATCCTGAAATTTCAGCCATCTAGGTGGTCTAGATCGAGAAATAATGGAGTTCAAAAATTGCCCTCTAGGTCTCGACTTTCGACCCTCTGGGACGCATATTAAGCGAGATATTCGCATTTTAAGTTTGAACATGGATTTTTGTCCATAACTTGTTGTAAAATTGGTCTTATTCAAAGATAGGCACAGCAATGGAAAGGGAATGATTCCTAGATCACAATCCTGAAATTTCAGCCATCTATGTAGGTGGTCTAGATCGAGAAATAATTGAGTTCAAAAATTGCCCTCTAGATCTTGACTTTCGACCCTCTGGGACGCATAGTAAGCGAGATATTCGCATTTTAAGTTTGAACATGGATTTTTGTCCATAACTTGTTGTAAAATTGGTCTTATTCAAAGATAGGCACAGCAATGGAAAGGGAATGATTCCTAGATCACAATCCTGAAATTTCAGCCATCTAGGTGGTCTAGATCGAGAAATAATGGAGTTCAAAAATTGCCCTCTAGGTCTCGACTTTCGACCCTCTGGGACGCATATTAAGCGAGATATTCGCATTTTAAGTTTAAACATGGATTTTTGTCCATAACTTGTTGTAAAATTGGTCTTATTCAAAGATAGGCACAGCAATGGAAAGGGAATGATTCCTAGATCACAATCCTGAAATTTCAGCCATCTAGGTGGTCTAGATCGAGAAATAATGGAGTTCAAAAATTGCCCTCTAGGTCTCGACTTTCGACCCTCTGGGACGCATATTAAGCGAGATATTCGCATTTTAAGTTTGAACATGGATTTTTGTCCATAACTTGTTGTAAAATTGGTCTTATTCAAAGATAGGCACAGCAATGGAAAGGGAATGATTCCTAGATCACAATCCTGAAATTTCAGCCATCTAGGTGGTCTAGATCGAGAAATAATGGAGTTCAAAAATTGCCCTCTAGGTCTCGACTTTCGACCCTCTGGGACGCATATTAAGCGAGATATTCGCATTTTAAGTTTGAACATGGATTTTTGTCCATAACTTGTTGTAAAATTGGCCTTATTCAAAGATAGGCACAGCAATGGAAAGGGAATGATTCCTAGATCACAATCCTGAAATTTCAGGCATCTATGTAGGTGGTCTAGATCGAGAAATAATTGAGTTCAAAAATTGCCCTCTAGATCTTGACTTTCGACCTTCTGGGACGCATAGTAAGCGAGATATTCGCATTTTAAGTTTGAACATGGATTTTTGTCCATAACTTGTTGTAAAATTAGTCTTATTCAAAGATAGGCACAGCAATGGAAAGGGAATGATTCCTAGATCACAATCCTGAAATTTCAGCCATCTAGGTGGTCTAGATCGAGAAATAATGGAGTTCAAAAATTGCCCTCTAGGTCTCGACTTTCGACCCTCTGGGACGCATATTAAGCGAGATATTCGCATTTTAAGTTTAAACATGGATTTTTGTCCATAACTTGTTGTAAAATTGGTCTTATTCAAAGATAGGCACAGCAATGGAAAGGGAATGATTCCTAGATCACAATACTGAAATTTCAGCCATCTAGGTGGTCTAGATCGAGAAATAATGGAGTTCAAAAATTGCTTTCTAGGTCTCGACTTTCGACCCTCTGGGACGCATATTAAGCGAGATATTCGCATTTTACGTTTAAACATGGATTTTTGTCCATAACTTGTTGTAAAATTGGTCTTATTCAAAGATAGGCACAGCAATGGAAAGGGAATGATTCCTAGATCACAATACTGAAATTTCAGCCATCTAGGTGGTCTAGATCGAGAAATAATGGAGTTCAAAAATTGCCCTCTAGGTCTCGACTTTCGACCCTCTGGGACGCATATTAAGCGAGATATTCGCATTTTAAGTTTGAACATGGATTTTTGTCCATAACTTGTTGTAAAATTGGTCTTATTCAAAGATAGGCACAGCAATGGAAAGGGAATGATTCCTAGATCACAATCCTGAAATTTCAGCCATCTAGGTGGTCTAGATCGAGAAATAATGGAGTTCAAAAATTGCCCTCTAGGTCTCGACTTTCGACCCTCTGGGACGCATATTAAGCGAGATATTCGCATTTTAAGTTTGAACATGGATTTTTGTCCATAACTTGTTGTAAAATTGGTCTTATTCAAAGATAGGCACAGCAATGGAAAGGGAATGATTCCTAGATCACAATCCTGAAATTTCAGCCATCTAGGTGGTCTAGATCGAGAAATAATGGAGTTCAAAAATTGCCCTCTAGGTCTCGACTTTCGACCCTCTGGGACGCATATTAAGCGAGATATTCGCATTTTAAGTTTGAACATGGATTTTTGTCCATAACTTGTTGTAAAATGGTCTTATTCAAAGATAGGCACAGCAATGGAAAGGGAATGATTCCTAGATCACAATACTGAAATTTCAGCCATCTAGGTGGTCTAGATCGAGAAATAATGGAGTTCAAAAATTGCCCTCTAGGTCTCGACTTTCGACCCTCTGGGACGCATATTAAACGAGATATTCGCATTTTAAGTTTAAACATGGATTTTTGTCCATAACTTGTTGTAAAATTGGTCTTACTCAAAGATAGGCACAGCAATGGAAAGGGAATGATTCCTAGATCACAATACTGAAATTTCAGCCATCTAGGTGGTCTAGATCGAGAAATAATGGAGTTCAAAAATTGCCCTCTAGGTCTCGACTTTCGACCCTATGGGACGCATATTAAGCGAGATATTCGCATTTTAAGTTTGAACATGGATTTTTGTCCATAACTTGTTGTAAAATTGGTCTTATTCAAAGATAGGCACAGCAATGGAAAGGGAATGATTCCTAGATCACAATCCTGAAATTTCAGCCATCTAGGTGGTCTAGATCGAGAAATAATGGAGTTCAAAAATTGCCCTCTAGGTCTCGACTTTCGACCCTCTGGGACGCATATTAAGCGAGATATTCGCATTTTAAGTTTGAACATGGATTTTTGTCCATAACTTGTTGTAAAATTGGTCTTATTCAAAGATAGGCACAGCAATGGAAATGGAATGATTCCTAGATCACAATCCTGAAATTTCAGCCATCTAGGTGGTCTAGATCGAGAAATAATGGAGTTCAAAAATTGCCCTCTAGGTCTCGACTTTCGACCCTCTAGACGCATATTAAGCGAGATATTCGCATTTTAAGTTTGAACATGGATTTTTGTCCATAACTTGTTGTAAAATTGGTCTTATTCAAAGATAGGCACAGCAATGGAAAGGGAATGATTCCTAGATCACAATCCTGAAATTTCAGCCATCTAGGTGGTCTAGATCGAGAAATAATGGAGTTCAAAAATTGCCCTCTAGGTCTCGACTTTCGACCCTCTGGGACGCATATTAAGCGAGATATTCGCATTTTAAGTTTGAACATGGATTTTTGTCCATAACTTGTTGTAAAATTGGTCTTATTCAAAGATAGGCACAGCAATGGAAAGGGAATGATTCCTAGATCACAATACTGAAATTTCAGCCATCTAGGTGTTCTAGATCGAGAAATAATAGAGTTCAAAAATTGCCCTCTAGGTCTCGACTTTCGACCCTCTGGGATGCATAGTAAGCGAGATATTCGCATTTTAAGTTTGAACATGGATTTTTGTCCATAACTTGTTGTAAAATTGGTCTTATTCAAAGATAGGCACAGCAATGGAAAGGGAATGATTCCTAGATCACAATCCTGAAATTTCAGCCATCTAGGTGGTCTAGATCGAGAAATAATGGAGTTCAAAAATTGCCCTCTAGGTCTCGACTTTCGACCCTCTGGGACGCATATTAAGCGAGATATTCGCATTTTAAGTTTGAACATGGATTTTTGTCCATAACTTGTTGTAAAATTGGTCTTATTCAAAGATAGGCACAATCCTGAAATTTCAGCCATCTAGGTGGTCTAGATCGAGAAATAATGGAGTTCAAAAATTGCCCTCTAGGTCTCGACTTTCGACCCTCTGGGACGCATATTAAGCGAGATATTCGCATTTTAAGTTTAAACATGGATTTTTTTCCATAACTTGTTGTAAAATTGGTCTTATTCAAAGATAGGCAAAGCAATGGAAAGGGAATGATTCCTAGATCACAATACTGAAATTTCAGCCATCTAGGTGGTCTAGATCGAGAAATAATGGAGTTCAAAAATTGCCCTCTAGGTCTCGACTTTCGACCCTCTGGGACGAATATTAAGCGAGATATTCGCATTTTAAGTTTGAACATGGATTTTTGTCCATAACTTGTTGTAAAATTGGTCTTATTCAAAGATAGGCACAGCAATGGAAAGGGAATGATTCCTAGATCACAATACTGAAATTTCAGCCATCTAGGTGGTCTAGATCGAGAAATAATAGAGTTCAAAAATTGCCCTCTAGGTCTCGACTTTCGACCCTCTGGGACGCATAGTAAGCGAGATATACGCATTTTAAGTTTGAACACGGATTTTTGTCCATAACTTGTTGTAAAATTGGTCTTATTCCAAGATAGGCACAGCAATGGAAAGGGAATGATTCCTAGATCACAATCCTGAAATTTCAGCCATCTAGGTGGTCTAGATCGAGAAATAATGGAGTTCAAAAATTGCCCTCTAGGTCTCGACTTTCGACCCTCTGGGACGCATATTAAGCGAGATATTCGCATTTTAAGTTTAAACACGGATTTTTGTCCATAACTTGTAAAATTGGTCTTATTCAAAGATAGGCACAATCCTGAAATTTCAGCCATCTAGGTGGTCTATATCGAGAAATAATGGAGTTCAAAAATTGCCCTCTAGGTCTCGACTTTCGACCCTCTGGGACGCATATTAAGCGAGATATTCGCATTTTAAGTTTAAACATGGATTTTTGTCCATAACTTGTTGTAAAATTGGTCTTATTCAAAGATAGGCAAAGCAATGGAAAGGGAATGATTCCTAGATCACAATACTGAAATTTCAGCCATCTAGGTGGTCTAGATCGAGAAATAATGGAGTTCAAAAATTGCCCTCTAGGTCTCGACTTTCGACCCTCTGGGACGAATATTAAGCGAGATATTCGCATTTTAAGTTTGAACATGGATTTTTGTCCATAACTTGTTGTAAAATTGGTCTTATTCAAAGATAGACACAGCAATGGAAAGGGAATGATTCCTAGATCACAATCCTGAAATTTCAGCCATCTAGGTGGTCTAGATCGAGAAATAATGGAGTTCAAAAATTGCCCTCTAGGTCTCGACTTTCGACCCTCTGGGACGCATATTAACCGAGATATTCGCATTTTAAGTTTGAACATGGATTTTTGTCCATAACTTGTTGTAAAATTGGTCTTATTCAAAGATAGGCACAGCAATGGAAAGGGAATGATTCCTAGATCACAATACTGAAATTTCAGCCATCTAGGTGGTCTAGATCGAGAAATAATAGAGTTCAAAAATTGCCCTCTAGGTCTCGACTTTCGACCCTCTGGGACGCATATTAAGCGAGATATTCGCATTTTAAGTTTGAACATGGATTTTTGTCCATAACTTGTTGTAAAATTGGTCTTATTCCAAGATAGGCACAGCAATGGAAAGGGAATGATTCCTAGATCAGAATCCTGAAATTTCAGCCATCTAGGTGGTCTAGATCGAGAAATAATGGAGTTCAAAAATTGCCCTCTAGGTCTCGACTTTCGACTCTCTGGGACGCATATTAAGCGAGATATTCGCATTTTAAGTTTGAACATGGATTTTTGTCCATAACTTGTTGTAAAATTGGTCTTATTCAAAGATAGGCACAGCAATGGAAAGGGAATGATTCCTAGATCACAATCCTGAAATTTCAGCCATCTAGGTGGTCTAGATCGAGAAATAATGGAGTTCAAAAATTGCCCTCTAGGTCTCGACTTTCGACCCTCTGGGACGCATATTAAGCGAGATATTCGCATTTTAAGTTTAAACATGGATTTTTGTCCATAACTTGTTGTAAAATTGGTCTTATTCAAAGATAGGCACAGCAATGGAAAGGGAATGATTCCTAGATCACAATACTGAAATTTCAGCCATCTAGGTGGTCTAGATCGAGAAATAATGGAGTTCAAAAATTGCTTTCTAGGTCTCGACTTTCGACCCTCTGGGACGCATATTAAGCGAGATATTCGCATTTTACGTTTAAACATGGATTTTTGTCCATAACTTGTTGTAAAATTGGTCTTATTCAAAGATAGGCACAGCAATGGAAAGGGAATGATTCCTAGATCACAATCCTGAAATTTCAGCCATCTAGGTGGTCTAGATCGAGAAATAATGGAGTTCAAAAATTGCCCTCTAGGTCTCGACTTTCGACCCTCTGGGACGCATATTAAGCGAGATATTCGCATTTTAAGTTTGAACATGGATTTTTGTCCATAACTTGTTGTAAAATTGGTCTTATTCAAAGATAGGCACAGCAATGGAAAGGGAATGATTCCTAGATCACAATCCTGAAATTTCAGCCATCTAGGTGGTCTAGATCGAGAAATAATGGAGTTCAAAAATTGCCCTCTAGGTCTCGACTTTCGACCCTCTGGGACGCATATTAAGCGAGATATTCGCATTTTAAGTTTGAACATGGATTTTTGTCCATAACTTGTTGTAAAATGGTCTTATTCAAAGATAGGCACAGCAATGGAAAGGGAATGATTCCTAGATCACAATACTGAAATTTCAGCCATCTAGGTGGTCTAGATCGAGAAATAATGGAGTTCAAAAATTGCCCTCTAGGTCTCGACTTTCGACCCTCTGGGACGCATATTAAGCGAGATATTCGCATTTTAAGTTTAAACATGGATTTTTGTCCATAACTTGTTGTAAAATTGGTCTTACTCAAAGATAGGCACAGCAATGGAAAGGGAATGATTCCTAGATCACAATACTGAAATTTCAGCCATCTAGGTGGTCTAGATCGAGAAATAATGGAGTTCAAAAATTGCCCTCTAGGTCTCGACTTTCGACCCTCTGGGACGCATATTAAGCGAGATATTCGCATTTTAAGTTTGAACATGGATTTTTGTCCATAACTTGTTGTAAAATTGGTCTTATTCAAAGATAGGCACAGCAATGGAAAGGGAATGATTCCTAGATCACAATCCTGAAATTTCAGCCATCTAGGTGGTCTAGATCGAGAAATAATGGAGTTTAAAAATTGCCCTCTAGGTCTCGACTTTCGACCCTCTGGGACGCATATTAAGCGAGATATTCGCATTTTAAGTTTGAACATGGATTTTTGTCCATAACTTGTTGTAAAATTGGTCTTATTCAAAGATAGGCACAGCAATGGAAAGGGAATGATTCCTAGATCACAATCCTGAAATTTCAGCCATCTAGGTGGTCTAGATCGAGAAATAATGGAGTTCAAAAATTGCCCTCTAGGTCTCGACTTTCGACCCTCTAGACGCATATTAAGCGAGATATTCGCATTTTAAGTTTGAACATGGATTTTTGTCCATAACTTGTTGTAAAATTGGTCTTATTCAAAGATAGGCACAGCAATGGAAAGGGAATGATTCCTAGATCACAATCCTGAAATTTCAGCCATCTAGGTGGTCTAGATCGAGAAATAATGGAGTTCAAAAATTGCCCTCTAGGTCTCGACTTTCGACCCTCTGGGACGCATATTAAGCGAGATATTCGCATTTTAAGTTTGAACATGGATTTTTGTCCATAACTTGTTGTAAAATTGGTCTTATTCAAAGATAGGCACAGCAATGGAAAGGGAATGATTCCTAGATCACAATACTGAAATTTCAGCCATCTAGGTGTTCTAGATCGAGAAATAATAGAGTTCAAAAATTGCCCTCTAGGTCTCGACTTTCGACCCTCTGGGATGCATAGTAAGCGAGATATTCGCATTTTAAGTTTGAACATGGATTTTTGTCCATAACTTGTTGTAAAATTGGTCTTATTCAAAGATAGGCACAGCAATGGAAAGGGAATGATTCCTAGATCACAATCCTGAAATTTCAGCCATCTAGGTGGTCTAGATCGAGAAATAATGGAGTTCAAAAATTGCCCTCTAGGTCTCGACTTTCGACCCTCTGGGACGCATATTAAGCGAGATATTCGCATTTTAAGTTTGAACATGGATTTTTGTCCATAACTTGTTGTAAAATTGGTCTTATTCAAAGATAGGCACAATCCTGAAATTTCAGCCATCTAGGTGGTCTAGATCGAGAAATAATGGAGTTTAAAAATTGCCCTCTAGGTCTCGACTTTCGACCCTCTGGGACGCATATTAAGCGAGATATTCGCATTTTAAGTTTGAACATGGATTTTTGTCCATAACTTGTTGTAAAATTGGTCTTATTCAAAGATAGGCACAGCAATGGAAAGGGAATGATTCCTAGATCACAATCCTGAAATTTCAGCCATCTAGGTGGTCTAGATCGAGAAATAATGGAGTTCAAAAATTGCCCTCTAGGTCTCGACTTTCGACCCTCTAGACGCATATTAAGCGAGATATTCGCATTTTAAGTTTGAACATGGATTTTTGTCCATAACTTGTTGTAAAATTGGCCTTATTCAAAGATAGGCACAGCAATGGAAAGGGAATGATTCCTAGATCACAATCCTGAAATTTCAGCCATCTAGGTGGTCTAGATCGAGAAATAATGGAGTTCAAAAATTGCCCTCTAGGTCTCGACTTTCGACCCTCTGGGACGCATATTAAGCGAGATATTCGCATTTTAAGTTTGAACATGGATTTTTGTCCATAACTTGTTGTAAAATTGGTCTTATTCAAAGATAGGCACAGCAATGGAAAGGGAATGATTCCTAGATCACAATACTGAAATTTCAGCCATCTAGGTGTTCTAGATCGAGAAATAATAGAGTTCAAAAATTGCCCTCTAGGTCTCGACTTTCGACCCTCTGGGATGCATAGTAAGCGAGATATTCGCATTTTAAGTTTGAACATGGATTTTTGTCCATAACTTGTTGTAAAATTGGTCTTATTCAAAGATAGGCACAGCAATGGAAAGGGAATGATTCCTAGATCACAATCCTGAAATTTCAGCCATCTAGGTGGTCTAGATCGAGAAATAATGGAGTTCAAAAATTGCCCTCTAGGTCTCGACTTTCGACCCTCTGGGACGCATATTAAGCGAGATATTCGCATTTTAAGTTTGAACATGGATTTTTGTCCATAACTTGTTGTAAAATTGGTCTTATTCAAAGATAGGCACAATCCTGAAATTTCAGCCATCTAGGTGGTCTAGATCGAGAAATAATGGAGTTCAAAAATTGCCCTCTAGGTCTCGACTTTCGACCCTCTGGGACGCATATTAAGCGAGATATTCGCATTTTAAGTTTAAACATGGATTTTTTTCCATAACTTGTTGTAAAATTGGTCTTATTCAAAGATAGGCAAAGCAATGGAAAGGGAATGATTCCTAGATCACAATACTGAAATTTCAGCCATCTAGGTGGTCTAGATCGAGAAATAATGGAGTTCAAAAATTGCCCTCTAGGTCTCGACTTTCGACCCTCTGGGACGAATATTAAGCGAGATATTCGCATTTTAAGTTTGAACATGGATTTTTGTCCATAACTTGTTGTAAAATTGGTCTTATTCAAAGATAGGCACAGCAATGGAAAGGGAATGATTCCTAGATCACAATACTGAAATTTCAGCCATCTAGGTGGTCTAGATCGAGAAATAATGGAGTTCAAAAATTGCCCTCTAGGTCTCGACTTTCGACCCTCTGGGACGCATATTAAGCGAGATATTCGCATTTTAAGTTTAAACATGGATTTTTTTCCATAACTTGTTGTAAAATTGGTCTTATTCAAAGATAGGCACAGCAATGGAAAGGGAATGATTCCTAGATCACAATACTGAAATTTCAGCCATCTAGGTGGTCTAGATCGAGAAATAATAGAGTTCAAAAATTGCCCTCTAGGTCTCGACTTTCGACCCTCTGGGACGCATAGTAAGCGAGATATACGCATTTTAAGTTTGAACACGGATTTTTGTCCATAACTTGTTGTAAAATTGGTCTTATTCCAAGATAGGCACAGCAATGGAAAGGGAATGATTCCTAGATCACAATCCTGAAATTTCAGCCATCTAGGTGGTCTAGATCGAGAAATAATGGAGTTCAAAAATTGCCCTCTAGGTCTCGACTTTCGACCCTCTGGGACGCATATTAAGCGAGATATTCGCATTTTAAGTTTAAACATGGATTTTTGTCCATAACTTGTAAAATTGGTCTTATTCAAAGATAGGCACAATCCTGAAATTTCAGCCATCTAGGTGGTCTAGATCGAGAAATAATGGAGTTCAAAAATTGCCCTCTAGGTCTCGACTTTCGACCCTCTGGGACGCATATTAAGCGAGATATTCGCATTTTAAGTTTAAACATGGATTTTTGTCCATAACTTGTTGTAAAATTGGTCTTATTCAAAGATAGGCAAAGCAATGGAAAGGGAATGATTCCTAGATCACAATACTGAAATTTCAGCCATCTAGGTGGTCTAGATCGAGAAATAATGGAGTTCAAAAATTGCCCTCTAGGTCTCGACTTTCGACCCTCTGGGACGCATATTAACCGAGATATTCGCATTTTAAGTTTGAACATGGATTTTTGTCCATAACTTGTTGTAAAATTGGTCTTATTCAAAGATAGGCACAGCAATGGAAAGGGAATGATTCCTAGATCACAATACTGAAATTTCAGCCATCTAGGTGGTCTAGATCGAGAAATAATAGAGTTCAAAAATTGCCCTCTAGGTCTCGACTTTCGACCCTCTGGGACGCATATTAAGCGAGATATTCGCATTTTAAGTTTGAACATGGATTTTTGTCCATAACTTGTTGTAAAATTGGTCTTATTCCAAGATAGGCACAGCAATGGAAAGGGAATGATTCCTAGATCAGAATCCTGAAATTTCAGCCATCTAGGTGGTCTAGATCGAGAAATAATGGAGTTCAAAAATTGCCCTCTAGGTCTCGACTTTCGACTCTCTGGGACGCATATTAAGCGAGATATTCGCATTTTAAGTTTGAACATGGATTTTTGTCCATAACTTGTTGTAAAATTGGTCTTATTCAAAGATAGGCACAGCAATGGAAAGGGAATGATTCCTAGATCACAATCCTGAAATTTCAGCCATCTAGGTGGTCTAGATCGAGAAATAATGGAGTTCAAAAATTGCCCTCTAGGTCTCGACTTTCGACCCTCTGGGACGAATATTAAGCGAGATATTTGCATTTTAAGTTTGAACATGGATTTTTGTCCATAACTTGTTGTAAAATTGGTCTTATTCAAAGATAGACACAGCAATGGAAAGGGAATGATTCCTAGATCACAATCCTGAAATTTCAGCCATCTAGGTGGACTAGATCGAGAAATAATGGAGTTCAAAAATTGCCCTCTAGGTCTCGACTTTCGACCCTCTGGGACGCATATTAAGCGAGATATTCGCATTTTAAGTTTGAACATGGATTTTTGTCCATAACTTGTTGTAAAATTGGTCTTATTCAAAGATAGGCACAGCAATGGAAAGGGAATGATTCCTAGATCACAATACTGAAATTTCAGCCATCTAGGTGGTCTAGATCGAGAAATAATAGAGTTCAAAAATTGCCCTCTAGGTCTCGACTTTCGACCCTCTGGGACGCATAGTAAGCGAGATATTCGCATTTTAAGTTTGAACATGGATTTTTGTCCATAACTTGTTGTAAAATTGGTCTTATTCAAAGATAGGCACAGCAATGGAAAGGGAATGATTCCTAGATCACAATCCTGAAATTTCAGCCATCTAGGTGGTCTAGATCGAGAAATAATGGAGTTCAAAAATTGCCCTCTAGGTCTCGACTTTCGACCCTCTGGGACGCATATTAAGCGAGATATTCGCATTTTAAGTTTAAACATGGATTTTTGTCCATAACTTGTTGTAAAATTGGTCTTATTCAAAGACAGGCACAATCCTGAAATTTCAGCCATCTAGGTGGTCTAGATCGAGAAATAATGGAGTTCAAAAATTGCCCTCTAGGTCTCGACTTTCGACCCTCTGGGACGCATATTAAGCGAGATATTCGCATTTTAAGTTTAAACATGGATTTTTGTCCATAACTTGTTGTAAAATTGGTCTTATTCAAAGATAGGCACAGCAATGGAAAGGAATGATTCCTAGATCACAATCCTGAAATTTCAGCCATCTAGGTGGTCTAGATCGAGAAATAATGGAGTTCAAAAATTGCCCTCTAGGTCTCGACTTTCGACCCTCTGGGACGAATATTAAGCGAAATATTCGCATTTTAAGTTTGAACATGGATTTTTGTCCATAACTTGTTGTAAAATTGGTCTTATTCAAAGATAGGCACAGCAATGGAAAGGGAATGATTCCTAGATCACAATCCTGAAATTTCAGCCATCTAGGTGGTCTAGATCGAGAAATAATGGAGTTCAAAAACTGCCCTCTAGGTCTCGACTTTCGACCCTCTGGGACGCATATTAACCGAGATATTCGCATTTTAAGTTTGAACATGGATTTTTGTCCATAACTTGTTGTAAAATTGGTCTTATTCAAAGATAGGCACAGCAATGGAAAGGGAATGATTCCTAGATCACAATACTGAAATTTCAGCCATCTAGGTGGTCTAGATCGAGAAATAATAGAGTTCAAAAATTGCCCTCTAGGTCTCGACTTTCGACCCTCTCGGACGCATAGTAAGCGAGATATTCGCATTTTAAGTTTGAACATGGATTTTTGTCCATAACTTGTTGTAAAATTGGTCTTATTCCAAGATAGGCACAGCAATGGAAAGGGAATGATTCCTAGATCACAATACTGAAATTTCAGCCATCTAGGTGGTCTAGATCGAGAAATAATGGAGTTCAAAAATTGCCCTCTAGGTCTCGACTTTCGACCCTCTGGGACGCATATTAAGCGAGATATTCGCATTTTAAGTTTGAACATGGATTTTTGTCCATAACTTGTTGTAAAATTGGTCTTATTCAAAGATAGGCACAGCAATGGAAAGGGAATGATTCCTAGATCACAATACTGAAATTTCAGCCATCTAGGTGGTCTAGATCGAGAAATAATGGAGTTCAAAAATTGCCCTCTAGGTCTCGACTTTCGACCCTCTGGGACGCATATTAAGCGAGATATTCGCATTTTAAGTTTGAACATGGATTTTTGTCCATAACTTGTTGTAAAATTGGTCTTATTCAAAGATAGACACAGCAATGGAAAGGGAATGATTCCTAGATCACAATCCTGAAATTTCAGCCATCTAGGTGGTTTAGATCGAGAAATAATGGAGTTCAAAAATTGCCCTCTAGGTCTCGACTTTCGACCCTCTGGGACGCATATTAAGCGAGATATTCGCATTTTAAGTTTAAACATGGATTTTTGTCCATAACTTGTTGTAAAATTGGTCTTATTCAAAGATAGGCACATTCCTGAAATTTCAGCCATCTAGGTGGTCTAGATCGAGAAATAATGGAGTTCAAAAATTGCCCTCTAGGTCTCGACTTTCGACTCTCTGGGACGCATATTAAGCGAGATATTCGCATTTTAAGTTTAAACATGGATTTTTGTCCATAACTTGTTGTAAAATTGGTCTTATTCAAAGATAGGCACAGCAATGGAAAGGGAATGATTTCTAGATCACAATCCTGAAATTTCAGCTATCTAGGTGGTCTAGATCGAGAAATAATGGAGTTCAAAAATTGCCCTCTAGGTCTCGACTTTCGACCCTCTGGGACGAATATTAATCGAGATATTCGCATTTTAAGTTTGAACATGGATTTTTGTCCATAACTTGTTGTAAAATTGGTCTTATTCAAAGATAGACACAGCAATGGAAAGGGAATGATTCCTAGATCACAATCCTGAAATTTCAGCCATCTAGGTGGTCTAGATCGAGAAATAATGGAGTTCAAAAATTGCCCTCTAGGTCTCGACTTTCGACCCTCTGGGACGCATATTAACCGAGATATTCGCATTTTAAGTTTGAACATGGATTTTTGTCCATAACTTGTTGTAAAATTGGTCTTATTCAAAGATAGGCACAGCAATGGAAAGGGAATGATTCCTAGATCACAATACTGAAATTTCAGCCATCTAAGTGGTCTAGATCGAGAAATAATAGAGTTCAAAAATTGCCCTCTAGGTCTCGACTTTCGACCCTCTGGGACGCATAGTAAGCGAGATATTCGCATTTTAAGTTTGAACATGGATTTTTGTCCATAACTTGTTGTAAAATTGGCCTTATTCAAAGATAGGCACAGCAATGGAAAGGGAATGATTCCTAGATCACAATCCTGAAATTTCAGCCATCTAGGTGGTCTAGATCGAGAAATAATGGAGTTCAAAAATTGCCCTCTAGGTCTCGACTTTCGACTCTTTGGGACGCATATTAAGCGAGATATTCGCATTTTAAGTTTGAACATGGATTTTTGTCCATAACTTGTTGTAAAATTGGTCTTATTCAAAGATAGGCACAGCAATGGAAAGGGAATGATTCCTAGATCACAATCCTGAAATTTCAGCCATCTAGGTGGTCTAGATCGAGAAATAATGGAGTTCAAAAATTGCCTCTAGGTCTCGACTTTCGACCCTCTGGGACGCATATTAAGCGAGATATTCGCATTTTAAGTTTGAACATGGATTTTTGTCCATAACTTGTTTTAAAATTGGTCTTATTCAAAGATAGGCACAGCAATGGAAAGGGAATGATTCCTAGATCACAATACTGAAATTTCAGCCATCTAGGTGGTCTAGATCGAGAAATAATAGAGTTCAAAAATTGCCCTCTAGGTCTCGACTTTCGACCCTCTGGGACGAATATTAAGCGAGATATTCGCATTTTAAATTTGAACATGGATTTTTGTCCATAACTTGTTGTAAAATTGGTCTTATTCAAAGATAGACACAGCAATGGAAAGGGAATGATTCCTAGATCACAATCCTGAAATTTCAGCCATCTAGGTGGTCTAGATCGAGAAATAATGGAGTTCAAAAATTGCCCTCTAGGTCTCGACTTTCGACCCTCTGGGACGCATATTAAGCGAGATATTCGCATTTTAAGTTTGAACATGGATTTTTGTCCATAACTTGTTGTAAAATTGATCTTATTCAAAGATAGGCACAGCAATGGAAAGGGAATGATTCCTAAATCACAATACTGAAATTTCAGCCATCTAGGTGGTCTAGATCGAGAAATAATGGAGTTCAAAAATTGCCCTCTAGGTCTCGACTTTCGACCCTCAGGGACGCATATTAAGCGAGATATTCGCATTTTAAGTTTGAACATGGAGTTTTGTCCATAACTTGTTGTAAAATTGGTCTTATTCAAAGATAGGCACAGCAATGGAAAGGGAATGATTCCTAGATCACAATCCTGAAATTTCAGCCATCTAGGTGGTCTAGATCGAGAAATAATGGAGTTCAAAAATTGCCCTCTAGGTCTCGACTTTCGACCCTCTGGGACGCATATTAAGCGAGATATTCGCATTTTAAGTTTGAACATGGATTTTTGTCCATAACTTGTTGTAAAATTGGTCTTATTCAAAGATAGGCACAGCAATGGAAAGGGAATGATTCCTAGATCACAATCCTGAAATTTCAGCCATCTAGGTGGTCTAGATCGAGAAATAATGGAGTTCAAAAATTGCCCTCTAGGTCTCGACTTTCGACCCTCTGGGACGCATATTAAGCGAGATATTCGCATTTTAAGTTTGAACATGGATTTTTGTCCATAACTTGTTGTAAAATTGGTCTTATTCAAAGATAGGCACAGCAATGGAAAGGGAACGATTCCTAGATCACAATCCTGAAATTTCAGCCATCTAGGTGGTCTAGATCGAGAAATAATGGAGTTCAAAAATTGCCCTCTAGGTCTCGACTTTCGACCCCCTGGGACGCATATTAAGCGAGATATTCGCATTTTAAGTTTGAACATGGATTTTTGTCCATAACTTGTTGTAAAATTGGTCTTATTCAAAGATAGGCACAGCAATGGAAAGGGAATGATTGCTAGATCACAATCCTGAAATTTCAGCCATCTAGGTGGTCTATATCGAAAAATAATGGAGTTCAAAAATTGCCCTCTAGGTCTCGACTTTCGACCCTCTGGGATGAATATTAAGCGAGATATTCGCATTTTAAGTTTGAACATGGATTTTTGTCCATAACTTGTTGTAAAATTGGTCTTATTCAAAGATAGGCACAGCAATGGAAAGGAAATGATTCCTAGATCACAATACTGAAATTTCAGCCATCTAGATGGTCTAGATCGAGAAATAATGGAGTTCAAAAATTGCCCTCAAGGTCTCGACTTTCGACCCTCTGGGACGCATATTAAGCGAGATATTCGCATTTTAAGTTTGAACATGGATTTTTGTCCATAACTTGTTGTAAAATTGGTCTTATTCAAAGATAGGCACAACAATGGAAAGGGAATGATTCCTAGATCACAATCCTGAAATTTCAGCCATCTAGGTGGTCTAGATCGAGAAATAATGGAGTTCAAAAATTGCCCTCTAGGTCTCGACTTTCGACCCTCCGGGACGCATATTAAGCGAGATATTCGCATTTTAAGTTTGAACATGGATTTTTGTCCATAACTTGTTGTAAAATTGGTCTTATTCAAAGATAGGCACAGCAATGGAAAGGGAATGATTCCTAGATCACAATCCTGAAATTTCAGCCATCTAGGTGGTCTAGATCGAGAAATAATGGAGTTCAAAAATTGCCCTCTAGGTCTCGACTTTCGACCCCCTGGGACGCATATTAAGCGAGATATTCGCATTTTAAGTTTGAACATGGATTTTTGTCCATAACTTGTTGTAAAATTGGTCTTATTCAAAGATATGCACAGCAATGGAAAGGAAATGATTCCTAGATCACAATACTGAAATTTCAGCCATCTAGATCGAGAAATAATGGAGTTCAAAAATTGCCCTCTAGGTCTCGACTTTCGACCCTCTGGGACGCATATTAAGCGAGATATTCGCATTTTAAGTTTGAACATGGATTTTTGTCCATAACTTGTTGTAAAATTGGTCTTATTCAAAGATAGGCACAACAATGGAAAGGGAATGATTCCTAGATCACAATCCTGAAATTTCAGCCATCTAGGTGGTCTAGATCGAGAAATAATGGAGTTCAAAAATTGCCCTCTAGGTCTCGACTTTCGACCCCCTGGGACGCATATTAAGCGAGATATTCGCATTTTAAGTTTGAACATGGATTTTTGTCCATAACTTGTTGTAAAATTGGTCTTATTCAAAGATAGGCACAGCAATGGAAAGGGAATGATTCCTAGATCACAATCCTGAAATTTAAGCCATCTAGGTGGTCTAGATCGAGAAATAATGGAGTTCAAAAATTGCCCTCTAGGTCTCGACTTTCGACCCCCTGGGACGCATATTAAGCGAGATATTCGCATTTTAAGTTTGAACATGGATTTTTGTCCATAACTTGTTGTAAAATTGGTCAAAGATAGGCACAGCAATGGAAAGGGAATGATTGCTAGATCACAATCCTGAAATTTCAGCCATCTAGGTGGTCTAGATCGAGAAATAATGGAGTTCAAAAATTGCCCTCTAGGTCTCGACTTTCGACCTTCTGGGGCGCATATTAAGCGAGATATTCGCATTTTAAGTTTGAACATGGATTTTTGTCCATAACTTGTTGTAAAGTTGGTCTTATTCAAAGATGGGCACAGCAATGGAAAGGGAATGATTCCTAGATCACAATCCTGAAATTTCAGCCATCTAGGTGTTCTAGATCGAGAAATAATGGAGTTCAAAAATTGCCCTCTAGGTCTCGACTTTCGACCCTCTGGGACGCATATTAAGCGAGATATTCGCATTTTAAGTTTGAACATAGATTTTTGTCCATAAATTGTTGTAAAATTGGTCTTATTCAAAGATAGGCACAGCAATGGAAAGGGAATGATTGCTAGATCACAATCCTGAAATTTCAGCCATCTAGGTGGTCTAGATCGAGAAATAATGGAGTTCAAAAATTGCCCTCTAGGTCTCGACTTTCGACCCTCTGGGACGCATATTAAGCGAGATATTCGCATTTTAAGTTTGAACATGGATTTTTGTCCATAACTTGTTGTAAAGTTGGTCTTATTCAAAGATGGGCACAGCAATGGAAAGGGAATGATTCCTAGATCACAATCCTGAAATTTCAGCCATCTAGGTGTTCTAGATCGAGAAATAATGGAGTTCAAAAATTGCCCTCTAGGTCTCGACTTTCGACCCTCTGGGATGCATATTAAGCGAGATATTCGCATTTTAAGTTTGAACATGGATTTTTGTCCATAACTTGTTGTAAAATTGGTCTTATTCAAAGATAGGCACAGCAATGGAAAGGGAATGATTCCTAGAACACAATCCTGAAATTTAAGCCATCTAGGTGGTCTAGATCGAGAAATAATGGAGTTCAAAAATTGCCGTCTAGGTCTCGACTTTCGACCCTCTGGGACGCATATTAAGCGAGATATTCGCATTTTAAGTTTGAACATGGATTTTTGCCCATAACTTGTTGTAAAATTGGTCTTATTCAAAGATAGGCACAGCAATGGAAAGGAAATGATTCCTAGATCACAATTCTGAAATTTCAGCCATCTAGGTGGTCTAGATCGAGAAATAATGGAGTTCAAAAATTGCCCTCTAGGTCTCGACTTTCGACCCTATGGGACGCATATTAAGCGAGATATTCGCATTTTAAGTTTGAACATGGATTTTTGTCCATAACTTGTTGTAAAATTGGTCTTATTCAAAGATAGGCACAGCAATGGAAAGGGAATGATTCCTAGATCACAATACTGAAATTTCAGCCATCTAGGTGGTCTAGATCGAGAAATAATGGAGTTCAAAAATTGCCCTCTAGGTCTCGACTTTCGACCCTTTGGGACGCATATTAAGCGAGATATTCGCATTTTAAGTTTGAACATGGATTTTTGTCCACAACTTGTTGTAAAATTGGTTTTATTCAAAGATAGGCACAGCAATGGAAAGGAAATGATTCCTAGATCACAATACTGAAATTTCAGCCATCTAGGTGGTCTAGATCGAGAAATAATGGAGTTCAAAAATTGCCCTCTAGGTCTCGACTTTCGACCCCCTGGGACGCATATTAAGCGAGATATTTGCATTTTAAGTTTGAACATGGATTTTTGTCCATAACTTGTTGTAAAATTGGTCTTATTCAAAGATATGCACAGCAATGGAAAGGAAATGATTCCTAGATCACAATACTGAAATTTCAGCCATCTAGATGGTCTAGATCGAGAAATAATGGAGTTCAAAAATTGCTCTCTAGGTCTCGACTTTCGACCCTCTGGCACGCATATTAAGCGAGATATTCGCATTTTAAGTTTGAACATGGATTTTTGTCCATAACTTGTTGTAAAATTGGTCTTATTCAAAGATAGGCACAACAATGGAAAGGGAATGATACCTAGATCACAATCCTGAAATTTCAGCCATCTAGGTGGTCTAGATCGAGAAATAATGGAGTTCAAAAATTGCCCTCTAGGTCTCGACTTTCGACCCCCTGGGACGCATATTAAGCGAGATATTCGCATTTTAAGTTTGAACATGGATTTTTGTCCATAACTCGTTGTAAAGTTGGTCTTATTCAAAGATGGGCACAGCAATGGAAAGGGAATGATTCCTAGATCACAATCCTGAAATTTCAGCCATCTAGGTGTTCTAGATCGAGAAATAATGGAGTTCAAAAATTGCCCTCTAGGTCTCGACTTTCGACCCTCTGGGATGCATATTAAGCGAGATATTCGCATTTTAAGTTTGAACATGGATTTTTGTCCATAACTTGTTGTAAAATTGGTCTTATTCAAAGATAGGCACAGCAATGGAAAGGGAATGATTCCTAGAACACAATCCTGAAATTTAAGCCATCTAGGTGGTCTAGATCGAGAAATAATGGAGTTCAAAAATTGCCCTCTAGGTCTCGACTTTCGACCCTCTGGGACGCATATTAAGCGAGATATTCGCATTTTAAGTTTGAACATGGATTTTTGCCCATAACTTGTTGTAAAATTGGTCTTATTCAAAGATAGGCACAGCAATGGAAAGGGAATGATTCCTAGATCACAATCCTGAAATTTCAGCCATCTAGGTGGTCTAGATCGAGAAATAATGGAGTTCAAAAATTGCCCTCTAGGTCTCGACTTTCGACCCTCTGGGACGCATATTAAGCGAGATATTCGCATTTTAAGTTTGAACATGGATTTTTGTCCACAACTTGTTGTAAAATTGGTCTTATTCAAAGATAGGCACAGCAATGGAAAGGAAATGATTCCTAGATCACAATACTGAAATTTCAGCCATCTAGGTGGTCTAGATCGAGAAATAATGGAGTTCAAAAATTGCCCTCTAGGTCTCGACTTTCGACCCCCTGGGACGCATATTAAGCGAGATATTCGCATTTTAAGTTTGAACATGGATTTTTGTCCATAACTTGTTGTAAAATTGGTCTTATTCAAAGATAGGCACAGCAATGGAAAGGGAATGATTCCTAGATCACAATCCTGAAATTTCAGCCATCTAGGTGGCCATGGAAAGGGAATGATTCCTAGATCACAATACTGAAATTTCAGCCATCTAGTTGGTCTAGATCGAGAAATAATGGAGTTCAAAAATTGCCCTCTAGGTTTCGACTTTCGACCCCCTGGGACGCATATTAAGCGAGATATTCGCATTTGAAGTTTGAACATGGATTTTTGTCCATAACTTGTTGTAAAATTGGTCTTATTCAAAGATAGGCACAGCAATGGAAAGGGAATGATTCCTAGAACACAATCCTGAAATTTAAGCCATCTAGGTGGTCTAGATCGAGAAATAATGGAGTTCAAAAATTGCCCTCTAGGTCTCGACTTTCGACCCTCTGGGACGCATATTAAGCGAGATATTCGCATTTTAAGTTTGAACATGGATTGTTGTCCATAACTTGTTGTAAAATTGGTCTTATTCAAAGATGGGCACAGCAATGGAAAGGGAATGATTCCTAGATCACAATCCTGAAATTTCAGCCATCTAGGTGGTCTAGATCGAGAAATAATGGAGTTCAAAAATTGCCCTCTAGGTCTCGACTTTCGACCCTCTGGGACGCATATTAAGCGAGATATTCGCATTTTAAGTTTGAACATGGATTTTTGTCCATAACTTGTTGTAAAATTGGTCTTATTCAAAGATAGGCACAGCAATGGAAAGGGAATGATTCCTAGATCACAATCCTGAAATTTCAGCCATCTAGGTGGTCTAGATCGAGAAATAATGGAGTTCAAAAATTGCCCTCTAGGTCTCGACTTTTGACCCTCTGGGACGCATATTAAGCGAGATATTCGCATTTTAAGTTTGAACATGGATTTTTAATAATAATAATAATAATAATAATAATAATAATAATAATAATAATAATAATAATAATAATAATAATAATAATAATAATAATAATAATAATAATAATAATAATAATAATAATAATAATAATAATAATAATAATAATAATAATAATAATAATAATAATAATAATAATAATAATAATAATAATAATAATAATAATAATAATAATAATAATAATAATAATAATAATAATAATAATAATAATAATAATAATAATAATAATAATAATAATAAGAATAATAATAATAATAATAATAATAATAATAATAATAATAATAATAATAATAATTATATTAATAATAATACTGTAACTTTTGAACGACAACAAAACAATGAATGCAACATTTTAAACAAGTATTTTATATAAAATTTAATTTGGTACAATTTTTTGTAATTTTGTTTTTCAATAGATCAAAATGCTGTTTTTTCGGGATGATTTTCCGTTCCTGATTTTTTAAAAGTATGTTTTTTCTATTGTGAGAAGCTTTGTTCAGAACATTAAATGACGTACAAATTAAGAGCATATTTGTTTACATATGGGTGAATATACAAAAGTTGGGGAACTCGATGTCATCAACTAAATATATACAAAGTCTGATTATATTTTGTTGAGATTGCAATTTATTTTAAAACAATGGAAAGACCTTTATTTAGTCACCCAATTTCAGTTCTTCATTTTGAATACAAGTTATAAAAAAAACACAATTAGTTCTTAAAACGTCAGTCCTCTGGCATGTCACAACCCTGAAAACCAACCATTAAGTGACTGTCTATTTTTGTTAATCTAAAGTTTATTTTTATTTATTCATATTAGACTTTGATTTGTTAAAATGTAGTTTGTTGATATTTGAAATTACAAAAAAAAAAACTTTAGTCAAAGTCTGTTTTGAAAACTGATGTAGTATTACATATTAATAATTATTTTTAATTGTTACTAAGTGATTTTAAGTGATCATTATTAAATCCTAAGAGATTTTTACTAATTTGTATTAATTTTCATTATAATACTTTCAAAACTGTGTATACTCGTCAGTCCTCTGGCAGTCAAATTCTGAAATTTTTAAATATCTTGCAATGTACTCAAAAAAGTGACTGGCCCGATTGGGAACAATATATTAATTAGATTAGCTATCATATACACCCGAATTTATAGAAGTTTGATTTAAAAACTATCGTTAACAAAATATCCTCAAAAGTTACCCAACTTTTGTATAATCACCCATATGTATTTCATTGTCTATATACAAGTAATCAAACCTTTGAAATAAGATAACGAAGCAAACATAAATAGACTTTAAAGTGAAAAGACATTTTTGAAGTTCCTTAACACAAATCTAAGAATTATTTTAAATTTGTAGACAATTTAATCTACGTTCATTCAAAAATCTAATTTTGTATCAAATATAATAGCTTTGTGTTTTGGAAATAGATTCATATAAATACTCGTATATTACAAAAATTCCTAGAACCTCAAAGTAATTTTCACTTTGAGAACAATATTGCCCACATCAACATAAACTCAATTTATTTTAAATCTTGAGCAACATATATTTAAAATCCTTGTACAAGTAACGAATGCAAAAAATGTTAAATAAATCGATTTATTAAACAACATAATTTTAGCTTCATCTTATCATAGATACTTGTAAATACTATAAAAGTTAGAATTTCAAGTGAGTATGTATGTATGTAGGTGCGTTTATACGACTCTATACGTCTTTGTATACGTATTTGTAAATTATTATCTTATAGTTTCCAACGGCACGCACATTTCCTTCTAAATATTTAGGTCAGGACTCAATATTTTAGAGATATACAAAGATACCTAATACATGGTTCACTATAAAACACATTAGTCACAGATGCTGCTTTTGACCTACCAACCTCCTATCTTATCGATTTAATGGTAAATCCTATTATAATCAAAACTATAACCCCTGCCATGTATTTGTTACATGTACATTTATAATGGAGAAGAGATTGTCTTCTTGTTTGAACACATTTGACCATCATTTACCCTAAAACAATGCCCTTTCTATATGCATCATTAGCATCACTTCCATCACATTAATAGACGGAATCGTATTTAAAATTCCTCAAGTGTATCCGTTTATCTTGTAGCAGATTTTCAGGCAAATAAACCTTTCAGTAGCAATAACTAGGACTAAAAGAAGAGAAAGGATATACCTAGTAACACACCACCAAATAATACCTAACTGTATGTAGAACAGTATTTACATCTGAACACTTCGACTTCATTCATACTATACCCAAACAAATTTCTGATGTTACGTACATAAATTGACTTTGGTTGCTGGCGTGAATCTTTTGTCAGAAAAAGGGACACTTAAAAGGAAGTAAGAAAGTTTTGGGGGTATTTAAGTGAGTACAATGTTAACCATTTTACGAGTATATGTATGAAGGTTGTATGTACTTTGATTGTGTTCTATACACCCGCATATAGAATTTCCCACTTAATAATTTAAAAGTTGTATGCTCTTAGTTTGAAAACAAAGTTGGCTTTTTGGGTTTTTTTGTATTTGTTGTGAAAAATAAAAGAGATGGGGTGGGGGTAGAAAGTAATGGAGCTTCGGAATGTGTACTGCAAAACAATTGTCAAGGACTTTGTTTTGGATATAAATTCGAGAGTAAAATGGAATATAATAAATTCAAATGCGGAATAAACATTTTACCATCAGTGCAACCGAAATCATTTCCACTTTTTTAAAAGTTATTTCAATTTGAAAAATGTGTTGGCCCTTTTGAAAAAGTTTAGAATTTCAAAAAGAAAACAAGAAATAAATAGATAAACAAAACCCGAGAGAATTTTGTTACTTATATTTTGGTCATATAATAGAATAATTTTATTTTCTTTTAACGAGTGTCAGTACTTTTTGGTCTGGAGTTGTTGAGTGTAACATAAGTTGGACTTTAAAAATGAAAAAGCATCGAATGCTACTGTCGCATGTAATGTTGTTTTTAAAATGCCTGATTAAAAATATTAACGAGGAATCAAAAATCTAGACTGTGAAATTTTCAACATATTTGTAGTGAATTTTAACAATTACATTGTTTCCTTAGTTTAAGTAAATAAATTATTAACTTCCCATAGGAAGTTATTGTAATCGGTAAAAATATTTGTTATTTTAGGACGTACAGACTTTTTTACGTTCGCGGACCTCGGGTCAAAATTGACCCTACTATATAAATAGAGTGTCAATTAGATTTTCTTGTTTATTTCTTCTCAGTTATTGTCGTGCAATTGCATTGTTTTACTAACAGGACTTTTATAGAATTCTTTTTTGACATTTAGTGACTAGCACATGCTTTTGTTTGCAAGTTTGACTAATTTTTTCCTATTGAAAATGAGCGATAGTGAAAGTGAATTTTCTTTGAGAGTTTCGCATGAAGATGAATCATGTTCGGAATTCGAAGACCTTGTTGAGGAAGCTGATTCATCGGATAGCAGCTCTAGTGAGGGTGAAATTGCATCTGTTTCTGGCCAAATGATAAAGTCAAAAAATGGCCTAAAAACTTATACCAAAAAGCCCTTTGAAAACATTGCCGGAAGAGTCTCGAGGGAAAACGTTATAAACTTGTTGCCAGGATTGACACGTTATTCGTCCTCAAGAATCACAGCAGAAGAAATTTCAAGCTTCGAGTTATTCTTTCCACCTCCTTTGGTACGTATTATATTGGCTTTTACAAACACGGAAGGTAAACGCACATTTGATGAAGAGTGGACTGACATTGATAGGACGGATTTGTTTGCATTCATTAGACTTCTTTTACTGGCTGGTGTTTTTCGATCGAATAACGAAAGCTCTGAAATTTTATGGGACTCTCAAAAAGGAAGGCCAATATTTGCAGCAACTATGTCACTGAAGACATTCAAAAAATTATCAAGAGTTATCAGGTTCGACAACAGAGAAACTCGAAGTGAACGACGTTTGTTCGACAAATTTGCTCCTATACGTGAATTGTGGAGTCATTGGGTTGAGATTTTGCCGAAACTTTATAACCCATCCGAAAATGTTACAATAGATGAACAACTGATAGCATTTAGAGGGAGATGTCCTTTTCGACAGTATATTCAATCAAAGCCTGCGAAGTACGGAATCAAGTTTTGGGTACTTTGTGATTCTGCAACGAGTTATGCTTAGAACATTCAACCTTATACAGGCAAAGAACTTGGAAATACATCGGAAAGAAATCAAGGTATGCGTGTAGTTCTTGATTTGGTTGTAGGCCTAAAGGGGCATAATCTAACGACCGATAACTTTTTCACGTCTTATCAACTGGGACAAATATTGCTGCAGAAACAGATTACACTGGTTGGAACAATACGCAAAAACAAACCAGAATTGCCACCAGAAACTGTAAACGTAAAAGGAAGACAAATTTGTTCATCAAATTTTGCCTTTACCAAGGATACTACTATCGTGTCCTATATTCCAAAAAAAAATAAAGCTGTAAATCTTCTGGGCACATTTCATCATGACTCGAGAATAAGTGAACGCGCAGATAAAAAACCAGTAATAATATTAGATTACAACAAGTGTAAAGGTGGTGTAGACACATTGGACAAAGCCGTAAGTTGCTACACTTGCAAAAGAAAAACCAAACGATAGCCCCAAGTGGTGTTCAGTAACATGGTGGATATATCAGCTTACAATGCTTTTGTTTTATTCAAATCGGCTAACCATGCCTGGAAAGAAAACTATCTTGCTAAGCGACGTTACTTTTTGGAAAATCTGGGTATGCAACTTGTTACTCCTTACATACAAAAACGAAAAACTCTACCTCGAGCCCCTTTTTCCCTTGAAATCGCAAATCGCAAAAACGGATAATAAGACAGGTTTAGTTTGCGATAAAAATAAATTTATATGTAAAGAACATTCTAAGACTATCACTTTGTGCACAAATTGTAATAATTGATTATACTTTCATCTTTCAATCTTCAATAAAAAATTGTTAAAGTACTAATAAGATTAAAATGTAAACATACTTTTTTTTAAAATTCAATAAAATCGTAAAATATAAACTTAAATAACATTTATTTCCATTAATAATATTTAAAAAAAAAAATAAATTATTAACCATACCTGTATTATTTAATCAAATACTATACGGACAAACACGACCGGACATAAATCTTGAAAAAAACACTAATGGGACAAACTTGACCCAAAGATCTTTTACGTTAGTTACTTTGAGGACCGTATGAAGGTTAAATAAATTTTGTTATACAGATGATAATGCAGTAAGGACTCTCAAAAAAATTGCGTGGGTGTTTTTTTTTTACCATAGCAATTTAAAAAAAGGTGAAAATTTTGGTTAACCCGGAATATCTCACGAACCAATAAATCTAGCGAGTTGAATTAAATTTTATATTATATATTATGACGTGATACCAAACAAGTATATTTTTGGAAAAAAATCCAAATAACTGTTTTTTTTTTATAAATCAAAAGAACAAAAAAAAAGTTTGTCACCTCGAATATTTTACGAACAAAAAATGATTGTATCTCCAAAATAATTTTGTGCAATAAAGAATAACGTTTTTGACATCTGGTAAAATTTTGAGAAAAATCGAATTGACAGTTTTTTTTATACAAAATAAAAACAAAAAAAAAATACATTACTAAAAGTTGTTAAAAATTGATTTTCGACTCAAATATCTTTTCAAAAATTTGAGATCATGGCTTCAAAGTAATTTTGTCTTATAAGAAATATTGTTTCTAATATTCGGTAAAATTTTGAGACAAATTTGACAGTTTTTTTACAAAACAAAAAAAACATGACTAAAAGTTCGTAAAAAATGATTTTTTATACAAATATCTTTTCAAAAATTTGAGATATTGGCTTTAAATAATTTTTTTTTATGAAAAAAAATTGTTTTCAACATTCAGTAAAATTTTGAGAAAAATTGAATTGACAGTTTTTTTTTACAAAAAATAAAACCCTAAATAAAAACAATACTAAAACTTAGTACAAAAATTTAATTTTGACTAAAATATCTTTACAAAAATTAAAAATATTGGCTTCAAACTAATTTTATCTCAAAGAAAATATTGTTTTCGAAATTAAATAATTTTTTTATAAAAATCCAACAGTCAGTTTTTTCATAAAAAAATGAAAATCTACAAAAAATAGTACGCAATAGAAAAAATTGACTTCAAATTAATTTCATTCATTCAATTTGTATTTGTTTATATTTCAATAAATAAATAAATAATAAATAAATAAATAAAAGAAATAAAAACTTTCAATAAATGCTACTAAAATTGGTAAAAATTGGTTTTTGACTAAGAATCTCGTTAACAAAAATAGATTTTGAAATCAAACTTTTTCATCATATACAAAAAATGTTGTTAGTAATTTTAATTTTTTTAAGAATTATTTAACTGACAATTTTTTTAACAAAACTCTATAACCTAAAAACCTTTTAACAAGGCAAATTGTATCGGCATGAGAAGTTATCAGTGTGGGTCACATCCCAGCCTCTTTTTAACTTCCCATAGGAAGTTATTGTAATGGGTCCGATTTGACAAATTGAAAATTTTGACATTTCTCGACGTTTCAAGGTCCCTAGAGTCGAAATAAAAGATTTTTAGAAAGATGTCTGTGCGTGCGTGTGTACGTACGTCCGTACGTCCGTACGTCCGTACGTCCGTACGTCCGTACGTTCGCGACGTTTTTTTCGTCGTCCATAGCTCAAGAACCAGAAGAGATATCGACTTCAAATAAATTTTGTTATACAGATAATAAGGCAGAAAGATGCAGAAAGGGCTCTCAAGAAAATTGCGTGGGTGGTTTTTTTACCATAGCAGTTTAAAAAAAAGGTGAAAATTTTGGTTAACCCTAAATATCTCATGAACCAATGACGCTAGAGACTTGAATTAAATTTTGTATTATATATTGTAACGTGATACAAAACAATTATATTTTTGGAAAAAAATTCAATTAACGGTTTTTTTTATAAATCAAAAAAACTGAAAAAAAAATTTGTCACCTCGAAAATTTTACGACTAAAATATGATTTCATCTCCAAAACCATTTTTGTGCAACGAAGAATAATGTTTTTGACATCTGATAAAATTTTGAGAAAAATCGAATTGACAGTTTTTTTACAAAAAATAAAAACCTAAAAAAAAAATAAAAAAAAGTTGGTAAAAATTGAGTTTTGACTCAAATATCTTTTCAAAACTTTGAGATATTGGCTTTAAACTACTTTTATCTTTCAAAAAATATTGGTTTCAACATTCAGTAAAATTTTGAAAAAAATAGAATTGACAGTTTTTTTACAAAAAATTAAAAACCGAAAAAAAAATTAACAAAAGTTGGTAAAAATTGATTTTCGACTTAAATATCTTTTCAAAAATTTGAGATTATGGCTTCTAACTAATTTTATCTTATAAGAAATATTGTTTTCAACAGTAGGAAAAATTTTGAGAAAAATCGAATTGACAGTTTTTTTACAAAAAATAATAACCTAAAAAAAAAATAAAAAAAAAAGTTGGTAAAAATTGAGTTTTGACTCAAATATCTTTTCAAGACTTTGAGATATTGGCTTTATACTACTTTTATCTTTCAACAAATATTGTTTTCAACATTCAGTAATATTTTGAAAAAAATAGAATTGACAGTTTTTTTACAAAAAATTAAAAACCGAAAAAAAAATTTAACAAAAGTTGGTAAAAATTGATTTTCGACTTACATATCTTTTTAAAATTTTGAGATTATGGCTTCTAACTAATTTTAACTTATAAGAAATATTGTTTTCAACATTAGGACACATTTTGAGAAAAATCGAATTGACAGTTTTTTTACAAAAAATAAAAACCTAAACAAAAAAATTAATAAAAGTTGTTAAAAATTGATTTTCGGCTCAAATAGCTTTTCAAAAATTAAAAATATTGGCTTCAAACTTATTTTATTTCACAGAAAATATTGTTTTTTATATTCAGTAATTTTTTTATAAAAATCCAACAGTCCGTTTTTTCATAAAAAAAAATAAAATCTACAAAAAATAGAACGCAAATTTGGTAAGAATTGATACATTTAGACAAACTTTTAAGCAAGACAAATCGATAGACGGGATGGGAAGTTATCAGTGTGCGTCGCATCCCAGCCTCTTTTTTAATTGTTAAATTTCGAACGATGAAAGCCTCAAAAATGAAACCTTCTCAAATAGAGGCATATTAAAAAATGGAACCCCTTATTGGAAACCCAATACAATTGAATTTATAAAAAGTTAATAGTATCCTAGTCTAAACAAACCCAATGTCAATCCGAAACAATAAGTCAACACAGTTCACACAAATTTAATGCATCATCATTCAGCTGAATATACAGAAATAATCAACTTCAAAACACATCAACATCCTACCCCTCGTCTTGTACCTACAAGCATAATATTTCCCCATAGAACTTTCGTTCAAATTTTCATCTGCAAAATCTTCAACATTTCCACCCCTAATCTCCTTCCTATCGTGCTACATGCTTCCGCAGCATCTCATGATGCTGAAACTTGAAAGCTCTTTTTTCCTATAATTTCATATTTCACAACAATCCACCCTCTTCTCACCATTCATCCCCTAAATATTCCATCATGCCCTCACGTGAGTCCAAATCGATACAAAAAGCCAAATAAGAAAAGCTTTCTTCTCTATTATTATGAAAGGACGAAGGACGATGAGCAATTTCTGTAAACTGATTCTAATTCCATCACACAGCATCCGACAAACGATGAGTCAGTTCTCGTGGAATTTCTGAACGCGACAGTAAAATAACGGTCTCGTGAAAAAATTTGGATTTTCGATTTCTTTTAAAAAAAAAAGAGTGAAAATAAAAAAATAAAGTGTTAGAAAAAAGAAATAAAATAAATAGCACAAACGGGCTTTGCCCATATTCTATGCATAGTTTTGAAATTTAAAAAATATATACATACATAATATTAGTGAATTAATTGTTGAAGTGAAAAAAAAAATAATTTATTCATTCAAAGTTCTTTTTGAAAAAATAATATTGTCGTTTTGAATTAAGTGAATAAAAATAAAAATACTCCAAAGAAACACAAAAATTTAAGGATATTTCTGCAACGCACAAAAATAAAAATCAATACTTTTCCAAAAATAAGAAAATATTAAAGTAAAAAAAGGAACAAAAATAAATTTATTGGGATAATTTTTCGCCTGAACGCATAATAAATAAGGATTACCGCACGTTTCGCAAACAACATAAACCGCTGAACACAAACGGCATTGCTGTGCTGCTTGCTGCTTCCTGCTGCCGTTGTTGTGTCACGTTTGAATGTAAGTTTGTAAGTTTGCATCCCTTAGATTTTTGGTAGAAGTTTATGATGGGGAGGAGGAAGGGGAGTGGGGAAGATGACAGCTATTTAAGATTCCAACGGTATATTGCATAGGTACCGTTTGAATTTATAAGTTTAAGCTAAAATAAACAAGAATTTTATTGCCTTTCCTGGCTGGTATATTGGCTTTTTGATGGTGACTCGATGGATTAAAGGATTATTTTTATTTTGTTTCGTTCCATTTTATTCACAAAACACAACTCGATAATATATCATTTTAGATAATTATTGCATAATTTTATAGCACAATTAATGTGACAAAAATAACTCATATTTTTGACAGATTCGTATCGCAGCAGGTCAGATTTATGTTCGATTTGTGAAAATTATTTGATTTATATGTGAATATCGCATTGTGAAACAAGTTAATGGGCTAAAATTTTTTTATTTTTCATTCTTTTTAATTATGATTATTTGCCTTTGTATTTGTATCCCACTTCTGAGCCTATGGTGTATAATTCAGAAGGAGATTAAAAAAGTACGCCACAAAAAAAAACAAAGGGAATTGTAAAAGAGAAAAGAACCCTTAATGATGTTTAAAGATAATGAAAAAAGCTTTAATATGGGCATCCTTAGAGAGATTAAAAACTGTATGATGATAACACAAACACAACAAATACCAAGGATTGCCCTTAGATAATGAAGTTTAAAAATTATGAAGAAGCTTTTCTTTTAAGATAGTGATGTTGATGTGGTTAAAAGTAAGTTCAACGGTTTCTTAAGAGGCTAAGGCGACACTCTCGCCCTTCTTTTTCTTCTTCTTCTTTTTCTTACTGAGTTCCTTCCGACGTAGTCGTCGTCTTTGTTGTCGTCGTAGTTATCGTCCTTCCTTTTGAGTGAAGCTGTACCTACGTACATACATATATAAAAACGAATACAACACATGGCTGGCGTAGGACTCCTGCTACAACTGAACTAAGACTGAGTCTGAGACAGAGACATGATAGAGGAAGGGTGTATTTTGTATTAAGATGCTTCACAGAATTTAATGCTATGTGTATAGTTTAGAGTGTATATATGTATGTATATATTTTGTTGTGTTTTTATGTAGCACAGATGCTTTTGCTTCCAATTGTGTGTGCAAAATTGAAGGAGATTCGGATTAAGGATTCTATGAGTGCTTTATTTTTTTTTATTTTACTTGTTTCATTTTAAGAAGAACATTTTGTTTTTTTTTTCAATTCGATTAGATGTGAATTGATAACAATCAAGCGCGAAAAAAGTGTATTTTTCTTGTTTTGAATAAGGAATACTGACAGTAAAAATCCTAAGAATTTCGAATGGAAATGAATGGTAAGGGAATATTTTCAATCAGGTTTGAACTTTTTTTTCTTGGAATGTTTTTGTTGATATATAATATACATAATAAAGAAAAAAAAAAGAAGAAAAAGGAATGAATTCACGGTGAGGAACTTGAAGATCTTTAATTTAATTAAAAGATATCATTTTGGGTGCAAAAGTCGTATTTCTGTTTACATTGGGATTATTTCTTATTTAAGCCAAAAAATTCAAGGTAATGCACGCCACAGTTGAAACAGAATCTTACTCTTTTTAAATAGGATAAAATTGAATATTTGGAAACGAGGGAGAAATACATTTGGAAAAGAGGCCTAGCTATTTTTAAATTGTTTTTTTTAGGGTTTAAAAAAGTTTATTTGAGTTGTATTTGATTGGAAGAAAAACAAACTTAAAGAAAGTGAGTGAAATAAAGTTGTTATGTATGATGTTGGAATAGTAAGAAAAAGAATTCTGGGATTAAATTTCCTTTCGGACATTTTTAATAAAGTTATCAAAGTGCTTTAAATAAAGAACATTTTAGTTCGTGTTGAACTTTGCTTAAATGTGCTCATAAGGAGGTTTGTAGAAGAATTTTAAGCAACATTTTTAATAATAAACAAAATTCATTTGCCCTTTATGTTTTTACATTTTCATAGCTTTACTAAGATTCATTAAAATTGTTGAGAAAAAAGTTGATAAATTACTGTAGAAATGAAATGTTAATTTTGCAATTAACATACATCTACTATGAACAACGATCATCGCTATCTGTTTTTATAAATCACTGTTCATAATACATTTCATCATAATTTATACATTATTTGAGTTTCATTGTTTATTGTTGAGTTTTATTGTTCATAGGTAGTTGGATTCATCATAAACTGTTAAAAGTATCAAAATCATGTAAAAACCAAAGAAACACCAAGAAATTTCAAAAGAATTTTGTTGCACAAATAAAAGTTTCCTAGTTTTATAAAAGTTGATTTCTGATTCAAAATTTTTGAAATACTAATACTTTTTGAAATAATAGTGCTCTTTGTTTTTGAATTCAATTGAAGTTGAATATGAATAATTATTACATTCATAAATTGCATAAAATAACGTAAAACAAACTCAATTTAGAACTCATAGTATATGTGAACATATTAAAATTCTATGGTCTTATAAAACGTTTAAACATTTCTTCATAAACTGAGGAAGTGTGATTTCGATTTCGATGAAAAGTACGTAAGAATTTGCGATTGAAAATTTATAAGAAACTAGCTTTTACCCGCGACTTCGTCCGCATTAGATAGTTTTTTTGGATAGTAGTATAAAAAAACCTGAGCTGTACTCTTTTTTACGTATGTACATATGTTTGAATTGTGCCAAGATGAGATGAGGTCATACTAAGTGTGATGGTCATAGGTTAGGTTAGGTTAATAAATTTTAAGAAGAAGAATTAAATAAACTAACTTAAAACTACCTACCTACTTCTGGTAAATTAAATGATCAAAGACAAACCGAGTAATTCATTAAGTATTAAAGAAACAATTAAATTTGCACCACAAATAAAATATTTGCAGGATTTCTCTGTAAGACAACCGGCGGCGTGTGCCCTCACGTGTGTGGTCGTTCGGGTAGACCCACTTAGTGATGTCCTCCCCCCGCGCCATACTACCGCCCCCGCCACCTGCCTCGTCTACCGCGTGCGACCCCCACCCGCGCACTCGCCCCGCGCCACAGCCGAAACAGAATTATCAGGAGTAAAGGACAGACCCAGTGAATTATTTGTTGTACCTACATACATGGCTCTTGTTTGGCGACGCAAGGTTGAGCATAGCAAAGTTTAGGTTAAAAATTATTATTTGTGGAACTTGGTGGGAGCCACAGTTTGGGTCTTATTTCATAAGGGTTTTGAATGCGTTGTTTTCCCGTAATACCAATTTAATCGAAATATTATTCAAATCTTTGGTAATTTAGGAGTGAAAGCGATCAGATTCCCCGGAAAGTAATTTTTCCCATGGGAATGCGTTGTTTTCCCGAGGTCAAAGGTAACTCATGTTCTTTCTTAAGTCTCAAACTATCTCCTTACAAAATTTCATTTAAATCTGTTCAGTAGTTTAGGCGTAAAAGCGATCGGCCCTCCTAAATTTTCCCATGGGAATGCGTCATTTTCCCGGGGTAAAAAGTAGCCTATGTCCTTTCTCGGGTATCAAAATATCTCCATACCAAATTTCATGGAAATTGGTTCAGTGGTTTTGGCGTGATTGAGTAACAGACAGACAGACAGAGTTACTTTCACATTTATAATATTAGTATAGATATAGATGTGATTTATTATTTAAATCACTAATTTCTAGTTCCATATATTTATTAACTTTCCATAGGAAGTTATTGTAATGGGTCCGATTTGTCAAATTGAAAATTTTGACATTTCTCGACGTTTCAAGGTCCCTAGAGTCGAAATAAAAGATTTTTAGAAAGATGTCTGTGCGTGCGTGTGTACGTACGTCCGTACGTCCGTATGTCCGTACGTTCGCGACGTTTTTTTTCGTTGTCCATAGCTCAAGAACCAGAAGAGGTATCGACTTCAAATAAATTTTGTTATACAGATAATAAGGCAGAAAGATGCAGAAAGGGCTCTCAAGAAAATTGCGTGGGTGGTTTTTTTACCATAGCAGTTTAAAAAAAAGGTGAAAATTTTGATTAACCCTAAATATCTCATGAACCAATGACGCTAGAGACTTGAATAAAATTTTATGTTATATATTGTAACGTGATGCAAAACAAGTACATTTTTGGAAAAAATCCAATTAACGGTTTTTTTTATAAATCAAAAAAAAACTGGAAAAAAAAATTTGTCACCTCGAAAATTTTACAACTAAAATATGATTTTATCTCCAAAACAATTTTATGCAACGAAGAATGATGTTTTTGTCATCTTGCAAAATTTTGAGAAAAATCTAATTGAGTTTTTTTTATAAAAAAAAAAATTACTCAAAGTTGGTAAAAATTGAATTTCGATTCAAATATCTTTTCAAAACCTTGAGATTAAGGCTTCAAACTTATTTCATCTTATAAGAAATATTGTTTTCAACATTCTGAAAAATGTTGAGAAAAATCGAATTGACAGTTTTGTTTTCCAAAAATTAAAAACCGGAAAAAATGTTTAACAAAAGTTGTTAAAAATTGATCTTCGACACAAATATCTTTTCAAAATTTTGAGATAATGGCTTCTTACTAATTTTAACTTATAAGAATAATTGTTTTCAACATTAGGAACAATTTTGAGAAATATCGAATTGACAGGTTTTTTCCAAAAAATAAAAACCTAAACTAAAAATTATAAAAGTTGGTAAACATTGTTTTTCCACGTAAATATAATATTTTCAAAAATTTGAGACATTGGCTTCAAACTAATTTTATCTTATAAGAAATATTGTTTTGAACATTCGATAAAATTTTGAGAAAAATCGAATTGAGAGTTTTTTTTACAAAAAAAAAAAAAAAATAATTCTAAAACTTGGTAAAAATTTATTTTCGACTCAAATAGCTTTTCAAAAATTTAAAATATTGGTTCAAACTTATTTTATCTCACAGAAAATATTGTTTTCGATATTCAATAATTTTTTTATAAAAATCCAACAGTCCGTTTTTTCATAAAAAAATAAAATCTACAAAAAATAGTACGCAAATTTGGTAAAAATTGATACATACAGACAAACTTTTAAGCAAGACAAATCGACAGACGGGATGGGAAGTTATCAGTGTGGATCGCATCCCAGCCTCTTTTTTCTTCATTTAAAATTACAAAGTTTTGAAAAGAAATCAAGTGGATTGATAAAAAAAATAATATATTCCAAACTCACGAAATAAATGGACTTTTTTTTCTCAGTAATTTTGTTCATTAAAATAAGCAATCTTATAATTTAAACATGTCTTATACCAGACTCATATGGAAACAACAATAATTATTTTTGAAACTTAAAGGCTGTTGCAAATATATGTTCTTATCCTAAAAAACTATATTAATACTTAGAATTATTGTTAAAATAAGAGCTTAACAGGATCTTTTTTTAACAAAATTTCTTTACTATAAGGACTTGTAAACAAAATTTTTAAAAGTTAAACAATTTATTTATTCAGGTTTTGCCTTTATCCATAGAGATAATGTATTTAATATTTGTTATTCATAGGAAAATCTTTTCAATCAACTTTCAAGGAAGAAAGAATTTTCCCAATATAAAATCAGATCCTTATAATTGAAAGATGACTTCATTCATAACCTACATACATACGTACATATGTACGTACATACATACATTGGCTCCAAAATTATGGATTTACCAATTTCACTGAGAGAACATAAGTGGATATAATAAATCAAAAGCAGAATAAATTGAGGTCATCCTTTTAGATGTCTTCATTCAAACACACACACACATTTCGTTTCGCAAACACATATTTTCAAACATAAAAAGTAATGTGACAAATGGCTTTTTCTCACCACAATTTTAACTGAATTATTTGCGCAAAACGATGATGCAAACTTATTCCAACCCCAGTCCATAAAGCTTATGATCTATAAATATTTGTATGTGTATATGAAAGTAAGTAAGTAGTATGACTCATACAGACATTTTTCAAACGACCTTCTTCTATGTCACAGGACTTTATAAGAGAGAATAATAAAAAGAAAAGTACTTCAAAGTTTTGAAAAAAAAAAGTTCACTAATTGGCTGATTTATTTTATTTTAGAATTTCCTACACACTAATGTTTTCTATATTTTTAGAAAATCCATTCAATAAAAAACTTTTGGTTATTTTTGTCAGTAATTTTGATCGGTCAATAAAGCTTAAGAATTTGATGAAAAGACAAACGTAACGTATTTCATCTCTAGGAAGTGTCTTAAACCATCCAAAATTATAATTAATTAATGTCCTCTTGCTCATTTATTATGCACCGAAACCAACACCCCATCCACTATCTGTACCATCCACCACCCTCCACCCACACCCATTAACCAAACAACATTAGCACATTTACAGTTCAAAATATAATCAATTGGGGTATTAGCATCCAATTTTCTTTCTTATTTCATTCCCTTCCTTCCCATCGTCAGTCATCGCCGCCGCCGCCGCATCACAACGTACATCAAGAGAGAGGGTGAGATGCGTCGCCCGTCGTCGTTCGTTGGGATGATTTCTTGTATATTCACTGGTACATTATGGTATCCTGGTTGTGTACTTGTACTTGGTTGTAAATTGTGTGTTAAAACCCTTTCTGATGTTAAAAGGATTCGAATGAATAAAAAAAAAGGAGTGTTGTTTATTTAGCGCCTTCTTCCTTGATCTTTTGATTGACAAGAACGATGATGGGAAAAAAATATATTCTCCATAATGAATTCAAGCCAGAAAAGAGCCTACCAGCAGCCCAGCAGTATGAGTCATTATAAATTAACAACACTTTAAAGTATGGCCAAAATGATGGACGGCTTGGTAAACCGAAACAGCTTTCAAAGTTAACGAAGGACTAATTTATGCAATAAAATTGAGATAAATTTAATATATTGTTTTGAAGTTCACCCATTAGAAGACATACATACATACATATTTATAAAGGATCTATGTACAGTACATGTATTTTAAATTAAATTTGAATTGGTTAACAAAAACAAAAAAAATGTCTGGTGTCTGTTATAAAATTTGCATAATATTAAAGTGCTATTATATGTAATTAAATATGTCAATCAACTAGGTGGAATAAAACAATTATTAGAAATCTTTTTTGGTAGCATCACGACAGTTTTGCGAGGAAAAAGGTCTAACATTATGCGAACTCACCTTTCCTAATATTAAGACTAATAATTCTCGAAAATGACTTTTTTTAAATACAAAGTTTTGGATTTCCTGAAAAGGACTGTGACACGAAATTTGTTTGCACAGAGAATTTTATAATAATGTAATGTTTGTCGATTCTTCTTCTGTCGATTTGTCTTGCTTAAAAGTTTTTAGGTTTTCGTGTTGTGTTAAAAAAGTTCTCAGTTGAATTATTCTTAAAACTTTCAAAATTACCAACAATATTTTGCGGGTCTATGAAATAACTCCCACGAAATAAGTCCCACTTTTAAAAACGAAATAAGTCCCACCAAAAATTGCTATTTTGAAAGTGGGAGTTATTTCGTTTTTAAAAGTGGGACTTATTTCGTCAATTGGTGGGATTTATTCCGTTACGCGTTTTTATTTTAACTGGGACTTATTTCGTTTTGAGTGGGAATAAATTCGTTTTGTAATGTGGGAGTTATTTCATACCCCTAAATTTATATTTTGGTGGGATTTATTTCGTTTTAAGTGGGACTTATTTCATTTTCATAATTTTGCATTTAAAGTGAATGCTTATTAATTTTTGCCGTTATTTGTTGCTCTTCACGTTGTTTCTCATTAAATTTCATAATGTTCTTTTTGTTGCTTTTTAAAAAAAATGTATTGTATTGTAGAATATGCTTTCGTAAAGTTCCGTTATTTCTTGCTCTTTACGAAATGAATGGTATTGTTTCAAATTTGTTGTTAAGTGTGCTATAAGTTACAAGACCTTATCATTATATTGATTAGTTAAGTTTGTGAATTTCAATAGTGAACATGAGTGTGACATACGAAATAATTGCAGGGAAGAGGAATAACAGCAAGGTTCTTTATATTTTTTTTGAGAAACAATTATATATTAAAAAGTGCACTAAATTTGAAAAACATTTTTATGTTTGTTATGTAAAGGATTGTCCATCACGAATAATGTTATTTGGCAGCAAGTGCATTAAAGCAAAAAATTATAAAGCGCACAATCACGATAATCAAGAGGTTCTGTACAAAGAACTAAAATTTTTAAATAATGTAAAAACAAAATGCGCACGTCTTAATGAAAAGCCAACTGAAAACAATTGCGCTGGAAGTATTCGCAATAGGCGCAGGGACATAGGGCCCAGGGACATAACGCCCAACTTTTTTTTTGGGGGCTTATGTCTCACTTCGGTGGGACATAAAACCGAAATCTTATTTGGACCCTAAGTCCCACCCAAGTAAGACCGAAGCCCCAAATAAAAATTTTGGGGCTAATGTCCCACTTAATAAGAATCACCAAATGACACAACTTGGAGCACTTCCATACCTCAAGACTTTGTTTTGTGGACTTTAAATCCTGAGATCACGCGAATCGGGCCACCCACAGGTGCTTTTATTCAAAAAAGCTGTTGATATTGGCGCCTGCCTGGCGAATTTACATACCCTAACCGGAGCAACGGAGTTGCGTGAGCGGGTGTGACCCCGAAAAAGGGAGTTAAAATCCTGAGAGCCCGCGAAGCGGGCCACCCACAGGTGCTTTTATTGAAAGAAGTTGTTGATATAGGCGCCTGCCTTGCAACTTTACAAACCCTAAGCGGAGCAACGGAGTTGCGTGAGCGGGTGTAACCCGAAAAAGGGAGTTAAAATCCTGAGATCCCGCAAATAATGTTGAAAATAAACTTTTTTGTTTTTCATTGTATTGAAATACAAAAACTTTATATTCTTTTTTGGCTCTGCAAAAATAAGGAGACAATGTCCCATTTTTAACAAACAAATTTGGCACTTAGATCTTACTTGGGTGGGACTTAGGGCCCAAATAAATTTCGGCTTTATGTCCCACTCGGGTGAGACTTAAACCCCAAAAAATAAATTTGGGCGTTATGTCTTATGTCCCTGGGCCTTATGTCTCTGCGCCTTCGCAATATTTTTGTGAATACTAGCATGGAGTAAGTACCACCCACATGATAATTATTATTTATTCAGTAAGTACTTAATAAAGTATTTGCAGAAATCAAAACGAAAGCAAAAATATTGTCTTTGATAAAATACAGCGGAGTTTGCAGTATATTGCGAATACAAATTTTAAAAATTCTCCCAAAACACCGGCAGAAGTGCAGGAAGTTTTCCAAGACGAAGCAGTTTATGATAAACTATAATTCCGTCTACCATGCACTGGATCTTCAAGCCATTTATAAAGGTCGATAATTTTAATCTGATGGTCCTTCCGAAACGGTTTCCATCTTAATAATAAGAACAATTGATCTGTACTTAATCCAATTACGAATCCAAACGTTGTTACTAGTGGGACTTATTTCGTTTATGAAAGTGGGACTTAATTCATTTAAGAAATATATTATTCAAGGGGAGTTATTTCATTTTGAGTGGGAGTTATTTCATTTCAAGTAAATTTTTAAATCATTTCATTTTGGTGGGACTTATTTCGTTTTCAAAAGTGGGAGTTATTTCATTTTTTTAAGCAATTTTTTGTGGGGCTTATTTCGTGCGAGTTATTTCATAGACCCATGTTTTGCATATCATGAAATAGTTTTATTTTAAAATCCAGTTTTCTTAACGAAAAGCAGGAATGAAGTTTGAAAGTTTTATGAAAAGTTGAAACGAAATTCACAGGTATAAAAACCTAGAACCGAAGGCTGCAAAGACGAAAGTGGAAACATCATAGTGGAACCGCAGTCAATGCTGAGGATATGGAAGGACCACTTCTGCAGATTGTATAACGGCGACGACGAACCGAATTCCGCTGTCAGGCAGGATGATCCATTCAACATAGACGACGAAAGCCAACAATCCCGTCCTCTCGACTTAGACGAAGTAAAGATTGCCATATCTAAGCTGAAGTCTAACAAAGCCGCTGCTGGAGCGGATGGCTTGAATGCCGAGCTCTTTAAAGCAGCTGGAGATAGGTAGGTAGGTAGAAATGGCTGTCCTGCTTCGCGCAGGACACAATTAACGCTGAGTGCGCCGTTTTGATACCATACCTCGTGAGATTCTGAATGGATTTGAAAATGGGCTATGGATGGTGCACGTTCCGCACGTGCAGTCCTATGTAAAATATAAAATGTAATTTTATTCTCCTACCCTACGGCCTATTATCTCATAGTACCATTTAGTGAGGGAGAAATAAGGGGGGAGGGGGTTAAAGCCACTGTGTGCTATTTAGGTATGAGATCAAATCTTTGATCTTGAATTCTGAGAGTTCCTCAATATTGTTGAAGAATTCCTTACCCAAGTGGAGTACTCTTTTCCTGGAGATAAGTTAGTAAGGAGCATGCACCAACTTATCTGTAAGATATGGTTGGAAGAAAGCATGCCCGATGAATGAAACCTCAGTATTGTTTGCCCGATCCTGAAAAAAGTGGACCTTCTAAACTGCACCAACTATACAGGAATCAGTCTACTTAACAAAATCTTCTCTGCTGTAATATGTGAACGTCTTAAGCCCATCGTCAACAACCTGATAGGTCCTTATCATTGTGGTTTTAGACCAGAAAAGTTCACAGTCGATCAAATAGTCACATTACAGCAGATCCTCGAAAAAACCCAAGAACAACAAATCGACACCCACCATCTTTTCATCGATTTCAGGGACGAGCTGTATAGAGACATGTCTAGTTTTGGCATTCCTGCCAAACTAGTCCGTTTGTGCAGGATGACCATGGATAATAATTCACGCTGCTCCATAAAGGTTGGAAACAACTTAACAGAGCCTTTCGATGTCAAAAAAGGTTTTAGATAAGGTGCTGCGCTGTCATGCGACTTATTTAACATCGTACTTGAAAGAATAGTGCAGAGCTCACACGTCAACACTAGAGGCACTATCTTTCAAAAGTCTGTCCAATTACTTGCATATGCTGATGACATTGACATAATCGGAAGAACTCAGCGTGATGTCAATGGGGCTTTTGTGAGTATTGAGGCATGCGCGGGTTTAACGGTTAATGAGGGCAAAACAAAGTACATGCTGTCATCAAGAAAAGACCTACAACACCGACGTCTTGGTCAAAACGTCACCATCGACAGACGTAACTTTGAGGTAGTCAAGAACTTCGTCTATCCATCGGAGGAGAAGATGGAACGACGAGCTATACGGACTGTATATGTACAGTGACGTAGACTTAGCTAAAAGGGTAAAAGTCCAACGACTAAAATGGCTGGGTCCCATAGAGCGCATGGAAACCAATACAATGGCCTGGAAAGCCTTCGAATTCACCCCTCTTGGAAAGCGCAGTAGAGGAAGACCGCGGAACAAGCTGCGGCGCGCACAAGTGGAAAGTGACCTCATCCAACTTAAATAAGTAAGTATATGTATATTCTTGTTATTATATTGCAGGATATATGTAGCTTCAAGATATGCATAAATCACCTTTAAAATTACCTAGTTTGTGTTTTTTTTTTACTATTGCGATTTAACCCTTAACTAAAGTCGTGAATATTTCCTACGGTTCTAAATTCGTGGGTCCACTGGACCCAGGCCTTTTAAAAGGTCAATAAAAATAAAGGTATAATATATTTTATGCATTTTTTTTACTAAACGTAATACTTAAACAATAGAAAACAAGTTTTAAAAAAATCAAACACAGCAAGTTTCATTTGCACTTAAAATTTGCACTTTCGTCAGGCAGTCTCAATTTGTAAAGTTGAAATATAACATTTTTAATAAATATATAATTAAATACTAAATCAAAAGTTAAAAATCCATAAATACATTTTTTTGGAATTTTAAAAACAGCTCTTCAAAAGTGCAAAAACAAAAACTTAAAATCTTTTTCTGAAAAAATTCTGACCATGGTCAAAGTCAACCAATCTATAAACATGAAAAACATACTTGTTGTGAACAACTCATACAAATGGGCAGCTTGGACTTAGCACCCAAATGTACCGTTTTCGATTTTTTATTTGCCGGACACAAAGAGCATCTTTTTCTTTTGTGTCTATCAAATTTTAGATATTCTTCGTTATTTGGAACTACTTTTATGGGTTGAAGTTTAAGAACCGTAGGAATGCCCGTTTTCACTTGCACGGGTAGTCTATGGGTATAATATCTTTCCCTCATGTATGTAAAAGTATCAGAAAATAAGTAACGTAAATAAAGTTGTGGGTCCAGCAGACCCATGCACATGCCAATATACACCTAAGGAGAAGCGAGCGAAATGCGTTCTTCTCACTACACAAACATTGGATTATTTCAGGAAGGTACTGAGAAATTGAGAGATCTGCGGTGACTGTGTCGTTTTCTGCAAACATTTGAAGATTGTGTGTGGGTCCACTGGTCCCACGACTTTAGTTAAGGGTTAAACAAAAATACTCGTAATAAAATTTAGTTTGTTCCAAATATCTCAAGAACCATAAAAGCTATCTGCTGAACTTAAATTTTATATTAAACATTGTGACGTCATACCAAATTTGTATTCAAAAAACTTTTGTCACCTCAAATATTTTTTGAACAAAAAATGATATCACCTTCAAAGTCATGTTATACAACGAAAAATATCGTTTTTGAAGCCAGTTGTAATTTTAAGGACAATCGAATTGAATTACAAAAAAATAAATAAAAAATATCACTAAAATTGAGGAGAGTACGATAACTTTGGCGACAAAGTTTAATGACGGATTTGTATACAGCTAAAAACGAGCATTTTGTATGGGAGGGGGGTCTATTTCCCCCCGTTTAGGCGGTAGGGGCAATTTAAAAAAATATGTACATTAAATGGAAAACAAAATAATCAAAAAATAACGGTAATACTTATAATTAAGTATTATACCTTTTTTTAAAGCCAACACTTTTGTCTATTAGCTTGTTTTTAAATCAAGTCAAAACTATGCATAGTTTTTGAAAAAAATTGTTTTAAAGTCAAAATTTGTGCAAAAAAAAGTTAAAAAAAGGTTTAAAGTGTAATTTTTCAAAACTTTCAGATTATCTACTATTTTTTTTTATAATTCATTGCTCTTATTTGTTTTTGATCAAAAACTGAAAACTAGATGACTTTATGTCTTCTAGTTCTTGAGAAAATTGAAAATTACCAAAACAAAATATTTTAATTAAATTGCTTTTTCCTTGCTTAAGTATTAACGTAGTCTTATTTTGATAGTAATAATCGAATATGGATTAAGATACACCTAGGGTAAATAAATTTTTCTTAAATCCAGCTTATTTAAATGCAAAAGAAACTTTGCATGCACCCCATCTTGCACCCACCGAACCGTGCCCCCTCCCCCCCTTGCACGCACTCCAACTTGCACACACCTCAAATCCTATAGTGTTCCCAAGCAGGGGGGTTGCAGGGGGGCAGCATGCCCCCCCCCCTTACAGGTCCCACTGTTGCATACACCCAAATTCGCACACACCTTACTGTTGCATACACCCAAACTCGCACCTACCATTGTTACTATCAAAATAAGACCACTCAAGCAAAAAAAAGAATTTAATTAAAATAGTAGTTGTGGTTATTTTCAATTTTCTCAAAAACTAAAAGACATAAAATCATCTAGTTTTCAGTTTTTGATCAAAAACAAATAAGAGCAATAAATTCTGAAATAAAAACAATGGTAGATAATCTTGAAGTATTGAAAAATTACACTTTAAACCTTTTTTTATCTTTTTTTACTCAAATTTTGAGTTTAAAATTAAATTTTTCAAAAACTACGCATAGTTTTGACTTGAGTTATAAACTGGCTAATAAAACAGAATGGTGGCTTTAAAAAAATTTATAAAACTTAATTGTAAGTATCACCGTTATTTTTTAATTATTTTTTTCCATTTTAAATAATATTTTTTTTAAATTGCCCCTACCGCCTAAACGGGGGGAGATAGACACCCCCCCCTCCCATAGTAAAAAAAATGCTTGTATTAAGCCCCTCTCCCAAAAACCGTTATTATATCTTGGCGCCAAAGTTATCGTACTCGTGCCAAAATTTAATTTAATTACAAGAAAATTGTTATTTTTAAAGTGCACTTCTTTTTCCCTAATTTTTTAAAAGAAAATTAACACTTAGGTACCTATTCATATGAATTTTCTTAATAACATTGTTAATTTTTGAGAACAATTAAAAAAGCTCTTATTATTGCGAAAAACTATTTTGCAAAATTCTGTCAACTATTAATTAAATAATCAAAATATTTTTTTAAAACAGAATAGTAACAGAATAATTTGTTTATATCCATAATTGTTTTAATGTTAAAATATTCAAAAATCACTTACCATTTAAGAAAATATTATATGTTCAAAACTTTCTGTCAAGCTGCAAATGACCTACTTATTATTTCCTTAAAACTTCTTTTTTTTTTGTCAAAATTACCTTTAATCACTGAATGAAATTATGTAGTTTTTCTTTTAAATAAAATTAGGTTTCACTTTAGTTTTATATTCAATTCTTACTAAGTTAAATGTTATTTTTTCATGTCAGAACATGAATAAATGAAAACGAGCGAAATGCATCAAATCTGAAAATTCTAACGGTTCTTGTAAGCAACTACCGATTTAATGTACTACGCGGACGCGCACTCGACAAAGAATAAACAACGACTGCCACTGCAACTGCACTCTTTTGTCTTCTGTGTTTTCTTGTAATGTTCTGGAAATTTCTGTTTACTCTTATTGTCTTATTATTCTCACTCAGAAGAATTTGAATGCAAAAAATAAAGCTCAGATCAGCGCATATGACTTAATGGTTAAAAGTTGAATATTGATGCAAGTGCATAGCAAATTCTTATTGTTTTTATTTATTTTTTCGGGAGAGAGAAAGAATTATTCTTGTGCCTTATAAACAGTGTTACCGCTGAGATTTTTGAAAAGGTCGCAAAAAAAAGGGTCAAATGAAAAAAAAAGTCGCATTTAGATTTTTTTTTTAATACATACCTAAATCAAACGAAATCTGTATAAATTGCAAACAAAAAAAATGAGTTGTTTTTTAGTTTTTTATTAGGTATACCTTCTAAAGAAAAATAAATTCTTATTCTAGTATTCAATACATTCGATTTATATCACACACGTTCCTTTTTTTAATAAATATTGGTACGTTAAAACGTATATGTATGTATATAACATTAAATAACAATAACAGTCAATTCAGTCGATTTAAGTTATATTAACTTAAGTTTTAAAGTTGAACTAAAAAATAAAAACTATTCTATTCAGTTCTTTTGAAATACAAAAATTAAGGTACAATTATATTATTTATAAATATTTGACTTTTATATTTACATTATTTTTAAAATAGAAGTCATTATTTTTTTGTGATTAATTTACGGTAGCTTTTCATAAGATCCTCTGAAGGTTTCCATTTTCTAAAATATTGCTTTTTTAAAATATTTGCTACAGAGAGCATTGCATTACATGTTTCCACACACAGGTGATTCGTTAATCTATTTTTTAGAATTGTTAACTTAGAAAAAACCCTTTCGGCACACGCACTGCTGTGTGGAAGTGTGAAAATATTTTTTACAAGGGAGTATAAGTTAGAATAAACATATTCTCCGAGAGGGTTATAAATTAGAATAGGAGAAAATACAATGGCTGGCGATCTTATAAGGATAGTGCTGCAGGGCTGTCGAAGTACTGCAATAGCAGTATTTGTACTGCAATTTGTTTCTGCGTACTGCCGTACTGCTCACATGCCAAAAGTACTGCTTTTTTTAAATTCACCAAACTGCTTTGATTGTTGAACTCATCCATCTTAAATTCCAAGAATCGTTCAACCCGGAACGCTCAAAAAAATCCCACATTTTAAGTAAAAAGAGAAGTCCGATCACTATTCATACCTATCAGCTATCGTCATTCCGTTCTATCTCCTTGTTGTTTTGGGATTTTCTGCAACGGTAAATTTAAATACACAAACTTCATTATCATCGTATCGTTTTGCAAATTTTTCGAAAAAAAAACTTATATATAATTACTTAGACCTATATCTATTTAAAATAAAAATATCATGGACAAGTAAGTTTCGTTGTATTTTATATATTATTTGATACATTTCATTGAAAATTCTTAGATTAGAAATCTAATTGTTTGAATTATTATATAAGTCTTTGTAAAGCTATTAAGAAACGGTTTGATTTTGATGACACAGTGCTTAATGAAGTGCAAAAACTTAACCCTAAAAATGTAGGTGAAAGTCTAGTTGACTTGATAGCCTTATTTCCAAACATTGCTAGAGATCTAGAAGTAGAAGATTTGGACTCTGAATGGAGGGCTATTTTAAACTGCAATGAGATGTCAAAAGAACATGATTTGGAAAAGTTTTGGCACGATGTATTTTTGGCAAAAAATGGCTTGGGAGAACTCCGTTTTCCAAACTTAAAGGTTTTTGTTGGAAATTTACTTGCTCTACCACACAGCAGTGCAACCTGCGAGCGGATATTTTCAAGTGTTAATTTAATAAAAACAAAAACCCGAAATTGCCTCAATGTTTCCACCGTATGTGGAATTCTTTCAGCAAAGTCTTTGTTAGGTGATTATGGTACACATCAATGGCAACCTTCACCAAATTTATTAAACAAATATTCGAAAACTTAATGAAATAAAAAATATAGTAATTTACTGAGTTTTGCAGTTCAATTTTATTTATTTTTTCAAAGAATACAAAAATCCTAATAAATGCGCTAGTATGTACCTAATCAAAAATATATATGTTTTTAAAAATAATATTAATATATATGTTTTTAAAAAAATGTAAAACATTTTAAAAGCCTTGTCAAAACTTGTTCCTTTTATTTAATTTTAAATTGTAAGCTTTGTGTTTTAAAATTGAAACATAATGTGCTTAATTTAACCAAAAAACTGAATTCTTGTTACCTTTTTTTTAATCTTTTATTATTTAATAAAAAAAATGTATACAAATTTCTTGTTTTATTTGCTGTACTGCCCCGTACTGCTATATTTTTCTGAAAGTACTGCAGGATCAAAAAGTGAAACGACAGCCCTGTAGTGCTGGTGATGGTTAACGGATGTTGGCAGATCTACCTACATAGGCTGAAATAAAAAACGAAACAAATATATATCTCAAATTTGAGTAGGCGGTGGGTGTTGAGAGAAATTGGTATTTAAAAGGCGGTCAAAGTTTTCACTCCTAGGTTCTAAATTTATAGCTTTGATTCCAATTTGCATGAATTAGTGACACATTTGTACATACATACATATGGGTGATTATACAAAAGTTCGGTAACTTTCGAGGATATTTTGTTAACGATAGTTTTTAAATCAAACTTCTATAAATTCGGGTGTATATGATGGCTAATCTAATTAATATATTGTTCCCAATCGGGCCAGTCACTTTTTTGAGTACATTGTAAGATATTTAAAAATTTCAGAATTTGACTGCCAGAGGACTGACGAGTATACACAGTTTTGAAAGTATTATAATGAAATTAAATCAAATTAGTAAAAATTTAATAATGATCACTTAAAATCACTTAGAAACAATTAAAAATAATTATTAATATGTAATACTAGGAGAAAATACTACATCAGTTTTCAAAACAGACTTTTGACATTTAACGTAACGTTATTCACTTATCTTTTACTACTTTTACATAGTTTTACTAAATATTTCAAAGTAATCAACAAACAAAATCTAACAATATTCATCTTAAAAGTACTAATGATCAACAAATGAAGAACAATAACAATTTACCTGACACAGAACTGACGCCACACTACTGACGAAAAAGACGAAATTTGAGATTATAATCTGGACTAATGTTTTTTTTTTTGTAATTTCAAATATCAACAAACTACATTTTAACAAATCAAAGTCTAATACGAATAAATAAAAATAAACTTTAGATTAACAAAAAAATAACGACTCACCATAAAACTGACATGTTGACTGGCTAAGCACGTGTATAGACAACAAACATAACCCAAACTCTGGTACAGTTATGGTGGCCGTCAACGTTTGCGACCCGCAACTAACTTTATTACCAACATTAAAATTTAATGTGGGATTTGACGTTGAGTCGGCGATATTTCGCACGAATTAAAAATTTAAATAGCACACAAGGGACTGACGAATGAAACTGAACACAAAATTTCTTATTTTTTTTAAATAAAGTGGAAAACACTGCATTATGAAAGTTGTAGTATATATTTAACTATATACATCACAGATTGTAGTAAATTGATAAGTTCTCTCAAATCAATGATAATGTTTAATAGAAAGTCACTTAATTGTTGGTTTTCAGGGTTGTGACATGCCAGAGGACTGACGTTTTAAGAACTAATTGTGTTTTTTTTTTAACTTGTATTCAAAATGAAGAACTGAAATTGGGTGACTAAATAAAGGTCTTTCCATTGTTTTAAAATAAATTGCAATCTCAATAAAATATAATCAGACTTTGTATATATTTAGTTGATGACATCGAGTTACCCAACTTTTGTAGAATCACCCATATGTACTTTTTATTCATATGTACATGTTTCTTAGTACTTACATATGTACATATATAAAATAGATTCAAAAAAGAAAAAAAAACACTTGACATTTAAAATTAAAAAAATAATATAATATATATTTTTTGAAACCCCCCCCCCCCCGAAATTTTTTTCTGTGTTCGCCCCTGGTTGTAAGTCACTAGGCCCTTATTCTCAACAGACTTTTGCACCACCTAATTCTTAAATTAAAAAAAAAATATTGTCAATGGACATTAAGTATATAAAATCTGTAAAAGATCAGTTATGTCAACTTATGTTGAGATTAAACATAAACCAATCCTTATGACCACTTCAAAGTGCAGTAAATAGACCTTAGACCTTATGTATGAAGGGGAAAAACCATCAAAAAGTATTAAATTCTCATTTAGCCATATTTTCTGTTTAACAAAAGTGATACTCGTTTTCGTTCATATCCGTTTTAAAAATGAAATGCTTCCTTTTACAACGAAAACCATTAGAACCTTCTTTTCCATAATCGTAATGTTTGATTTGCTATTTAAATCTCGAAACATTTTGCAACAAGGATATAGGGAGGAAATACTTGCTCCGTGAGGTAGGTCCATATGGTTTTTATTAAGTCACAGCTGAAGTCAATAATAATAGCAGTAATAACATTATTAAAATAAATTGAGAACTATTGTCTTGCACTTACTCCACACCACAGGGATGCATGTTCTTTTAACTTTGAATAATAATAAAAATAATAACAAAAAAAAAATTAACTATACAATAATCTCCATTCGATAATGTATTTTCCATTAGCTTGTTTCATCTATACTATATGTATGTATATTCTATACATTCTATTATTTTATTGATTTTATATTAAGATTGTACATGTTCAAATATTTTTATATGCGGATAAGTTAGAAGATAACACTTCAAATATTATAGAGCAAAATTTGTATAAGAATATTCTCCGGAGACATTATTTTATGGGAATTCCTGAGTGGTTCTAATCTATAAACTATACATATATAGTATAGTATATTATTTATATGCTGATGGCAATAATCACGTATTCTCTTATAAAATATTAATATTTCCTTTTGGAATGAAGATAAACGGACGTTGTTTGTTGGATATAATATTGGTTTCTATTCAAAGGACGAAATAATGGATTTTGTATAATACTGTCACACAACAAAACTAAAAGAAATAAGTATATATTTGTACTTATACATAACGTCACCTTTCTAGCTGCTTAAGGCATATATTGGGATGAAGACAGTGAAAGTGAAAGTGACAGCAACGGGCGGCGATAATCCGCATATATCCTTATACATATACTCGTATATATTTATATATGAGCATGAACTGTTTTATCGGTTCAATTTTGTCGAGTAATCATTTATTTCGATATCCTGTTTGAATGGAAAAAAAAATGACAACAACAACAAAAAACAACAAAATAACTGTATGAATGTATAGATGCGGATATACGTTGAGGAGCTGCTGGATAAATGTACATATACAATATACATAAAAAAGGACACACTCTTGTGAAGGAAATTTAAAAATATAAAAGGATAGTATTTTAACACATTTGATTTATGGTGAGTAGGTATCTGAGTATCCTCTTCCTTTAAGGAAAACGTTTTGTATAAAGTATTATAGGGAATAAGGAAAAGGATATAAGCAAACTTTGCATACCTACTTACCTATACGCACAGCGTATAAACATAAACGACGACGACAACGATGCTGATGATATTTGCTTGACAAATAAGGTTAAGGGTTCTGTTGGGTACTTTATAAATGTATGTGTATTTTTTTTTCTTGAATTTTATTCTTTTAAATAAAAAAGTCCTTTAAATGTAAAATTATTATCAAATATAAAATGGTTTCCCAGGAATTCTGTTATGATGCCATTCCATGAATTCCCTGATGCCACTATATTTAATAATAGATATAATCATTTTATGTTTGAATTAACTTTTCATAAACTGATATACATTATGTATTTAATAATAACACACATACATATATACATATAAACATGCTATATACAAAATACTGATGGTAATTTTAAAATGCTTCCAAATTTTTTTGAAAGCATCTACCTGCTGATTTTGTTCGTTTTTTTTTTAATGAAAAACATTCTGTTGTCACTTCATTTTAAATTTAAACTTATTTTCTTTGCATAGCATTGTTTTTTTTTATAAATATGTACCAGTATTGGTCATTATAAAAAAAATGACCATACGCCTGGCATATGTGCGGGCATATAAAAAAGTTAATAAATTAATAATTAAGTATTTACTTTTTTTTCTGTTAATAATGAATTTTTTAATTATGTGGGCAACAATAAAAATAAATTGCTCTACGTGAAATATTTGTATGTATTATGTATGGCCGATATAGTCGCGCCAGGACATTAAGTGGTTATTAAATATTGATAATTAACTGCATATGTAAGATTTATGTTTTCTAAGTTTTATTTAAAAAATAAAAACATGAATAATTTAAAAATGTTTGAAGAAAGCCAATTTTTGGAATTTTAAAAAATACTTTGTTGCTTTATTTTTTTAAAAATTATCAATGACATAATTTTTCGCTGACAATAGTGCTCTTAGCTTTTCATATTCGTTTTCAGAGTCACAGCCCTCTTCTTCGGATGTGGAACTGCAACGACAAAATATGATAAGCTCATTAAATTCCGACCTAAACAGCATTGTACAATGGGGATTAAAAAACCGCGTGGAATTTAATGCTTCGAAAACCCAATGCTGTCTTGTATCGTTAAAGCGAGATACACACCCCTTGCAATTATCCATAGATGGCACTTGCATCGAGGAGACTGAATATCTCGATATTCTCGGTATGTGTATCACCAACCACCTTCTGTGGAACGATCACATACGCGATGTCGCGATTCCAAAAATGCCGCAAAATGTTTGGGTTTTCTAAGGCGATGCAAGAAGTTTTTCTCCCTCTCTGATCTGGCTGTTATTTACAAGACTTATATACATCCAAAGCTTGAGTATAACTCCCAAATCTGGGCTGGTGCTCCTGCAACTTACTTAAGCCTCTTGGATAGTATTGAACGTAGAGCATTTAAATTGATAGATGATAATATCATCATAAGTTCATTTACTTCGCTTGATTATCGTCGTAAGGTTTCTTGTCTGACCCTTTTTTACCGTTATTTTAACGGTTTATGCTCTAGTGAAATAGCCATTTGCATTCCTCCCCTTAAACAGTTTAACCGAAATACTCGCAGTTCTAGGAATACTCATCAGTATACCATCGAGTCCAACTTCTGCCGTACTGTCAAATACAGAGATTCGTTCTTTAGCCATACTACGCGAATGTGGAATTCCTTATCACACTCTGTCTTTCCTAGCCACTGCAATATGCAGGAATTCAAAACCAATGTTCACCGACACCTCCTTTCAACCTCTCTTTCCCTTTCCTAGTGCTCACACTGTGTCTTTACATAATAAGGGTAGTAATATCCCCTTAAGTGTGCGCTTATTATAAAAAAAAATTAAAAAAAAAAGATGTTTAGTTTTAGTTTAGTTTATTCATTCATTATTCTCTTTTACATAATAAACTAACGTACATACATAGTTACAAAATCTTACTTTTTACAATTAAGAATAGCTAGTGACATTTTGTATTTTGCTTATAAAAGCTATAAATAGTGTTAGATGTCACTTTAAAAAAGACAAAATTAATCAAAGTGGGGTGACAGTGATTACTGTTTTTTTTTTTTTATTGTTTTTTTCTTTTTTTCAAAATTAACAATAAAATTTACAAATATAATTAAAATTTTAAAGATTTTAAACTAATATTTATGTTTTTTAAACTAATATTTATGTAACATAGGTGAGCAAATCTTCTATCTCATCGTGATCAAAATCAAGAAGCCATGATTTAACATTTTTTAAAAATTTACTTTGGGTTCTTATAACTCTTATATCATGAGGAAGATTATTAAAAAGATTACAGGACACAACTGGGTAGGAGTTCCTATAATGAGTAGTGCGGAAAGCTGGAGTTTCGACAACATGACGGCTAATGCTACGTTAGTTACGTGAATCAAATATAGGACTTTGCATATAGCCACCTCTCATATAAAATATTTTAGAGACCCTAAAATAAAATAAATTTCTAACTGGAAGAATTCTCAAGGATCTAAACAATGACATAGAGTGAGCAAGGCGATGAGCGTTACTAATTTTTCTTATGGCACACTTTTGTAAGGTGACGATTGGCCTTAGATTGGACATGTAGGCACCTCCCCAAACACTAATCCCATATTGCAGTTTTGAATGGAAGATTCCATGGTAAACAGTATTGAGTGTTCTATTAGAACAACACTTTCTCAACCGATATAAACACCTAATAGAAGAGCGCAAGTATTGTTTCAAACTAGAAATGTGTTGCATCCAACTCATGTTTTGATCGATCGTAGTACCAAGATATTTAAAGTTCCTGACCACTTCAATTTGAAAACAGTTCGAACTGCAGGGCTCATTTTCATTAAAGGTTGCTTCAGACACAGATGTACAAACACAACCATTTAAGCTGAAACGCTGACAGTCAAACGAGTGGAACTTGACATCGACATAAGGTGGCTCAAGTGAACCTAATCTGAAAAACATTAATTTGGTTTTTCCACTTACAATTAACTTATGTGAAGCAAACCATAATCTCAATAAGTGAATATCATGGTTTAGATCAGCTGTCAGATTCAGTGGGCTCGTTGAGCCATATGCGATTCCAAGATCATCTGCAAAAGCCGTAACTCTACCTGCAAACGGTAGGGAAAACAGAGAGTTAATGAAAATCAAAAACAGAACCGGTCCTAAGACTGACCCTTGGGGGACACCTAAGCTTAGCACCTGGGGGCTACTTAATAAATCTCCGATTTTTACTCTTAGTTTACGGTTCTTTAAGTAAGAAGCGAACCAGTTGTATATAAAGCCACGAAAACCGACATTAAATAGTTTATCCAAAAGAATATCATGAACAACCATGTCAATGCTTTGGTAATATCCACAAAGAGACCAGCGCAAAACTTCCTTTCATCCAAGGCTTTGTTAATAAAAGAGCAAAAACATAAAAGAGCGTCCTCAGTGGAACATCCTTCCCTAAACCCAAACTGAACTGGACTAAAAAAGTTAATTTTTTCTAGATGCGCGCACATTCGTTTTTTTATCATTTATTCAAAAATCTTAGAGATTAAAGATAGCAAAGGAATGGGCCTATAGTTGTTTGGTCTTTACGATTACCCTTTTTAAACAGTGGTAATACATCTGCAGATTTGTGAAATTAATTTTGAAAACATACATTTTTTCAATAAGAGGTTCCGTTTTGAATAATCTGCTATTTCGGAAGCTGTCACTTTTGAAGCTTTTGTCTTTTAACCTTCGACAAGTAACAACTACACAATTTCTAAAAACGGAACCATACACTCTTCAACAACATATTGAAAGTGTTAAAATTCACTGGAAATATCGAAGGAACAATTCGCAGTTTTGAACGAAAATGTTCGTGATGGTGATACTTTTTAGTGATGATCATTTAATTTATTTATTTGTTAATACCTAATAACAGATACGATACTATATGAATGAGTTACAAGCTAATATTACAGATTTGCAGAGCCAGCGAAATTTTGCTGAAAAAAGACTAATTACAATTGTACAATTTAATAATATAATTTATATAATTTAAAATATTTAAATGTTATTTGAAAAATAATCTCTTAGAGCTTTATTAATTCTTGCTGTATTTTGCATATCCTAAATAGCGCGGAAGAGAGTTCCACATACGGATTAAGTTTATAAAAACAAAACGTTCGGGTGTTAAACATGTATAGTGAGGAACAATCAATTGACGAGATCTTCTAGAGGTAGGGAAATAAATTTTGTCAAAACATTATTGTGGTTGTTTAAGGGAATTATCAAAGGAGGTAACAAAATTGTCATACCTTCGTAGGCCAAAAACATAGCGAACAATATTAATAAAAGCAACATTAAGTTTACGTTTATTATCATAACTATAGTTGCAATATAATTCACAACGATATATATTAAGATTGGTATTAACAAAGGCTTGGCCAGCAACATGCGTGCGTTTACTGTTGTAAGTACGTGGGGCACCAAAAACTTTGCCCATAATTCTATTGATATGGTTCTCATATGTTAGAGAGCGGTTAAAGTAAACGCCGAGGTTTTTAGTTGTTTCTCTATATTCAATGGGGACATTACTAAAGTTTGCGTCTTCGTGAAAGAGCAGGGCAGGTGCAGAGGAGGTGAGAGATTGATTCTTCTTCTTCCTCGTCCATGCAGCTCCTGCAGAAGTCATTTGAGGCTACACCAAGTCGTATTGCGTGTCTGCCTATAAGACAGTGTCCCGTAAGGACACCTATTAGGGAGCTAATATGAAGTCTGCTTTGGGATAACAAGTCTTTAGAGCGCTTTAGGTCCAATGAAGGCCATATTTGTTTTGTGGCTGCGCATGTTGGTAAATTGTACCACCTAGAGTTTGCTATCTCGAAAGCTTTTTCTTTTAGCAGAAGTTTACATGTAGCTATCGGTATACCTATCTTCTCCCTTTCAGGTGAAATAGGTATGACGGTTCCATTTTTAGCGAGTTCATCGGCTCTACAATTTCCTGCGATGTCTCTGTGGCCCGGCACCCAGCATAGGTGAATGTTAAATTGCTGCGCCATCTCCATAAGAGATGATCGACAATCGAGGGCCGTTAGAGAGTTGGTTGAGACACCGTCAAGAGACTTGATAGCAGCCTGACTGTCAGAGAAGATGCGTATATCAGAAGTTGATATCACGTTTTCTCTTAGCCAGGAGAGAACCTCTTTGATCGCTAAAATTTCCGCTTGGAAGACGCTACAATGATTAGGGAGGCGGAATGAGATGCTTAGATTAAGCTTTTCTGAGTACATACCACTACCAACTCCCTCATTTGTCTTGGATCCATCTGTATAAAAATGGATGCTTTTGTCATCCAGGAGTTTTTTATCTTCCCATTCATCCCTGGATGGAATGGATACCTGGAAGTTTTTACCAAATTGGGGTTTTGGGATAGTGTAGTCTATGTACTTTGGTATAGAACCAAAGAGGTTCAGAATGATGGAGTGCCCAACATTGTTGTTGGTCCACTGAGATGAGGCGTTGAGTCTTATGGCTGTACTCGCTGCCACTTGTTTGCTGAAAATGTCGAGGGGTGTCAGATGGAGGAGAGTGTCCAACGCTGCTGAGGGTGTGGTTCTCAAAGCCCCGCTAATGCAGAGACATGCAGTGCGTTGGACTCTGCTGAGTTTGTCGCAATATGTGACTTTCTCCAGTGCAGTCCACCACACTGCAACCCCGTGCATAAGTATTGGTCGGATGACCGATGTGTATAGCCAATAAGTTATGCGAGGTTGAAAACCCCATTTGTTTCCTATGGCTTTCTTGCAAAGGAAAAGAGCTGCTGTAGCTTTTTTAACTCTTTCCTGAATATTAGGTTTCCAACTTAATTTTTTGTCCAATATCAGACCAAGATATTTGGCCTCATTGTTGAAAATTAGTGGTACACCTTTTATTGAGGGAGGTACAATTTCTGGGATCTTGTATTTCCGCGTAAAAAGGACGAGGTCTGTTTTTTGAGGATTAATACTAAGTCCACAGTGATCTGCCCATCTAGTGAGCATATTGAGTGCGTTTTGGAGGAGGTCTCTCAGTGTATTTGGATATTCTCCTATGACGGCGATAGCAACATCATCGGCATACGCAATCACACTGTAGCCTTCTCTCTCAAGGGATATTAGTAGCTCGTTAACCACTATGTTCCACAGGAGAGGGGACAGAACACCACCTTGCGGAGTGCCTCTACCGACAGACCTTTTCGCACAAAAATCCCCCATCTTAGAGTTGATGATCCTGCTTTTTAGCATTAGATTTATCAATTCACAGAGTGAGTATTCGACGTTTAGGGTCGTCATAGCAGAAGTGATAGCGGATGTGTCAACGTTGTTGAAAGCGCCTTCAATATCTAGGAAGGCCACCATAGTATATTGTTTTTGTTCTAGGGAATATTCGATAGTTCTTACTAAGGTGTGCAAGGCTGTTTCTACCGATTTCCCTTTGCAGTAAGCATGCTGAGACATCGATAGTCTCTTACCAATGCTGTTACGTATGTGGATATCAATCAAACGTTCCAGAGTCTTGAGAATGAATGATGATAGGCTAATAGGTCTTAGATCTTTAGGGTTGACATGCGAACATTTGCCCGCCTTGGGAATGAAAACTACCTTTACTTCTCTCCATCGCTGAGGTATGTGGACCATATCTAGACAACTCTTAAAAATCATCTCAATGATGGGCAGAGTTATGTCAGTCGTAAATTGTAACTCAGCTGGTATGATGTGATCTGGCCCTGGAGATTTGTAAGGTTTGAAACTATTCAGAGCCCAAGTCAATTTCTCTTTAGTAACAAGACCTTGAGGAAAAGTTAAGTTAATACCCGACCCAGGATGGTTTGTTGTATTAACGTATTTGGAGCTATCAGGAAAGTGGGATCTTTTGATCTAACACCTTTAGTTTTTTTTCCTTGCGCCCACAAAAAGGAAAAGGCATAAACCAATGATATACAATAAAATCGATTCGACATGGATATGGTGCTGCAACCGTACATTTGGCTGATATCATTTTTAATTACTAATTCTTCTTAACATCCATTTTCAAAAATACTGTTTTTTAACTTATTGCAATCGGTCCGATTTGTCGAATTGAAAATGTTAACATTTCTCGACGTTTCAAGGTCCTTAGAGTCGAAATAAAAGATTTTTAGAGAGATGTCTGTGCGTGCGTGTGTACATACGTTCCTACGTCCGAACGTTCGCGAAGTTTTTTTCGTCGTCCATAGCTCAAGAATCAGTAGAGACATCGACTTCAAATAAATTTTGTTATACAGATAGTAATGCAGAAAGATGTAGAAAGGACTCTCAAAAAAATTGAGTGGGTGGGTTTTTACTATAACAATTTAAAAAAGGTGAACATTTTTGTTAACCCTAAATATCTTACGAACCAATCAAGCTAGCGACTTGAATAAAAATATATTTTTGGAAAAAAATCGAATTAACGGTTTATTTAAAATTAAAAAAAAAAAAAAAACTAAAAAAAATTAGTCACCTCGAAAATTTTATGAACAAAAAATGATTTTATCTTAAAAAAAATTTTGTGCAACGAAGAATTACGTTTTGAACATTTTTTTACGAATTGACAGTTTTTTAAAAAAAATAAAAACTTCAACAAAAATCAATAAAAGTTGTTAAAAATTGGTAAAAATTTACTTTCGACTCAAAAATATTTTCAAAATTTAAAAATATTAGCTTCAAACTATTTTTATCTCACAGAAAATATTGTTTTCGACATTCAGCAAATTTTTTATAAAAATTCAACTGTCAGTCTCGAATACCTCAAAAATAAAAAAAAGCTATTGGAATGGTCAAAATTATAGTTTATGATGACAAATAATATATTTTATTATTCCAGTGTGGGGAATAAAGTTATGTTTACTGTTTGATAGTATTGCTTAGGACATTTCTAAAGTAAGTAGACATACTAAAATTTTTCAAAAAAAAAATGTATTAATCAATATAAAGAATACAGTTGAAAAAACTACCAGGTCCTAAGAGCTAGCTACAAGACGAGACGAAACTATCAAAAATGCAATAGATAAGATACCCAATACTGGATTGTATATTTTGGATTAGAATCCCGCCGGCTTCGAAAGCTTTTTCAGGTTTTATAGTTTCAGCTTACATTACAGCTTATTTCATTCTTTTTTGAAATATTAAAAAATCATTGATGTGTGTATGTAATGTAATAAAGGTGCTATATAAAGTTTGAAACAATTAATTGTATTAGTAAATGTCAAAACAGACTATATTCATATACATACTTTCAAATTTCGATGAAGAGTAGCTAGTTTACAAAAATAACTCAGTAGCTAAAAAATCCATTATTATCCATATTTCCTACAAATTTCTTTTATTTTTTCCACAGTCTTAAATAACAATCATTAGATTTGAATTAAGACCTAAACATATAATACTAAATACTAGAAAAAAAGATATTAAACTTCAAATTAAAATCATTATGGAAAAACCACAAGAGTGAAACGAGATACGAGACAAAAACGATATCAATACGATTTTAGATTTTGACTAGATCAAGATAAAACTACCAAAAGCTTCGTCAGGTCCTGGGTTGAACAGACCTATAGATTTTTTTTTTTGAACATTTAACTAAAGATAAGATTTACAGCCACGTACAAAATTTAAAATTATAAAAAAGAGGCTGGGATGCGACCCACACTGATAACTTCCCATCCCGTCTGTCGATTTGTCTTGCTTTTAAAAGTTTGTCTATATGTATCAATTTTTACCAAATTTGCGTACTATTTTTTGTAGATTTTATTTTATTGAATATCGAAAATAATATTTTCTGTGCAATAAAATAAGTTTAATGCTAATATTTTTCGTTTTTGAAAAGCTATTTGAGTCGAAAGTAAATTTTTACCAAGTTTTTTATTTTTTGTATTTATTTATTTTATTTTGTATTTTATTTATTAAAAACTGTTAATTTAATTTTTCTCAAAATTTGTCCTAATGTTGAAAATAATATTTCTTATAAGATAAAATAACTTTGAAGCCATAATCTCAAGTTTTTGAAAAGATATTTGAGTCGAAATTCAATTTTTACCAACTTTGAGTAATGTTTTTTTTGAGTTTTTATTTTTTATAAAAAAACTGTCAATTAGATTTTTCTCAAAACTTTATCAGATGACAAAAACATCATTCTTCGTTGCACAAAATTGTTTTGGAGATGAAATCATATTTTAGTTGTAAAATTTTCGAGGTGACGAATTTTTTTTTTCAGTTTTTTGATTTATTAAAAAACCGTTAATTGGATTTGTTTCCAAAAATATAATTGTTTTGTATCACGTTACAATATACAATATAAAATTTAATTCAAATTTTCACTTTTTTTTAAACTGCTATGGTAAAAAAAACCACCCACGCTATTTTCTTGAGAGCCTTTTCTGCATCTTTCTGCCTTATTATCTGTATAACAAAATTTATTTGATGTCAATATCTCTTCTGGTTCTTGAGCTATGGACGACGAAAAAAACGTCGTACGAACGTACGTTCACACGCACGCACAGACATCTTTCTAAAAATCTTTTATTTCGACTGTAGGGACCTTGAAACGTCGAGAAATGTCAAAATTTTCAATTTGACAAATCGGACCCATTACATTAACTTCCTATGGGAAGTTAATAAGTCCTAACCATAATATTATGTCTTCATAAGGCTTATGACTTCATTATTATGGCAGTTTTTTTTTTGGCAGGAGAATTAATACGAAAAGCAAAACAAATTTTAAGAATGAAATTTCTTGTAAAATTTAATTTAAAATTCCTTAAAGTTCTTAAAGTCACAACCTTGTTTTGGTGTCATGTCATCGTCTTGATCTCATCACTTTTTAATATTTGTTTGATGAAATAAGGTTTACAAAAAAAAATCAATTCGGTAATTCGAAGAAAAAACAATTGCCACAACAGATCAAAAGATGATAACAAATCCCTAATGATTTACAATTTCAAACATACTCAAGTGGGTGTCAGGTATTTTTATTCTTTTGATTATGTTTGGTGTCTAGACCATAAGAGTATACCTACTTGTCTCCTTGAAATGACAATTATTTTGATAAATTCTATTTGAGGAATCTATATATATAAAAATGAATTGCTGTTCGTTAGTCTCACTAAAACTCGAGAACGGCTGAACGGATTTATCTTATCTTAGTCTTGAAATGTTCGTGGAGGTCTAGGGAAGGTTTTAAAGGCGATAAAAACTCGAATAATTTCCGGGAAAACCCTAAAACAGCCCTTTTCTATTTCCCATACAAACGTTTTCTAGAGTCAATTTGAGCTTTATTGCTATTCAATAAAGTTCATATTAAATTATAATCACTCACTGTTGTCTAAGCAATTTAGGTGTGTTCCTAACGTCAAAGAGTCAATTTGCAATTTATTACCGCTGCATAAAGTTCAAATTCAATCATATCTATGAAAATAGTCGTCGCGTGCGCTTTGGAGGATCTAATGTCGCGTTCCGAAAATAAACAAAAGTGAATCGCGAACGCGACAAAAAATGTAATAAACCATTAGTAGTACTGATTTCCAATTAATTTGGTCGGCTTCGCGAAACTTAATTTTAGTTAACTTCAGAACACGGAAAAAGTATTACGATTGACGATATTGTGTTACGATCATGGTTACGATATTCTATAAGTGCATCCTTCTATCTTTGTGAGTGACGATTACCGCTACGTGCGCGAGAACTTTCTTTACTTTTGTGTTCCTTTCCAAGTAGTGTGCTCTTTTTTTGTTGATATTTTGTGATAGTGACACTTTACTGTTAAGTGAGCGAGTAATTTTCTCACTTTGATTAATTACGTTACGATGCCGAGGAGAAGACGACCTGACTTAGATCGTCGCAGTCAATCAAATGTGCGAAGAGCTACCTTACGTGTAACCGCACTAATGACCAGAGAGAGACAGATCAAGAAAATAGTCGTATTGCTATGTCAGAATTGCGTTATTTAGTGAGTGACAATGAAGTGGATAGGCTTGTTAGAATGCAACGAGTTCATGCACATCAAACACAACAACAGCGAGCACGACATAATGAAATTGAGCGAATCCGCAGACGCAGTGCTCCTGTGATTCTTGAACGAGCTGCATTCCACTATGATCCGGCAATTGATTATTGTGCCGACGAATCGGTAACAATTGGGGAAATGAAAATAATTTGTAAATATTGTAAGGCGTTAAAATACACTGGTGAATCTACTGGATTATGTTGTGCTGGAGGCAAAGTAAAATTGGCACAATTGGTCCCACCACCAGATCCTTTACGCTCTTTAGTTTCTGGGATTGGAAATGATTCTAAGCACTTCTTGGCCAACATTCAGAAATATAACAACTGTTTCCAGACGACATCATTTGGCGCTAAACATATAATGCAGGACAATTTCATGCCCACTTTCAAGATTGGCTGTGAAAAAGCTAATGAATAACGTCATAACAATCATAAAAGGAAAACACAAAGGAGATGATGTCTTGATCCCGCGAATACCGATGATTTCAACGTATTTACCATTCGATTTTAAACGCTTACAATTTCCAGTACGTCTGGCCTTTGCGATGACAATAAATAAATCGCAAGGACAGTCTTTAGAAGTTTGCGGAATCAACTTGGAGTTTCCATGTTTCGCGCATGGACAATTACACATCGCGTGTTTGCGCATCGGAAAACCGTCTTCTTTGTTTATTTACGCACCACAAAACAAAAAATATAGTTTATGAGAAAGCTTTAAACTGATTAACAAACTGTATCATAACAATGTGTGTCTGTTAATAAAAATTTAAATAAATAGCCAGTAGCTATTTCAGGAAAACTCTGTTTTTTTAAGTAAGCAACATGATGTATCGAAAATAATAATAAAACTTCATCCTTCATTAAAAAAATGTTTTTTTATTCAATACTTTTCGTTTGTTTTGAAATTAATTTATAAAAAAGTTTAGGTCTTTTATTTATCGATTGAGGCAGTATGAAGTCTGCCGGGTGAGCTAGTTTTAAAATAAAACTTAATAAGGTGCTAAAGTTATTTTTATAATATCAGAGTAGGCCTAATACTCTCCATATTCTCCTTGGTTACTCAAACAAAATTGAAATAATAATTCAATTACAGGAAACTAAAAATATAATACGAGTCTTAATTGGCTACACTTTAAAAGCAGGGTAAGGTATAATATCTTTAAATATTTTATGAACACAAAAAGGAATATGAGGGTATTAAGAAAATAGAAAAGGCTTTAAGAACAATTTTGAATATCAAAATCGGAGGGAAAGAGTTGTTTTAGAGATTCGACATTCTTGAAGTTCAGTTGAAAAAAGAATATCAATAATCAAATGTACTTTCGAAGTTAAAAAGATAAGGTCAAACACTGAGTATATCTGAAAGCTCAAATATTAGGGCTGTATACTGATTTCAATCGCATCGAAACGAAACACTAAATGTAATAATTAACAACTATACATTTTCAAGAATTTAAAAACCATGTGCACACTATTTAAAAACACGCCCTTACCATAAAACTACAAATAATGTGTGGTTTTTGTATCAATTAGTCTAGCCAAAAACCATTAACCATTAATTTACATACGTATTTTTTATTTTAAATTCAAAATTCCATAAATTGCTTCTGTGTGCGTAGCATATGTATGTATGTATATCCTGAACCTGAACACATCCCTTTAACAAAACTTAAATAGGTATACGAAAAAGTAAAAGATTTAAGTATGGACCGGTGAACCGTGTTACATTAAAAGGGTTTTTAATTAGCATTAAATGAATGATCAAAGGCGTATGTTAGTGGGCATGGGCAGCATCAACATCTAAAAGGCTTTGTTTCATTTTATACTGTTGTATACTTATGAAAGGTGGGTATGTAAAGAGAATAATGAAAGTAAAGGGTAATAAATGCGTAATATAGCTACAATCTATTATAGAACCTAAACAATTTCGCGAGCTACAGGGGTGTGTTATTATATCTATCTCTGTGTTGTGGTGGTGGTGGTTGGTTGATAACCTTTTTATAAGTCTATACGCTTTTATTATATTACACCTTTTTTTTGCTCGTTGAAATACTGGTATCGGAATTTTTGTGACCTAAACCAGGTCTTTTTGAATAAGTGCTCTTGGTGTACTACTTGGGTGATACATTAACATAGGTTCATTGAATTTATAAGTGAAACAAAGAAGGAAAGAAGATTTTGTTTTTTATTAAAATAAGGTTATTTATGAAGGTAGATTTACAAAGGTAGGTTAAATATACTATAACCTACTTATTTTCTATAAAAATAATCATAAAAATGATTTATATGCAAAGTTGTTCTCATTGATATTTAACTCTTTCAAGAAGACTAAAGATTTAAGGGTTGAATCTTGAAAACTTTTAAATATCTAATTTAAAAAAAAAGGCTTCGTCTATTCAAATAAAATTTAATTATTTTAGACTCCGTGTAGGAGGGATCTTAATTTTATGTAGTATATGAGAAATAGTCAGCTCACAGTGGGACCAAAGCTTCTACTTTGGAGAAAAAAATCTTCAATATCTTATTATGTTATTTATTCTACTTGTTGAATTGAAGTGTTGTAAGAACCTCAAAATGGCTTTGATTTTTTTTGAGAAATTCTGTTAAACCGTATTCAAAATTGACGCAAAAGAATTGAATGTAATGGTAACCCTAAAAAGAGATTGAGTGTTGACAATTATTAAAGACTTTTAAAAATAAATTAAAACTAAAAACCAACGTGTTGACAAAATTTCTACGTAAATAATTAAAATCAGTGTTTCGTTTCTTTAGTCTTCCAATAAGGAATTTCGAGCTTCCAAATCTGATGAATATCATGATTATTGATTAATATTTCCTTGGGTACGAATGTTGGACAGAACATCAAAGTCGACGATTACCAACTTATTTTGAACTAAATTACATGATATTATCACCAGCGATATTTACTTTTAACAGCATAGTTCTACGTGCAACACAGCTAAAGCAATTTTTGAAAATCAGCATGAGCCACTCTAGGAACGGAAAATCTCACGTAAGATTTTTCTGTATGGGGTTTTCTGATTTTCTTCGTATATACAAATAAGGAAGTCTGTTTTTGAACAATATTCCAACAGTTCAACCAGAGAACCAATTGAGCCGTTTATTTTGAAAGCGGCATAAGTCACTTTTTTTTTAAGTCGAGATATTTAAGATATTTGTTATACCGTTAATTACCAATACTTCTCTCGAAGAAATCTCAATAGTTCTCAACTTATTGAGTGCAAATTTTTTAAAAATGAAAAGATACCGTTCAATTGTATTTAGTGTTGCCATTAACTCGATTTTTTTGAAAAAGTGACTTTTGCCACTTTCAAAATAAACGGCTCAATTTTTTATCCTAAGGGTGATATCGGTGGCCATTATTTTGAAAACAAAACAAAAAATAACAAAGGGTTTTTTAATAATTTCGGGTAGATGTTGAAATGGAATAAAATAAGCTGTGTGTGAGGTATTAACAAAATTAATTTTTTATTTGAAAATCGCATGTATGTAATTAAGTGTGGAATATGACATCATTCAAATGCCCGGCGCGGCTCCTTACGGTGGCACGGATCCAAGTGGTCCAATTTTCAATGACTCTTCCATACAGATCCGGCTGAATTTGAGCGATGACCTGTGTTATGTTCACCTTTAGGGCATCGGTTGATTGTGGTTTATTTGCATTGACCTGCAACTTCAAGGAACCCCACAGGAAAAAGTCTAGCGGGGTTAAATCGCATGACCTTGGTCGCCAATTTACATCACCCTTCGAGAGATAACCTTATCCTCAAATCGTTCATGCAAAATGTCAATCGTGGTGTTTGGTGTGTAGCACGTAGCGCCGCCGCCGCGCCGCCGTCCTGCTGGAACCCCTAGGTCCGTCTAGGTCCATATGGTTGAACTTGGGCCATAAGAAATTAGTTATCATCGTTATGTGGCGCTCGCTGTTGACGGTTACTACCTCACTAACGTCGTTTTCAAAAAAGTACGGACCAATTATGCCGCCGCCGCCGGCCCAAAAACCCACACCAAACGGTAACTTTCATCACCTGGTGGGTTGGTGTCGTCCCCTATACGGCAATTTTGCTTTTTAACACAACCATGCATCAAACGGCGTTGTCTATAGTCACGAACTTTGAGCTCTTGGGTCATTTCAATCTTGTACGGGTGTAGGCCCAAGTATCGACGCAAAATTTGCCAATTTGAAATCTGCGAAAGGCAGAATTCTTGTGCACGGCGAAGAATAGATGCATTTCTTTTAACGTACGGGTGGTTGATTGTTTCTGAACCGGTCGACTCAAATTGGGCCACCAAACGTTAAAAAGTCGACTGTGAAGGGCCACCACGTCTACATTAAAATGGGCGCAATGCGAGCAACGCTTGCGTTAATGAACACTCATTTTGATAATAAAGTTTTATCAATCACTGTCACTTGCCATGATGATTTGGCATAAACAACTGTATAATAAACAAAGATGTCACCAAAACAAAATAGCCAAATGAAAAACCCTTTTTTTAAAAATCGCCCGACTGTATGTTTTTCGGAAGGAAATCTTATTTTCTATAGAGTTACTGTCTTCTTGATTAAATATTTGTTACATAGCTTTGCAAAATTCGAAACCTGTTTTGACAATTTACACAGTTATATCCTTAACACTTAATGTATAAATTTTAAGCCATGAAATCTTTTTAAGTGGGGGTTAAATTGTATAAACCCAAAAACAGGCCATTCAAATATTCAACACCATAACTAAGGATCTACTTTTTTTTTATTTTTTATACAAAAATACTTGTTTTACTTAAAATGAATAAATAATTTATATTGTAAAATTGTGTGTCGAGAAAATGATAATGAGGGTTTCATAATTTATTTATGTATTGTATATGCCCGAACTCAGCATTATCAATTATCCGACCCAAACATTTATTTAATCCAAACCCACTGTATTCCTTACCAATACTTATTTTTTAATGCTCCTTGCGAAAATTCTCCATTTTAATTCTTTTATCTCATTTTTTCAAAAACCCACTTATAACCATACCAAAAAAAAAAAGAAATATTCTATACTATATAATTATGTGTTTATTTGCAAGCCGGGCACTTATTCAGGATTAACCTAGTAGGCAAAAATGAATTCACTATAAGGATTTATTTTTAATCTCTTATCCAATTGGTTTGAACTTTTAAATTATGTATGTATATAAAGTTATCTCAATCTGCCCACACCAAGTATAGCAAGAAGGACGTCATCAGAAAAAAATAATAATTCAACTCACTACACCACCCCGCCGCCGCGCGCGCCGTACCGTACACACAGGCACAGTAAAATACCATGTTAATATATGTATGTATGTAGAAGCACAAAGTGATGCCTTATTAAATTAAATCCAAGAGAGAAACTGCTGTTATACCATAAGAGCCTTCAATCAGGATAATCATAATGAATTAATTATCTAATTATACGCACAGTGCTTATTTATTGATTAATTATTGTTAGTCTTCTCATTGGTGGATATACATACTATACTTTAAGTAAACTATAGAAAACATAAATACCTACAGCACTTCATAACATATTCTCGAATATAGAATAAATGGAATATAAGCATGAAAATTGTGGATGAAGAGAATTCAAAACAGAAAATCATTTTAAGGTACACAACCTGGTTGGAGGTTCTTGTTCGTTTAACTTATTAAAGTTAGGCAAATAAAAAAAAAAACAAGTGTTTATATTTTTTATAATTTCACTAAAGCATTGAATATAAAAGTTAGAAGGAAAACCAGAATTGGATAAAGTATACCACATTCTTAATGTGCGGCTGATAAAAGAATATCTTTATTTTACAGTACGTCGAAAACACAATCTGCATTTAATTTAAAATCGTCATTAAAAAGGAAAACTCACATACATATTTAAAACTTCTGATGCAAAACTGCTGAATTTAAAATTAAAAGAGAGTTAAACACGCTTATTCTGAGATTCAAATGAGTAGCTCATTCCATAGAATAGATCTATTCATTCGAATGAACTTCATGTATTTTCACATTCGAAAGAAAGATATTCATTGTACAATGTATTCACAAAATGAATGAATGATATTTTCGAAATCAGCTGCTTGTAATTTACTGACATTTCGATTATATGTAGTATGACCAAGCTGACTTCTTTTGCAGACTATTTAATTTTTGTTAAAAATGTTCGGAAAATTAATCCTACTGCAATGTTCGGCTTGGTCCGATAATTAAAACTTATTCACACTTGTAAATAAAACACAAATTTACTTTATTTTAAATCGCTCCACACTTATTTATTCAACACTTTCAATTATTAATTTTTAAACACAGTCTTTACTTTCAATTATTACTTTTCGAACACAGTCTTTACTTTATCGCAGTTCACAATCACTAATCAACCGCTTCGCTTCCGAGCGCCTATTTACATACCTCAAATCGGTTCGAGAATCTACTAGGTTGTTCTCGATGCTTAACGAAGCTAGTTCTCCTCTTTATCACTAGATGCTTAACGAAGCTAGTTCTCCTCTTAATCACTTGATGTTGCCCTTATTCTAATATAACACGATATTAAAAGAAATAACGAGTGTATACACATTACACTACATATTCCAAAAGCTTAAAGCGAAGTAATGTTTTCCTGTAAGCCGGAATGAGTTAATTATTTTGAAATGCATTAACGAAAATATGAATTTATTTTTTTTTGGAACCGTAATACAAGTTAATTGACTTGAAAAAGAATAAAATTAACTATAAAACATTTGTATAGTGAAATACTAGAGTTTGATTTGACTATTCAATTCATTTTTATTAAATTTTAATGTTTAATCAAAGGTTTTCAATTATTCATCTGGAATCATCAAAATGACGTTTGCGTATTAATGGTTCCACTATTTATTTCACACACATCTTTGTCACACCTGTAATTTTTCGGTGCCATTTCTCCAAAAGCGATCAACATCAGTTCGATTTGTTAAAAAAAAACCCCTCGCGATTTCTAGGTTTTCTTCCATCAATTTTATAAGAACTTCCTTTTGTTCTCTAGTTGTCCAATTTGAGTGTGACTGTGACCTTTAATAAAAACATCAACAGATTTTCATAAAAATATATTCCATTTTCTTTATTTTTCGCAAAAAAAAATAAACAGAACTTACATGTTTTTCCTTTAATGCTCTCATCAAGATGTGAACGCCTAATAACAAACGTTTGTTTAGAATGATTAGAAAGTCAAAGTTTGCTTTATTTTCGAATTAAAATGAACTTTCGAATTGTTAGAAAGTGAAAATACGTATCATACGAATTCAAATAACTTTCGAATGAAAGAGAATGTCAAAATAAGGGCGAATAAATGAGGCCTACTTAAGTGAGCTTAAACCCGATATAAGTGTTCAAAAATACGTTTTTAACCCAACTAAGATCAGATCCCGTGATTAATTAAACGTTTTACAAATTATTCTCAAACTTCTTGAAATATTTTAAACATGCAAATGATATAATTCTTCGGTTAAGATTTAAACCAATTGTTAAATAAATGGGTAAATGAATAAGATTTAACTTCTCGTACTTTGTGGCCAACAGAGCTTAAATTAAATTTCCTATATTGTCGAAATTTATTTACAGTTTAAATCTTTAGTTAAACTTAACCTAGATGAAAATGATTTAAAAATTTAACAAATTAAAAATAAATAAAATTTAACACTTTAATCGACAGTTGTAGTGTTCTCTGACTCTATTTAATTTATTTTGAACTTAATCTTAAACAAAGCAACAAGGATTTTTCAATCAGAACTTTCATTTTGATGTTAGAAAAGAACGAGATAAATGACCTCCAAGGCTACCATAACCTTTTCCTGAAAATTTTCATACACAATTTGCATATTTGCGACTGTATAGCCTCGATCACTCTACGAATTTAATCTTTAAGGTCTTGGATATATTGTGGAACATTGATATATTTAGACCTTATCTTTCACGTGACCCCAAAGAAAATTTTTAATAAAGGCTGATTTTTTAGCTATTATATTTTTGGCAACACTGGTTTAAACAGCTGACGCACGTTTCGGGTTTTATTTCATTGTCAAACATCTTCAGTTTGGTCTATAATTTAACCATGAATCGTCTTACAAACGAACAACGCTTACAAATTATTGAATTTTATTATCAAAATACGTGCTCTGTTAAGAAAGTTCATCGCGCGCTTCTTCCATTTTATGCTCAGTTTAATCGACCCACTGAAGTGGCTATTCGGGCTATTGTGCAACAGATTTACATTGTTGGACATTAAACCACCAACGCGCTTACGTAGAGTGCGAACTGAAGAAAATATCGCAGCTGTTTAGGCCAGTGTTAATTATGACCATCACTTATCGATTCGTCACTGTTCGCAGCAATTGGGCCTCTGTTACTCAACAACGTGGAAAATTTTGCGGAAGGATTTAGGTGTGATGCCTTTCAAAATACAGCTGGTGCAAGAATTGAAGCCGAACGACCGTAAAATTTTTGGTGAATGGGCTCTTGGAAAGTTGGCCGAAGATCCACTTTTTTACCGAAAAATTGTGTTCAGCGACGAAGCTCATTTTTATCTCAATGGTTACGTAAATAAGCAGAATTGTCGATTTTGGAGTGAATATCAGTCAGAAGCATTGCAAGAGCTACCAATTCATCCAAAAAAAAGTCACAGTTTAGTGCGGTTTATGGGATGGTGGTATCATTGGACCGTACTTCTTCAAAGATTATGCGAATCGTAACGTAACTGTGAATGGTGAGCGCTACCTTGAGACGATATCCAACTTTTTTTTCCCAAAATGCAAGATCTTGACTTGCACGACATGTGGTTTCAACAAGACGGTGCCACATGTCACACATCACGCGGAACAATGTACTTATTTAGAGGCGAGTTTGGTGAACATTTTATTTCACGTTCGGGACCGATCAATTGGCTGCGTGCGATTTAACGCCCTTAGACTATTTTTTGTAGGGCTATGTTAAAGCTCATGTCTATACAGACAAGCCCGCTTCAATTGATGCATTGGAAGACAACATTAAAGCATTTATTCGTGAGATACCGGCCGAAATGTTGGAAAGAGTATGCCAAAATTAGACTAAGCGGATGGACCATTTGAGGAGCAGTCAAGGTCAACATTTGCATGAAATAATCTTTAAACATTAAATTATATGGACCATACTATCGATTCAAATAAAGATTTCATTTCCTTCATTCCTTTATTTTTGAATCTTACGGACAAATTGTTATCACCTCTTTGGGAAATAACAGGGTCAGGAATCTTTTCTTCCAAAATTGCTATTGTTTTGTTGCTCGTATGGCACGTATCCCTAGTTTTGTATAGAATTTTTCTTTCCAATTTTAGTAATGGCGTAGTTTTAACTCCAACTGTCAAAAGATGACATCTTCAAAAATGCCAAAATAGAGGGTTACTCCATCAGCAGAAAATGTTACATCAGAGAGATTATAATAAAAAATATTTTTATTTTTTCTATGAATGCCAAACTTACCCTATTAAACATTACTGCACACACACACACACACTCACATACGGTGAAAATGAAGATACAAACATACATGTATCGAAAATAAAAAGTGTAACACGATACAAACAGTGTGGGGCCTCATTGAATGTGGAAGCACTCTATATATTTCGCCTCCGTGATTCTCCTACGTTGAGGAAGGATTCGTTGGTAATGATAATATTCACATCACAGTAGACTTTATTTTTATTTATTTATTTATGTTTTTTTTTTCAAAACTTCTCACTAAAGATGGCGCCATCAGCATAGGAACGGGTATGAGAAGTTTTGTTTTTCACTCCCTCTACATTATATGATATAGTATTTGTAGTGGTTGTTGGTATAGTGGTTTCTTTCATTGCTGTTTGTCGTCTTGTTGAATTATTATGACTAGAGGGAAGAAAAGTCCTTTTTGAAGCCATTAAGCTGCTATCTTTTAGGTTTAGAAGTATATCTATATACATTTATGTATGTATGTGTATGCACAGAGGTATGTCTAAACATAAATTTTATCTGAATGTGTTTATTTATCTCATGATTATAATTATTTCTTCAGTTGAAGTCTGTAATTTGAGAGTTAATATAAAAGATGAGTGAACGTTTTGGGTCTTAAGCTCTCTTATATTCGTTTCATACATATGTATGTATGAATGTAGGCGCCAACATTAAGGTCTATATATACGGTTTTTAAAAGTTTAATTCTTTGCCTTCTACGTTATGTTTGTGTGTATGTAAATGTGCCTGTTGTGTTTTAGTGTACGTGTTAATAGTTCGTTAGAAGTTCTAACTCTGCCTGGGCTTACCCACAGGATGGTAATTAAATTTTACGTAAGCTGTCATTAATTATATTCTTAAAAATGAATTGAGACAAGAAGTTAAATGAGTACCTATGTGTGTGTAATCATTTTGTTCATCATCCCCATCATCATCATCATTGGAGCTAATTGGAGATTTCTTTTTTATGCATTAGGAAGTAGTTGGTGTGGATTTGAATTAGTGTGAAAGGCTAATGGAGTTATTTATGTGAAGAGGAGCTTTTAGAGGAAGGAAAATATTATAAAAGATTTTTTTTTTTAATGGGTATATGGTTTTTCTCTAAGAACACTCTTGGTAAAATTTCGTAGAAGTGGGGAATTTAAGGGATGGTTGAAATGATTTTAATAAACAGTGCATGCAAATTCACTCAGATTTTTATTTATCTACATGTACTCCTTCATACATACATATGTATGTACATTTGTGTAGGTATGTGTGTATGTATGTTGAATTTATAGTTTGCATAACCCTTTAGGGTCAAGTGAATTAGGTTTTGTTAACAGGAATAAATATAAAACTGACCTTTTGTTTTGTAAAAAACATTTCTCCGAAAATGCATTATAATTTCAACGTTATTGTTGGGAAACCGTGCACTTCAATTATTATTTAAAAAATAGCTCATATTTTTTTTAAGTTATACTTTAAAAATAATGCATAAATATATTATGACATCCATTTGATCTATCCTAAGGGTAGGTCAGAGAAGTTTTTTTTTGTTTTAGAACATTTTCAAACAGTTTTTTTACGTACTGAGTTTTAGATTATCTTAATTAAAATCGTTGTTTAATTTAAAGCTATGTCATTTAAAGGACTATACATTTATGTAAGTTTACATCTAACTACCTATTTTTGGTTAGGAAATTTAGAATTATTATTTCTTAAGTTTATAAAAAAATGCTCATACGCCCGAGTGACCAAATTTAAACCCGATTTTATCAGGTTTTTCAATAATAGCGCTACAAAAGTTTTTTTTAAATAAAATAAAACAAAAACGGTTTTGGATATCAATGAAATTCTTTATTCCTGTGAAAGTACGTTTGATACCTTTATGTATGGAACTCGATTACTTTTCCATGGCCACCACGCACACGCTTGCAGAAGTCCAGACGCTGAACCCAATTTTCGACAGTTTTCAAGCATAAATCGGCCAATACTGCTGCAATTTTATGTTCGATATTCGTATAAAGTTCATCAATCGTCGCTGACTTGTTGGCATATACCATAGACTTGACGTAGCCCCTCAGGAAATCGTCTAACGGCGGTGTCAAATCGCACGACCGAGGTGGCCAAGCTACTGGACCATTTCGTGAGATAACAAGTTCTCCAAACTTAGTTTGGTTCAATTGGGCCAACAATATTCGGTTATCATTGAACGGTAGCGATCCTTATTCATAGTAACGTGCTTGATCATCACGGAAAAAGTACGGCCCAATGACGCCGCCGCCGGCCCATAAACCATAGCGACCGTCATTTTTCGGGATGCAATGATGACTCCTGGAGTACGTGTAGATTGCTGCCTGACCAATACCGCATATTTTGTTTATTGACGAAGCCATTTAGCCAGAAATGAGCTTCATCGCTAAGGATGATTTTTCGATGAAAATCCGAATCATCCGAATCGCTGAAGCATCAGCGGCAGAAATATTCTTGACACTACGGGCACTTCTTTCTCTCACTGGCACGAGAAAATTTCGTACTGTTCTTGTGGATTCAAATTTTTCCACTAGACGCTCAATTTTTGATCTGCTATAGGACGATTATGACGACCATAAATTGGACGTAGCGCTCTTAACGTTGAGGCCACTGACTCCGAATTTTGGCAGTAAATTTTAATAATTTCGACTCTTTCCATCATGAAAAGGCAAACCTTACTGAAGAGAAATGTCAAAAGAGCGGCAAGAAATATGGCGTTGTTTGCTGTCCCTATAGCTCTACTTTTGTAGTGTCCCTGTTGAAAACCCCTGTATAAACTTGTTATTGTAAGTTATTTGTAACCGATACAATTTGTGGAACTAAATAATATGTTGATATTTCTCGGTGTTTTAAGGTCTCCATACGTTTGTGTGTGCGTATGTACGTAAGTTTGTAGATTGTTACGTTCAGAATACCTTTTTCGCTGTCAATGTCTCTAGTTCCGAAAAAGATAATAACTTCATATTTATTTAATTTTACAGATAGTAAAACCTTGAAAGATACTATATTTGTAATATGGGAATATAAAGAATGTAAAATTACACGGAGAGAATTGAAAAATCACTAATTGCTAAATTTTAGGTTGCAATTTACGAAAACCCTTTTTTTAGTAAATCAAGACGATTTTATTATAAAATGAATGAGAAAGTTGTAATTCAGCATTCAAATCTTCGTAAAATACAAAATTTTATAATTTGGTAATTATTATCAAAAGTTATAATTCGAGCTTGTTGAAATGAAAGTAAATTGCAACTTTTGAGTCGCAATCTACTATTTTAGGGGAATAATTTAATTTGACTACTCATTAAGGGCCTTGCACATGAGAGCGAACAACGAATGAACGAACAAACGTGATTTTACACATTTCAAAAAGCCAATTTCAAACAAAAACACATTTTAATTATAAGAAACCAATTGATACTTATGTTAGGATAAAAAAATTTGAATTTTGTTCTCTAAAACAAGACAATTTTGTAAAAACAATTTGGTAGTAACGAATTGCATTGTGGTTGCTACGAACTGTCAAACTCTATTCGCGTTCCACAAACCATCCACACTGCAACGAATAAATTGATCGCGCTCAACTTAACCCCAAAATTATACCACTTTTGTTTTGTTTGTTGAAAAGGGTAATTATAAATTGACAATTCGTCGCTGTCTGCGAATAGAAATAAAGATCATGTGAAAGAAAAGTCAAAATATGCGAACATCCACAGTTCGTAGTTCGCAGTTCGTAGCTCATGTGCAAGATGCTTTAATCTTGTTTTGCGAAATGTATGCGGTGATTTAAGCATTCTCAATTCTCAAATCAATAAAATATAATCACAATATAAATATTCAAGCTGCAATATGCACTTATGCTGGTTTATATTTTTCATGATTTTAAATCATATTTATTAGAATAAGTTTATGTTATAAATTACTAATGAAGATTGTTGATTTTCCAAAAAAATTGTTCTTCAATCTCTACATGATTGCTTGAAAATGGAAAGTAAATTAATCTTTAAAAGCTACAAATTGCTGCAGAAACTGTTTCAAATTACGACTCAAAAGTTGCAATTTAAAGATACTAAGTATCAAAACTGTGACTGCCATTTCCAAACTGCAGAATAACCTGTTTCAAATTACAACTCAAAAGTTGCAATTTAAAAAAAAAAAGTAGCATTAAACATTAGTTGTCATTTGCAAACTAATGTATATTGTCGCAGTCTAAGAAAACAAGGGTTGAAATTTGCCACATGTGTGTGTAGGTATTTAAAAAAACGAATCATAATCTACAAGAAAACAATTTCAATCTACAAACTCCTGCTGAAATTTACGATAAAAACAAACATTAAATTGATATCAAATTTCAATTCGGTGTTTGAAATATTTGATTTCCTCGGTCGAATTATTGCTACTTAAATGTAGTGAAATATGATTTTTGAGTTTCAATATCTTCAATTTGCTCATTTTATGAAATTGCAAACAAAAAGTAGCAATTTACTTATTTCGAAGCCAAGGTCCACAACTGGATTCATTTTTCGTGATTTGTAGCTTATTTTTCTTGATCTGATCTAAGAATTCTTTCCGTGTAGCTTGAACCGTAATATCTCACGAACAAATAACTCTATTGTCATTGTTATTGTTGTTGCCTTTACAATAATTGTCTTCGTCGAAGAATTGCGTTCTTGACAATTCAAAGCGAATTAGTAACCAATAACAATGAACAGTTGTTACAAAAAATTTAAAACCCATAAAAGAGACTTCTGAAAATTTTTAAAATTCTAGACTTTAAGAGAAAATTAACACATGTAGATATAAACTTCAGACCAGTTTTATTGTACCTATATTGTTGTTAACATTTCGTTAATTTTGTTGTCCTTTTTTGACAAACTTTAAAATTCAACCAAAAACTTTTCTGAATTTCTTTAAAGTCTCGAATATCTGAATTCTAACTAACTTAATAGTCTAGTAAAATAAGCCGATAAAAGGGGTCAACTTCGGAATGGGACACAGTAAGCTGGAAATTTGTTTATACATCTCTTTTGGTGTTTTAAACATTGTGGAACATTTAGTCTCGTAAATCTTATGTCTGTCTCTTAAGTTTTGATACAATTTAAGATTGTTTGACTATAAATTGATTATAAATAGGACGAAAATTACGAAATTTTTATTTTTATGCAAACACTGTAATTTGAACTGGATTCTATAAGTTGGTGAATAAATTAACTTTAAAATTTGTTCAAAGCATTTTCAAGAGAATATCAGGAGAATTAATTTAATATTCTTTTTGACCTTCTTGTACCCTTTCATTGATTTTTAAGACCACCCAATTATTTACTTGTAAATATTTTAGTTAGACCTTTGGTAAAAATACAAACAAGTTTCAAAAGTAAAGATACATACAAGTTTCAAAAGAATTTTAAAAAGTGCAGAAATTATTTTCAAAAGTATTAGAAATTATAGAACCACTTCAAAGAATGAAAATCATAGAAACTTTGACGTAAAGAAATGTCTTTGTTAGAATAACTTGACATTTCTGAAATATACTAAAAATTTCAAGCAAATTTAAAAAGTGTTCTTTAGTTTAAAATACACACGTATTAAAGATTTGTTTGCCACTTTTGGAAAATTATATATTTAGAAAAATTTGTAGACACATTTTTTCCTGTTTTTGCAAAGCATTTTTCATAGGATTTTGTAATGTTTCAATTTAGTTACAATATCAGAACCCATTTTTTGAAGTTTTTGTTTACTTATGTATGTCATTTGATATCAAATTTTATTTGACACCCTGTAACCTCAGATAAATATAATTCCTGATATACAATTAAGAACTTAAGTCTTGTATTAATGAACCAACAAGAATAACTGCATCATTTAAAACATGTATTGATCGTATATTGGCTAGAATTGATTTGAAAGCTAACTTAAGCCTAACTAGCATAATATCTGATTTTAAAATTTCAGATCATTGTATGACGTGTTTATGTTTGAATTTTAAAGAAAATAGTCAAATTGTAATGAGAAAACAGGTTCTCCACAAGCAAACTACCAAAACTAATTTTGAACTGCTTAACTCTCATTTGGTTTTTGAAAACTGGGCAAGATAATATTCCGATTATGAACCCTCAATAGCTTTTGACAATTTTGTTTTAGTTTTTAAAGGTTATGTCGATCAAAGTTCAAAAGTATTTGCAAGCAGTAAAGGAAAATTTAAAAAACTCAAGCCATGGATGTCTAATTATTTATTAGACAAAATCCATTTAAAAAATCAATTGAGGCTTAAGTGTAAGAAACATCCAAACAACGTTTTATTCCGTGAAAACTTTAAAGTTCTATGTAAAGAGATTCGTCTTGAAATTCCAATTTGCAAGGAAAATTTTTATATGGACAAGTTCCATAAAGCCAAAGGACATTAAAAAAAAGAATGGTCAATAGTAAATCAATTATTCGACAAAAAAACAACTTTTGATTTTCCTTCAAATCTTACCTTTGGAACTATGAAATTTGTTGATCATTCTGAAATGGCTAAAATATTTAATGAGTATTTTATTCAAATGGCCGTAAATACTATTTCTGATGCAGGCATAAATCACTTTTCTGTTATTTGTCCAGAAAATTGTTCTAATGAAAGTTTTCATTCAAATAGTTTTTTCTTTAACACGATATCTTCGTTTGAGGTCTATAAAATTATTCAAGCTTTGGATAATTCGTTTTCTGCTACGTCAAATAGTTATTCCAACAACTTTGTCAAAAAAGTTGGCCATAATGTGGTTGACATTTTAACCCATTTATTTAACAAAGGTATTGTTCAAGGTGAATTCCCACAAAGTTTGAAAGCAGCTGAAGTAATTCCTATATTTAAGAAAGGTGATAAAAAATGTATAAATAACTATAGGCCTATATCCCTATTACCAGTATTCTCAAATTTTTTTTGAAAAAGTCATCAAGTGTAGATAAGTCAGTTATCTTGAAAAAATAAATTTTTTCAGCTCAAATCAGTATGGATTTAGAGCTGGTAAATCAACTGAAGATGCACTTTTAGCACACTGTTGCCATAGCTATGAAAGTATTGATCAGAAAAAGTACACTGCTACTCTATATATTGATATTAAGAAAGCATTTGATACAGTAGATCATATGCCATATTATTGAGAAAATTAGAAAAAGCTGGATTCAGAGGTTTTATGCTAGATTGGTTTTCTTCCTACCTTAAAAACAGGAAGCAAAAGGTTAAGGTAGGTGGTCATTTCAGCGAAACCAGAAGTATTAATATAGGAGTTCCTCAAGGTCCGGTGTTAGGTCCAATTTTGTTCCTAATCTATATCAATAGTGTATTATTTAGTCTTAACTTAAAAGGAAAAGTAAGTGGCTTTGCTGATGACATAGCTTGTGTTTATTCTAGTCCCACAATGTTAGATTTAATTTCGGATATCAATTTCGACTTGGAGTTTTTCAGACATTGGTTTGGCATTCATAAGCTTGTGATTAGTGAAAAAACAAGAGTTACTCAAAAGCATATTTTAAGGACAATCTGGAAGAAGAAGAGATTTGAATACACAGTTGTTCGTTGTTTGTCAGCTCTGGTATTCTCCCTCTTAAACACCTCTATTTTTATAAAGTATTAAAAATTTGTTTCTGTAGAAGTGGTTATCTTCTAAGCCACAATACTCCAGCTTACACTTTACGGAGTAGAGATAGGAATCTTGCTATCATTCCTGCACACAATACTCATAGATTTCTCAACTTTTATACCTCAGTAGCACCTAGACTATTCAATACATTACCCCCGGAATTACGTAGCATTCGATCAACTCATTTATTCAAAAATAAAATTAAAAAATGGCTTTTTAACTTCGATTTTGATTCACTCTTTAACATTATCAAAATATTGGTTTAAACTTAAAATAATTTGAATCATTTCATCCATTAACAAAAAAAAAAAAAAAAAAAATAAGATATTATTTTCTCGACATCCTACCCCACAACACTTGTTGATTAAATAACTATTTAGTATTATTGAATTAAATATTTCTTTGGTACTTTCGACACTTGTCGTTAGACAACAGATCGTGCTTTACTTTTTCTTACTTATTTTCAAGTGAAAAACACTTAAAAAATGTTTATATTGTAAATATTATTATGTATTGTTAAATTTTTCGTTGTTTTAAATTATTATATTTTTTTTTATTTTATATAACTGTAAAAGAAGAAGAAAAATAAATTGAATTGAATTGAATTGAACCTAAATCAAGAGCTACCACCACACAGAAAAGCTAGAGAAATAGTAAAAAGTAATAAATAAACTTTTCACAAGCCTCTTGAAAGTCATTAAAACTTAAAACTTCAAAACTAGTATAATTAATTAAATAATATCAATTACCATAACTTTCAGAAAAACCTTCAAATGCAAAATTAAATTTCCTTAACATAATTATCAAATTCTATTAAAAATTAGGTCATGGCCATTCAAGATTAATAAAAAGAAAAGAAAAGGAAAGGAAAAACATATTAAAATGGATTTAGTATTATTATTTTGGAATATTCTTCTTAAGGGTTAATTTATGCTTCGCATGTCGCTTCACCCTTTGTTTATGCTATACAGTAAATATTATACGCTCGACTCAAAATGTATACTTGTATATTATTTTGTGTTCTTATATTTAAAAAACATTCATGCACGAATCTCTGTAGTTTCAATCCGTATTTTGAATAAAATCAATAATTTACAACAGATTCTCGTTCGAATCATTAAACTTAGAAGACATTTCTGTTTTTATACCTAAGTATCTTGAGATACATTTTTAACTAGATTTATTTAAAAAAAAATATCTTATTTGCAAAAAGAAATTAAACTATGAAACTCAATTATTTACGAAATCAAGACATTGTCGTTTCAAAATCTAAACTTCAATCAACATAAACAAAATGTCCCTCTAAAATCTTATTTAGTTTTCGTTTGAGTACAAAATCAAGAAAGAAAAGCAAAGAATTCTATAATCCCAAGGCAAATGAAATTACAAACAAAAATTATAATAATTTAAAAATGTTAAAAAGGTTGACCCAAAGGGTTAATGAGGCAATTAAGAGCTTAAGTTCAACTTTCTAGTTCCAGTCTATGCTTTGGTCGAATGAAAAAATCTCTGGATATCTTTTTTTTTTCTTTCATATTCATTTCTTGGCAGTGGAAAATGTAATTTCCATTAAATGAAAACTGATGATTACGAACGAAAACGATGAGAACGTTAACAAAGGGTCGCATTGAACTGTCAGTTGGTCATTATTCGTTTGGCGACGAGAATGAAAATTGATTTTGAAACCATTTCCTTATCCATCATTTTACTTTTTCTATATAAAATTGGATAATGTCTATGTCACCAGAGATCAATTAACAAAAATGATGAATCCGAGAAAATGTGAAAACATAAATTAGATTGTTATCGTTTTTGTTTTTATACGACTATTTTTTTTATTTTTATGGAAGTCTGCTTTTTTGGAAAGTTTATTATTTTTGAAACAAAATAAATTTAATATCTAAATTAATCCCGAGAGAACCTAAATGGTTGTAAAAATGTTATCTCTATCAGTGGAGATATTAAATTTGTATTATAAACGTTAAGTTGATTTTTATATACCAACATAAGTTCAGTTTGTTGTGTATAATTTAGCTATAAAAATAATACACTTAAAACAAATGAAATAAAAAAAGTCTCATAATAAAGCTGTGGGTTTGCTTTAGGGCTTTAGGACTTTCTTAATTTTATTTAAATTTATTGCAGTCTTTCTTTCATAACTTATTGTTTATTCTGTAATACCAAGAACGTTTCGACAACAAGCATTTAAATTAAAAATGTGTAATCTAGTTTTTTTTATAAAGGGTGATTTATTAAAAGCTATAAGAAAGTTTAAAAAAAACACACACACAATTCAGAAAAATGAATGAAATCTTTATTTGAATCGATAGTAAGGTTCATATAATTTAATGTTTGAAGATTATTTCATGCAAGTGTTGACCTTGACTGCGCCTCAAATGGTCCATCCGCTTAGTCTAATTTTGGCATACTCTTTGCAACATTTCAGCTGGTATTTCACGAATAAATGCTTCAATGTTGTCTTCCAATGCGTAAATTGAAGCGGGTTTGTCTGTATAGACATGAGCTTTAACATAGCCCCGAAAAAATAGTCTAAAGGTGTTAAATCGCACGATATAGGCGGCCAATTGACCGGTACCGAAAGTGAAATAAAATGTTCGCCGAACTCGCCTCTCAATCAGACAATTGTTGCCCGTGCTGTATGACATGTGGCACCGTCTTGTTGAAACCACATGTCATGCCAGTCAAGATCTTGCATTTTGGGAAAAAAAGTTGGATATCATCTCAAGGTAGCGCTCACCATTCACAGTTACGTTACGATTCGCATAATCTTTGAAGGTTCAAGCCCATAAACCGCACCAAACTGTGACTTTTTTGGATGCATTGGTAGCTCTTGCAATGCTTCTGGCTGATATTCACTCCAAAATCAACAATTCTGCTTATTTACGTACCCATTGAGATAAAAATGAGCTTCATCGCTGAACACAATTTTTCGGTAAAAAGTGGATCTTCGGCCAACTTTCCAAGAGCCCATTCACCAAAAATTTTACGTGGCAGTAGGTCGTTCGGCTTCAATTCTTGCACCAGCTGTATTTTGAAAGGCATCACACCTAAATCCTTCTGCTAAATTTTCCACGTTGTTGAGTAACAGAGGCCCAATTGCTGCGAGCGGCGACGAATCGATAATTGATGGTCATCATTAACACTGGCGTAAACAGCTGCGATATTTTCTTCAGTTCGCACTCTACGTAAGCGTGTTGGTGGTTTAATGTCCAACAATGTAAATTTGGTGCGAAATTTAGTCACAATAGCCCGAATAGTAGCTTCAGTTGGTCGATTAAACTGACCATAAAATGGAAGAAGCACGCAATGAACTTTCTTAACAGAGCACGCATTTTGATAATAAAATTTAAGCGTTGTTCGTTTGTAAGACGTTTAAACCAGTGTTACCAAAAATATAATAGCTACAAAATCACCCTTTAGTACCCGTGGCATTAGTGGTTAGTGCGAAGGACTGTCATGCGAGAAGTCTTGAGTTCAATCCCTGACTGTGCCATCTTAAAGTTTTTTTTTCCCGGGTAGGTACTACCTCTTGCAAGGAATTTATAAATCTTCCAAGAGAAAGTCCTTTAATGAAAATGGTTTTCTCATATAAGCCGTTCGGAATCAACATAAGAACTGGTGGTCCTCTGCATTCCTGACACTACTCGAACACATGAATAGTTAGGTCACTAGACCCTGGTTTTCTTCGAACTGTTGAGTTTTTTGGGCAGATGTCAATTTTCATATTGGAACGATAAACGTTTCAATTATGCATTTAAAAAGCTACAATCTCCAACAAAAATGGTGAACATTTTGCATTCAAAGTTCGAAAAACTAAAGCAATTTTTGGAAACTGGAGACGAAAAACTTATAGCTGTTGGGAAAAGTAAGTTATTTGATTAATTGATAAAGTGTTTAATGCTTAAGAATAACTTGGTACTGTAGTTCGATCATCGTCGAAGTCATATCTTCGCTGATTGGATCCTTGAAATGCATTAAAATTATGCGGATTTTCATCGATTAGTAATCTTTAGTCATGAGGCACATTTTCACCACGAAGGGTAAAAATTCTAAGATTAAAGATTTTAGACCTTGAAGCGTCCAGGAATATTTCGCAATATTCGACAAATCGGAAAGGTTACAATAACTCTTATAGAGCGTCCAATGGGAAGATAAAAGTTTTTAAATTATGGGCTGTTATATCTCCTTTTAATAATTAACATTTAATTTGACAATCAACTGCATTTAAGAAATGTTATGACCACCAAACTCTAATGCTACCAGATAAAAATAATGTTGACTTTGTGAGGGTGTTTTAAATTTTCTCAGCTGGGGGTATGCTCACGGTGTCCAGGGTTAGTTAAATAAAACACAGAAATTTAACATCAATAGGTCTTTGTCTTTATTTGTAATTAACTTTATATTATTTTGAATTTATTTCATATAGTCGGTTAACATTCTTTTTTTGTTTAATTCTGATCTTTGCAATATTTCTTCTCATCCCAATCTCGGCTTGCGCCACGGGTCCGATGTAGTCTACGCGATAGGTGTCGGTCAGCAGGCGGCGCGGGGCACGTCTCTTCCGTCTATCCGGTCAGGACTGGGGCGATCACCGTTACGCGGGTGAATTGCCTCTTATCGTGTGTAAATCACGGCCGTAACTGGTAAATCACAGCCGATAACTGGTAAAACACAGCCGCAACTGGTAAAACACAGCCGAAACTGGTAAAACACAGCCGAAACTGGTAAAATACAGCAGAAACTGGTAAATCACAGCCGAAACTGGTAAAACACAGCCGAAACTGGTAAATCACAGCCGAAACTGGTAAATCACAGCCGAAACTGGTAAATCTCAGCCGAAACTGGTAAATCACAGCCGAAACTGTTAAATCACAGCCGAAACTGGTAATACACAGCCGAAACTGGTAAATCACAGCCGAAACTGGTAAAACACAGCCGAAACTGGTAAATCACAGCCGAAACTGCTAAAACACAGCCAAAACTGGTAAATCACAGCCGAAACTGGTAAAACACAGCCGAAACTGGTAAAACACAGCCGAAACTGGTAAATCACAGCCGAAACTGGTAAATCACAGCCGAAACTGGTAAATCACAGCCGAAACTGGTAAAACACAGCCGAAACTTGTAAAATCACAGCCGAAACTGGTAAATCATAGCCGAAACTGGTAAAACACAGCCGAAACTGGTAAAACACAGCCGAAACTGGTAAAACACAGCCAAAACTGGTAAATCACAGCCGAAACTGGTAAAACACAGCCGAAACTGGTAAAACACAGCCGAAACTGGTAAAACACAGCCAAAACTGGTAAATCACAGCCGAAACTGGTAAAACACAGCCAAAACTGGTAAATCACAGCCGAAACTGGTAAAACCCAGCCGAAACTGGTAAATCACAGCCGAAACTGGTAAAACAAAGCCGAAACTGGTAAATCACAGCCGAAACTGGTAAAACACAGCCGAAACTGGTAAATCACAGCCGAAACTGGTAAATCACAGCCGAAACTGATAAAACACAGCCGAAACTGGTAAAACACAGCCGAAACTGGTAAATCACAGCCGAAACTGGTAAATCAATTAAATTTGAATATTTCACAAGAAGCCCCTTACCTCTGGTGGGGGGAAGCCTCTGCTAATATCCAACTTACTTACCACTGATCCTTGCTTAGCGGCGATCGAAGCCCAACTGGTTTCTGCTCCGTGAGTTCAGGCGTATTTATAATATGCGCGGTCTGGTTCCCTGCTTCTACTGACTTTTTTGTTGGTCTCGTTCGGTTCTACTAGGCAATCTTTTGGTAACAACCTAGTGTGAATTATATCCTTGCGAATGACAAAATAACCTTTGCAAATTAATGTCACCGAGTTTTGGCCAAGTTGAACTGAGTGTGAACTCAATGCTCGATGTAGTGACCGAACGCATGTAATTTGTTTGTGTTTTCGTTGTAGATTTGTAATGCGTCATTACAACTTCTTCCATTTTCTTTAAATTATTAATCTCAATATCAAACTAAACATTTTAATTAAAACTTTTCAAGGCCAAAACATCACACCCCAAGAAGGGTTTATCTTGTTCCATAATTTCAAATACAATATTTAACTATGAATATAAGAAGAAAATTCTTGTTAACATGCGACTCCTAGGTTAAGTTATATTACTCTTCACAGTCTATTAGTCGCAGTGCCTTAAAACTTTTTGAAAATCGTACTACAAAACTTATCTTAAGTTGAAAGTTAATACCTACTGTTTCAACGCTCGCTTAATTTTATAAAGTAATAAGGAATCGTTTCATTGTTCATCAAAGGTCAACATTCTAACATACGCGCAGGCAGATATGTTTGAAAACTTTATTCTTTGCTTTAAATAACTTTATATACATACATATGTATAAATAGGTTAGAAGAGTTTGAAACGATTAAAATGCCTCCTGATGTGTGTCTGCAAACTCTGGGAAAGTTGCAACTTAATTTGGTTATCTTTAGCTCAACGACGAAGACCAACGTTTTACAAAATTAAATTCTAACTCTATTTTAAAGGTTTTGGATGATACCACCGATATGGTTTTCAATTTGTGGTGTTACCTATAGAGATAGTTGTGGGTTTGACGTGTTTTCAAAAATTATTAAGGTTTTTCAGATGTATCATTTTAACCACTCTAAAATGTTATACTCCCGCAACAATTAATTAAAACAATGACACTTTTCAAAAAGTTCTTTTTATTTATGTATATGTAAATATAGGTATAAACAAAAGGATTTCCCAAATAACATCACTTTTCAAAAAAAAAACACACAAACATAAAAGCTAACTAAAATGGCACCTGTCCACAAAATGTTTTCTCCATAAACAAATACTAGGTCTTATAAATCAATTTATTTAAAATGAACGTGCTAAGCTTAAAAGTTGGTAGATAGATAAATACTAGTACCTATGACATGAATATGAGTCATTCAGGGAAGGAGTTGATAAAGTTTCAAAAATAATTTCATGGCACAAAAAAACTTCAACTTCCTGAGAGACGGCTTAATCATAACCCACACAACGACGGTTTGACACTTTTTGACAGCTAATTGCGAAGCTATTGCTACAGTTAAAAGTTAAAGAACTCCGTTTTCCGTTGGTTTTACATAAGTAGACAGATAAGGAAAGCCCTTTAAAAGTTAAGCAAAGTTTTAAAGAAACTGATCACTAAAATGAACACTTTCCTAAATTTCATTTCACTAATGTTTGCTAAAAAAGTAATTTTCTATTTTCCTGACGGAAATTATTTTTTCTCAACAGCTGATTAAATTACTTCGAAATATTAATCGAATCCTTCCACTGAACTGTCTTATAATTATATACAGTTTCAATGACAGATTTCCTTTCAGAACAATTTTTCTGGCCATTTTAATAAACTGTTTTTCAAAGACCGCCTTACCGACCTATTCAAAATATTTTAATTTTGAGAGCCTATATTTTGTGGTTTTTAGTCCAACCCTGTTAATGGTATTTAAATTGATGCGGTCCTTTTATGCTAATATGATCTATGTATAATCTATATTTATATAAATATAGAAATAAGTATATGTACTATATATGTACATATAAATGTATTGAAAATTCAAAATGGGTCGTCGATTAATTTGGTGGGAAATTAATTGACATTCGAACGACAGAATGATAAATGAACCGAATTTTCGCATAATTAATGAAAACACAAATGAGTTTCTGCAGATTTGAAAACAAATTAGTGGTTAATGGATTTTGCCTTTCTGTTCGGTTTTCGGTTTCTGGCATATACCACTTTGTGTTTTTCGATATTCGGAACTAGGATAACCCTAATATACCCGCCAAAAACATAATCACAGCTTCACAAAGTGTTACTTTGTATAACAACAACCAACATAAATTTCTGCAATACACATACCTATACACAAAATTCAATGTATAGATGTATTTAAGGACATACACGAATAACAAAAGGACATTCTGTTTTGTTTTTTTTTTTTTTTTTTTACTTTTTTGAAAGCACTTTAAAAATCAGGGAAAATCGATGTTAGGTATGTGTGTGTATATATATTTTGTATAGCAAGCTGACAAACAAAAAGGGCTTAATTATGTATTTCTAACATGGAGTGTTGTTTATGGAAAACTTTGGCCATTAAATTTTGATTTAAAATCAGTGGTGAAAATTGGAAAAAGGTTTTTTTCTTCTTGTCGTTTGTATTTTTTCAAGCATAATTTAAATTAGATCCTTCAAAAATTAGGATAGGCGTAAGAAAAAGTTATAAATTGTTTTGAGTGTTTTTTTTTTTATAAGCGTGATGTTCTACCCATTTTGTTTGTTGTTGTTTTTCAATTGATTTTCTTAACCTTAAGGTTTGGCTAATGAAAGGAATTTTTAGAGGAAATTTTGTTTGACAATTTTAATTGCAATTTAATTTGTTTAAAACAAATGGATATTGATAGCTATACATCAGATGATATTGATGTTGAAACTCTCTGGTTTGAACTTAAAGAGAAAAAGTAATGAAAAATGTCAGTTTTAAATTTATAAACATACAAATTTCACGTGTTCTTCATTGATTTCAAAGCTGCGTTCGATACTGTGGATCGTAAATCGCTAATCTATAAGCTGTTCGAAAAAGGAATGTCTCTGAAGTTTGGCAGACTAATTGAAAACATATATGAAGACACTCGAGCTGCTGTGTGGAATGGTGAAGAAAAGTCTGATTGGTTCCAATTTGCATCAGGGGTTAGGCAAGGTTGCCCACTAAGCCCGCTTTTATTTGCAATATTCATAGAGGATCTAATCGACTGGTTGCCCGGAGGTATTGTTTATGCGGGGACGCTGATTAAAGTTCTGCTATTTGCAGACGACATTGTACTGCTCGCATATACTCCAGAATCACTTCAACTAATGATTAATCGGATACACGAATATTCCAAACGTTGGGGATTAATTGTCAATTTAGAGAAGTCGAAAGTGATGATCTTTAAAAAACATGGAGGGAGAAATTGCGCAAACGAAAAGTGGAAATTCAATGGAGAATTGATTGAAGTGGTTAAAGAGTTTAAATACTTAGGAGTTACCTTCACGAAGAACTTAAGTATGGAGAAACACTTTAGTGAAAAGCTTAATAAAGCGAAAATGGCGATAAACCTCACATGTAAAAGATGTTTCACGAACGAATCTGTGGCTCATAGTATCAAATACAAAATTTTTGAAACGGTAGCAGAATCCATTATGCTTTACGCTGCACAAACTTGGGGAAGTAAATATTATGAGATGGTTGAAAAGCTATTGCGCTTCTACATTAAACGAGCATTCTATTTGCCAGCCAACACACCGAACTATGTCATAATGCTAGAAACGGGAATTTCTCCACTTTTTGTGAAAACATTAAAACTGCAAGTGGATTACATAATTAGAAGCTTAAAGTTGGTAGACTATCGTTTACCCAAAATATCAGCTCTTAAGGCCATCAATTCAAGGAGTGGATGGTATCGCGAATGGCTTGAATTGGCAGAAAATTGTGGAATTAATTTGGTTTGTAATGTCGAGGACCTTTCCAAATTAAAAAAGGACATGTACCAAATTATTTCCAAGGTAGATGAAGCAGCTAGAACCAAGTACATGGATGAAGCTTCAAACTCCTTACATCGTACGGTCTACTGCCAGCTTAACCACAATTTGCAGCAGTCAAACTACTTCCGTGATGAGCTTAGTGTCAGGGAAATATCTATGATGGTCAGGCTACGAGCTGAAATTCTAAACCTGAACTATATACCTCACAGAGCAGATCTTCCAGTCATCTGTAATATATGCAACAGGATGGAGAGGGAAGACGTTGTGCATTTCTTGGGAAAGTGTCCTACTCTAAGAGAAACGAGAAGATGTATCTTTGGAAAAGATTTTCTAACCATTGAGGAAGTCATATTCGAATTAAATCAAATGAATGTTTCTAAACTGTATCAGTTCTGTACAATTGCTTTAAGATATCGAAATAGAATCTTACAAGGACTTTTTTCATGAAACACCTTTTTTATTCTTATTATTATGTGATAATTGTTAATTAAAATAAATTTAAAATCGCTAATTATAAAATTTAAAGTCAAATTTAAAAAATAAATAATATTGTAAAAGTATATAAATAGTCAATTCGGCAGACGGCAGATAGCCATGTCTAATGATTTTGTTTTATATTAAAATGTTATATTAATTTTATTAATTATGAATAAAATCAATTCTAAAAAAAAAAAACAATTAGCTGCCACTGCTGTAGTCAATTGAGTACAGTATTTTTGAAAATTTCAGTTTAATTTTTCTCGAATAGTAGGCTTTGATTTAAATTTCTCTCAATGTGAAAATGGACTGGACAATGGACATGTCTTTTGACATTATGAATAATTTCTTTGAGGTTGAAAGCTATTTTCAAGTTATTTGGTCAACTTTTGGGCCTTGTGTTTTTTGTTTCAAGCTGTTTTGTGTCCTTGCGAAAGTAAAAGGTTAGTCAAAATTTAAAGCTTTGGCAAATTTCTGAATTACCAGTTCTGTTAAATACATTTTTTACCAAAGATGAACATTGTAAATAATTCACATTACGAAAATTGTTTTTTGCCCCTGGTAAGTGGTCTACAAAAGTGGTGTACTCAATTGAGTACACTGCACTGGCCAAAACCGTGCTAATTTTTTTTCACGGAATTTGCAGAGAAATGGCTTTTTCATCAATAAACTGCAAAAGCTTTTATGGTAGGCGCTACGCAAATCTCTCCATGGCTGTTGATGATATTCCAGATGATGGTAATGAAGTAGATGTAGTGGTTATTCCACCGGATGTTGATATACAAACGGACGAGGAAGATTTATGTGAGGATGACTTGCTTGATTCCCATATTCCTGTTGACATACCAGGAGCAATAGAGGTTGAAGTCACCGATGAATTTGCCAGTGAAGACGATATCCCACTTGCTTGGCTAAGGGATGAAAGCTCAGCGAGACATGAGTTTCAAAATAATGCTCCTGAATGGTCAAAGCATGTGGTGTATGCTAATGAAATAGATGAAACTTTCGACTATTTGGAAAATTTAGCAAAAATAAAAGAAAAAATAGCACTAGAAAACGAAGTACAAATCTTTGAACATTTTTTCAATGATGAGGTAATGAACTTGATTGTTGAGCAGAGCCAAATATATGCACTGGACCAAAACTGTCACACGTTCATGTTTACTAAAGAAGATCTGATAAAATTTGTTGGCATAATGCTTTTCTCAGGATATCATTCATTGCCTCAAGAAAATTTGTATTGGTGCCTAGACGAAGACACAAGAATTCCTTTGGTTGCTAACGCCATGTCCCGCAATCGCTTCAAGGAAATCAAGCGTTTTATACATTTGACCAACATGGCATGCCTTGATAAGAGCGATAAAATCGCGAAGGTTCGACCATTGATAAAAAACATTTGCAATAACTATTAAAAATTGGGTTTTTTTCATGACAAACTATCGATTCATGAGGCTATGTTCAAATACTTTGGTCACCATTCCGCAAAGCAGTTTATCCGTGGAAAGCCTATCTGTTTTGGCTATAAGGAGAGGATGTTGTGCAGTAGCGATGGATATTGCTATAACTTTGACATATATTGCGGTGCCAAAAATGTAATTCCAAGCAATAAGTGTTTACCACTTGGATCTCGAGTGGTGCTTGATTTACTGGAAGTAGTAAATAGGCCAAGTGACCACATCGTTTTTTTTTTGACAATTATTTTACCAGCCATGACCTTATGGCTACGTTACGCAAAAAAGGATTTCGCGCAACAGGTACGGTTCGTGACAATAGAACAAAAAAATGTCCATTGAAATACTTGAAGACGGTAATGAAGGCCAATCGTGGTTACTTTCATCACAAATTCGACAAAAAAAATAACATTTTGTTCGCGCGGTGGAAGGATAATGCTGTTGTTACAGTTACAACAAACTACGACACCCTGGAACCTCTTGGAAGAGTCAAACGATGGTCAGCAGCAGTAAAAGAGAGGGTAATCATTCCACAGCCAAAACCATTAGTGGCATACAACAAGGGTATGGGTGGGGTCGATCTTCATGACCAATTTGTGAACAATTACAGAATCAAAATAAAGGTTAGGAAATGGTGGTGGCCATTGTTCACACATATGATCAACTCAATGGTGGTAAATGCTTGGCGACTTCATTGTTTGCAAACCAAAGAAAACCGCAATCTACTTTCATTTGTCAGAACCATAACGACGACTTATTTACATTCCGGGCCATCAACAAAATCACCAAATAAGCCATATTGGCCAAAAAATTTGATTCACAGTGAAGGAGGACATTTCCCCAAAAAAATCAAAATCAACTACGATGCCGGATATGCCACAACAGAGTTCGATGGATACGTGAGAGGTGTCAAACTATTTGTATCGAAAAAGAGTGCTTCAAAATATTTCATAACTAGGCAAGGAATGTACCCATATCTGGCCAGTGTACTCTTTTGAGTTCACCCCTCCAAAAACCAAACTAAACAAAATATTTTTTTTAAGTGTATTTTTGGTCAAATAAAGAACTCTTTAAACAGGATTTTAAAGGTTTTTCATTTATCATTATTTTTAAGGTGCTTGGTCTTTAATGGGTTAAATTATTCTTTTGATTTCGATGAAAAGTACGACTAAATTTATGATAAATTAATGAAAATAGTTAAATATTTCTTTGCTGTAAAGTTCTTGCAAAATACTTTATCTTTTAGAAATAAATTTTGTATTTCAATTTCAAGAATAATTTTACTAAAATATGCTTTAAAATACAATTTGTGTAACCTCAATTATTTAATTATAATTATTTATATTAATAAAACCATCAATTTAATTTTCCTAAAAAATATCGTCATATGGGTGATTATACAAAAGTTGGGTAACTTTTGAGGATATTTTGTTTACGATAGTTTTTAAATCAAACTTCTATAAATTCGGGTGTATATGATAGCTAATCTAATTAATATATTGTTCCCAATCGGGCCAGTCACTTTTTTGAGTACATTGTAAGATATTTAAAAATTTCAGAATTTGACTGCCAGAGGACTGACGAGTATACACAGTTTTGAAAGTAGATATTATAATGAAATTAAATTAAATTAGTAAAAATTTAATAATGATCACTTAAAATCACTTAGAAACAATTAAAAATAATTATTAATATGTAATACTAGGAGAAAATACTACATCAGTTTTCAAAACAGACTTTTGACATTTAACGTAACGTGAATACACTTATCTTTTACTACTTTCACATAGTTTTACTAAATATTTCAAAGTAATCAACGAAAAATATGAACAAAATCTAACAATATTCATCTTAAAAGTACTAATGATCATGAAATGAAGAACAATAACAATATACCTGACACAGTACTGACACCATAGGACTGACGAAAAAGACGAAATTTGAGATTATAATCGGACTATTTTTTTTTTTTTGTAATTTCGAATATCAACAAACTACATTTTAACAAATCAAAGTCTAATATGAATAAATAAAAATAAACTTTAGATTAACAAAAAAATAACGACCACTGACATTTTGACTGGCTAAGCACGTGTACAGAAAACAAACATAACCCAAACTCTGGTACAGTTATGGTGGCCGTCAAATTGTGCGACCCGCAACTAACTTTATTACCAACATTAAAATTCAAAGTGGGATTTGACGTTGAGTCGGCGATATTTCGCACGAATTTTAAATTTAAATAACACACAAGAAACTAACGAATAAAACTGAACACAAATTTTTTTATTTTTTTAAATAAAGTGGAGAACACTGCATTATGAAAGTTGTAGTATATATTTAACTATACACATCACAGATTGTAGTAAATTGATAAGTATTCTCAAATCAATGATAATGTTAAATAGAGAGTCACTTAATGGTTGGTTTTCAGGGTTGTGACATGCCAAAGGACTGACGTTTTAAGAACTAATTATATTGGTTGATGACATCGAGTAACCCAGCTTTTGTATAATCACCCATATGTCAAACATTTCATTTTTTGTAGCATACAATTATTTTTAAGGCTTTATAGGAAAACACGATCACAAAGAAATCTATTTTAAAACTGATTTAGATTCTAGGGACCTTAAAACTTATAGAAATTTGCGTGCCAAAATAAACCGTTTATTTTTTCTTAATTGTTACTAAATTTTGTTTAATATTTATAACTAAGTCTACTAAATAATTTATAACACCTCATTTTTCATTGAGCCATAACATTTTTAAAACCTTAAAAGAACCTTTAAGTAAACCTGTAAATAAAAATAATTTAATGTTTTTCATTTCAGATTTTACATTCTCGAGAAAAAACTATACCAAAAAACAAAAACCTTCACCAAAAACTATGAATGCAGAAAAATTCAATTATAGATAAAGTTTTGAAGCAATTGCCTTGAAAACTACACTTTCTAAGCTAAATGATAGAAAATTCTAAAATCATGAAGTCCCATACAAAAAAAGGAAATGAAGCCCTACATCAGTTGCCGTTGGTACTTTTATTTTTTGTAAGCTGTCACATCGGCTTCAGTGAATCAAATACAACACCCACAACAAGTTATCACAGCAGCATTAGTCCGGCGGCGGTGGCGTATATTTCAACGACACCAAATGAAGATATTCAACCTTTCACGGATGTGCCTCTAATAAATTCCAACTCAAACTCACTTTCAGTTGTTGATGTGACAAGAAATCCAACTGTAGTAGTTGGTGCTGCTGATACTGATGCTGCTTCACAAATCAAAATGTCAGATGAAGTGGCTACTTCTTCAACGACGACAGATGCCTCGCCTTCGTCGTTGTTGTCGTTGTCGTCGTCGTCCTCGTCGCCATTACCATCTTCGTCATCATCATCTTCATCATCGCCATCAGTCGATAATACAAGCAGCACGCCCAGACCTACAACTGTTGTGTCTTCATCGATTCCATCGACTGACCCTTTGGAAATACGTGAACCAATTTCCAATCAACCCGAAACCGATCAGGAGAACACCGATGAACGCCCGCCACCATCGTCTACCGTTCTTTCTGGAGCACCATCGACATCAACATCAACATCAACATCAAGTGTGGCAGCAGCAACAACCCCTATAAAACCCTTACCTGTACTGCTGCTAGATTTGCAGACTCCATCATCATCATTTTCGACATCAATCGCTGCCAGTACAATGAATAAAACAAATGACGCCCTGTCCATGACCACGACCCATGAAACTCTGATTAATGATATACACGTGGAAAAGAAACTCGGAAACGGTCTGTATCGTATTAAATTAGCAGAAATTATCACGGACCAATTTAATGGAGGTATTAATCAGCACCTGGACGCTCCCAATGAGAATTATATTTCTTCCCAACAATCGAAGATTGCGACGGCGGATGCAATCGAAGTGCCAGCAAGTGGAGGCAAAATCAATATTATCGACTTGTATCCCTTGAAGCTTGAGGACTTCAACCCAATTATTAGAAATTCAAATGAAAAACTTATCCGGGAGAAAAATATTTACTTAAAGGATACTCCAACTAAATGGAATCAGTATCCGGCTGGGGAGGATGACGACCGAAATATGTTTCCAAATTCATTGGATATAAACACACCACCCATTGATGCTAGGGACCCCCGTATTGGGCGCCATCAAGACGATGGAACTATTGTAGCCGCCACCATCATAACCAGAATGCCATCAGTCAACCGACAGAAGGGTGAAATAACCGATTTTACTGGAAAACTGCTGCAGGAGAAGGATGGTGTTATAACGGAAATTGAGAAGAAATTCCGGTTCGATGAGTTCGAACAATCAACAACAAAATCCACACCGATTTTGTCCACCACTTCGAAGTCATTAGTAAACGCAAGGCCGAGACTGATGGTGAATCATCAAATTGAGTTCATCGACAGAAGGGTAAAGAAAAGTTTCGATTTTCCTCTGCATCATGAAGCAACCTCGAGGGTTGGCTTCTCCAACACAAAATTCAAAACAGACAATGCAAAGACATCGGCTGACACTGTGGAGAACCATCATCCCGCCGATGCACATCCAGAGTTTTCCACTACGAAATTCTACAACAGCAAAGAGTTATACAATGAAATGCTTCAGCGGAGGAAATTGTCAGCAGCAGCAGCTGTTGCATCTCATGCAACAACATATAGTCCTGCTGGGAAAGCATCATCGGGGACTAAAGTAGATACAACTGCAACAAACCCAAACCCAACAACAACAACGACAGACGCAACTGTCGACAATTTACACTCAACCACGACTTCTTCTCAGCTAATTACCGAATCCAACAAATACGATTACTCCAGTGCCAGAGGCAATGGCGGCAGTGTTGCGAATCAGAGATCTGAGGCTGGGATTGAGGCTGATGAAACAAGTGCACGTTCAAAGGCATTAAAACGTGTTAAAATTGAATTGCAAAAAAGCGTCGGTCCTCAGGTGGCAATTCCGTTGGAACGTGAGACAAATACGCCTAAGGATAATCCTCGGACTAATGAGGAAAAATCATCATCATCATTGACATCGGCATCGTTGTCGTTATCGTCGTCGGTTCAGATGACATCTCCATATTTGTCGCCATCACCATCGCCACAGACTTCGATGAATAACAAACTCGAAGTACGGTCCTCCTCCACATCAAGCTCAACGGGTGTGTCATTAACACCGACTCCATCAAACAAAGTTAACAGCGAAAGGACTATCGCTCCTAGTTTGTCCAGCAAACCATCTACCCCTAGCCAAAGCAGCTCAAGTCCAAGCCCGAACACCAACCCCAACCCCAATCTGAACTCGAACGCAACCCCAACGCCTTATTCAACTGTCGATAGCCAGTCAACTACAACGGGTCCAACAAAGGCTTCCAAGTCGAAACCGATATCGAGGCCACGTATCCTTTCGCGTTTGCAGGAAAAAATCAATTCTCTAGAGTGTGATATACAGACCCTACCTTCAGAGTCTCACATATGGCGTGGCAATGAGACGCACGAGCTGATGCTGCCAGTTGTGGTGAGTACGTTATATGTTTGTAAAGCGTTCTTTTCTTGATTGTATAGTACATTTTTATACCAGTTGTTTTCTTTTTTGTATCTATAAAAATAAAAGGTTCGAAATTTTGCCTTTCAAACATTCCCCGTCGCATGCCATGACGGAAAAGGGTTGTCTTTCGCTTGTGTTCTTGGAGCTTGTTTTTTTTTTTCTTCTTGCTTAACATATATGCTGCTCCAAACCATAGACCTGATTGATTTAGATGATGTAGGTGTTTATCCTTTTTCTGTTGGGTTTTCAATTGGAAATAGGAACTTATGTTAAGCTTGCGGGACTTATTCTTTTTTCTTATTTATGATATGTTTATTCGCTTGTGTCGCATTGGGAATTCACCACGGATATATAGGCGTCATCGTCGTCACCATTACTAAATGCTTTTCTTTTTTTTTTATTTGCTGAGCAGACGATTAGTTCAGGTCTCCTGGCATAAGGGACACAACATCTATGTCATAAAGGGAAACTCTATCTTTCAACAAAGTTAACAGTGTATGCAGCTTTGGTTTTTGTTATGTTAAAAAATAAAAGGAATGTGTGGCACGTCTATCTCCATATAGATAAGGGTTTTTGTTAGAGGTGGAGGACATAATGCTTTCGAATTGGTTGGGGTAAATTGATAAAATGATGAGCAATGAAAATAATGTGTGTGTGGGTTTTTAATTGATACGAAGTATTTTTAAAGCTATGATTTATGTACCCACAGATGTTTTTAGGGACTTTGTTTTTTAAGCAAAATTTTACAAAGCAAATTTGCTAGACGATTAAAAGTGGTAATTTCGTGTAGGGACGTTTTCATTAGGCGTTTTCTACTTTAAAATTTAAGTTGCAGGTTCAATTCCAAAAAAAATAATAACTAAAGTCTGAAAAGCCGAATCGACTTCCCCGGATTACAATGCGCAATTTTCTGGACATTGTTGGTTTTTAATTTGAAAAAGTACATTACATAATATGAAAATGGCAACTTTTAAATAGGAAAAACGCTTAATATTTTTTAGAAATATCAATTTTATCAAATTGACAAATTCAGCTTTAACAATATCGACGCTATCAACTGTCAAAAATCAGGATTTCTAAAATATATTTAAAAGTGTGGAATTCTAAGCAACTTTCAATTTATAAAATAAATAAATTAGGTGGCGCAACAGTCCATTAAGAACCAGGGCCTAGTGACTTACAACTCTCAACCATCCCTGTGTGCGAGTAATGCTGTCAGAGATGGAAGGGACCTACAGTTTAAAGCCGAATCCGAACGGCTAATTTGAGAAAGCACTTTTCATGACAACAATTACTCTTGGAAGATTTGTCAATTCCTCACAAGAGGCAGTAGAAGGTGGAACAGACAGGGATTGAACCCAAGACCCCTTGCATGACAGTCCAACGCACTACCCATCACGCTACGTGTACTACAATTCAATTTGTTATGTTTAAAACCTACATATTTTACTCACAATTTAAAAATGAAAAGTTTTTAATAATAATTTTTGTTATACAGACTCGAAACTAGACACATTATAGAGTTTTTACTGTTGGGTTGCATAAGTCATGTTAAACAGCATCAAGAGATCATTGGTTAGGTTTGAAAGTTATATTGACTTTTAACATTATATGTCAAGTGATGTGTCAGAGTTTAATTCTTAATTTCTTGAAAAATAAAACTTTATTTAAAGTAGTCCGCTTTTTGGGCGGCTGTCACTTTTGAAACTGTTACCTTTTGACATTTGACAAATAAAAACTACACCATTACAAACATTCAAACTGTAGATGTTTGTTTAAACTCACTTCAAAAATGATACAAATCTTGCAGTCAAAAAAATTCACAAACCTAAAACACTTTTGGGTCGTTGCGAAGCACCTTTCCGGACGATAATAGTGAAATTGGTGGACAAATTTGAGCTGTTGAGAAGTTAGCAAAAGTAAGAAAGCATATGCGTCACTTAAGAATAACTGAGAATATTTTGCTGTAGCTTTTAAGAATTGGCCTAATTTTGCTTTTCTAAATTTGCGATAAATCCAAAATAAATTTTGCACCGCACCTACGAAAAATCCTATAGTGTGCGCAAGTAGGGAGGGCAAATCCTCACATATGTAAGTCAATGTTATTTATTATCATCGTAACAATAAGTTGGTCCTATTTCTCAAAATAATTTGGTCTTTTTTCACTTTGTCAAATTGCAATATGGTAACTGCTAAAATTTGGCTATTTTGAACTTTTATTACCTTCAATAAGGTGAAATTTTGAAACTTGATCTTATTTCACTTGACTTTATTTCATGCATCAAATTGTTAATTGAGTCCTTTAAAACGCATCAAAATGATCCGGATTCTCATTGGCTCATTTTTACCCAAGTGGCTAGGTTAAGTCGAATAGTCGCATTTAGGGATCCGAAAATTCAAGAAAAATTGTTAAAAACCCTCTCCATTCTCAGCGTGTCATTGCCTGGTTGTTCTGTAAGCGATGAAACTGTGTGAATGGATTGCTCTACTGATCTTTATTTATTGATTTCTTATGGCCAGAATAGGATGATATTCATATAAACGACGACGTGCCACACAAGCAACGAATAATTAACAATCCTGCAAGAAAAGTTTATTGACAGAATTCTTTCTCGAAGAGGTGATTACAATAATTGACCACTAAGATCTTTTGGTTTAAGATCTTTAGACTACTTTGGGATCACTAGAAAAATATTCCAATGAACCACGATTGATTTCGTGAATCTAGAATACCCAGTAGTCAAAAATCATATTTAAGAATACCTTAACCCTATTTATAATGTTCTTTAATTTTTAACGCTATGAAAATCATTCGAAGCTAGAGTTTTTCAAGTTTATATAGGGTGATTTTTTAGGTATTATGTTTTTCGCAACACTGGTTTAAAAAAGCTGACACGTTTCGTGTTTTGTTTCGCTATCAAACATCTTCAATTTGGTCTATAATTTAACCATGAATCGTCTTACAAATGAACAACGCTTGCAAATTACTGAATTTTATTATCAAAATGCGTGCTCTGTTAAGAAAGTTCATCGCGCGCTTCTTTCATTTTATGGTCAGTTTAATCGACCCACTGAAGCGGCTATTCCGGCTATTGTGAATAAATTTCGTACCAAATTTACATTGTTGGACATTAAACCACCAACACGGTTACGTAGAGTGTGAACTGAAGAAAATATCGCAGCTGTATCGGCCAGTGTTAATGATGACCATCAATTATCGATTCGTCACCGGTTCGCAGCAATTGGGCCTCTGTTACTTAAAAACGTGGAAAATTTTGCGGGAAGATTTAGGTGTGATGCCTTTCAAAATACAGCTGGTGCAAGAATTGAAGCCGATCGACCTACTGCAACGTACAATTTTTGGTGAATGGGCTCTTGGAAAGTTGGCCGAAGATCCACTTTTTTACCGAAAAATTGTGTTCAGAGACGAAGCTAATTTTTGGCTCAATGGGTACGTAAATAAGCAGAATTGTCGATTTTGGAGTGAATATCAGCAAGAGCTACCAATGCATCCAAAAAAAGTCACAATTTGGTGCGGTTTATGAGCTGCTGGTATTATTGGACCGTACTTCTTCAAAGATTATGCGAATCGTAACGTAACTGTGAATGGTGAGCGCTACCGTAAGATGATATCCAACTTTTTTTGCTCAAAATGTAAGAGCTTGACTTGCATTACAAGTGGTTTCAACAAGACGGTGCCACATGCCACGCAGCACGCGCAACAATTGACTGATTGAGAGGCGAGTTCGGCAAACATTTTATTTCACGTTCGGGACCGGTCAATTGACCGCCTAGATCGTGCGATTTAACGCCTTTAGACTATTTTTTGTGGGCTATGTTAAAGCTCATGTCTATACAGACAAGCCCGCTTCAATTGACGCATTGGAAGACAACATTGAAGCATTTATTCGTGAGATACCAGCTCATATGTTGGAAAGAGTATACCAAAATTGGACTAAGCAATATTCTAAATTGTATGTGTTTTTTTTTTTTAACTTTCTTATAGCTTTTAAAAAATCACCCTTATTAGTTTGTTTAAACTTAATTATCATTTGTCGTATAGCAATTGAACTTTATAACTTCTTTTATTTTCTGAGAAACATTGAAATTACTTTAGAATAAGTAAACCACACAGGTGTTTTTACAATACATAACTAATCGTCCCCTTTCTACTTGAACCACTTTGAACTTAAGAAATCATCTGTTTTTTTTTTACAGATGACTTTAAAAATCGTGGTTTTTGATAATAATATTCTATTTTTAAAAACTATGGTTTTAAGAATTTTTCTAGAGAATTTTAGATTTGCTTTTCTTTCAAAAGTTACAAATTGAATAGAAGTCCTGATGAAATATTAAATTCATATATTTTACCCTGACAATAAAACTCAAACCATTTGTAAGGCTTTCATTTTTGGTTTATTATAAAATTTTCTTTTGAACAGCAAACAAGGAACAAAACATACATACATATACGAAGGTACTCTTACGAATCCTTTAATTGACAAAATACCTAATATTAAATTCCTTTTTGAAAATTTAATGATTGATATATGCTTATTTTCTTACTAAAATTGTAGGTATACCATTGCATAATAATACTTTGTCCTCAAAACAAAGAATATTTTAATGTAGTTTATCAAGTTCCTGAGAATAACTTCCATTTAATATTTTATACCATTGTGTGTTGTCTCATAAATTGAAAAATTGTTTTTTTTTTTACTTTACTTATGTTTTGACTATAAATATACATATTTTTACTAATGCTACTCTAGCACGTTTCAGGATTCAAGTTCTACACATGCATTCAGGCTACAATATATACCATTAGAAAAATCAAGTGTACCTTTATTGTGTATCATAGAAACTTTATATTATGTAGTATTATTATTATAATGCTTTAAAATATTATTCTAAAAAACAGGATACGAACTTAAGGACTTGGGTGTGGGTGTGGGTGAGGTACTATACTTAATTCTAATGGTATTCGATTGTATTTTTATGTGTAAAATGAAGTGAGTTTTCATGAGTTTTCATAACTTAAATGAATTAATGATGCAAGTTGAAGAATACATTCTTTATGATCATTTTTTATTTTAGGTCGTAGTTTGTAAGGAGCTTATAAATTAAGCTCATATACGAGTACAAAGGACAAAGATTTTCTACATACAAAAGAATAAGAGAAAAATCTATTTATGGGTTTCATGGCATAAGTTTGCTGGGGGCTAAAAAAAAAAACGGTTACTCAATCTTAATAAATGTGTTAAATATTAGGAAATCTCTTCCTGTGTTCGTATCATTTTTTATGCGAAACAGCTGTCATATTCATACTCTAAGATTCAGATAATGCTTATAATAGCCTTAAAATATTATAAGCCAGGAAGCTTACAATTATTAGCAAATGTGTACCTTAGTACGATCAAGGAGCTGGACGAGTTTTAAAATAGAGCTAAAACTTGATAAGTTTTGTATTTTCCAAATAAATTTTTGTAATTTAATAAAAATTGTTTATAACTTTAAAGTGTGTAAAAATAATTAATTAAAGTCAATGGCATTTTTTTTTTCAACATGTCAACATTTCACAAATCGGACCAATTTTAATAATTTCCGATTGAAAGTCAAAAATAAAAAAGGATGCTTACTTTAAAACATTAAGATATTTACGAAACAAGATCAGAAATCATTTTTTTTTTGTATTTCAATACGGTAACGTATTAAATTTGTATCATTTGTTCCATGAGTGAATTGGACGGAATTTAAAATTAAGAACAAAGGTCCCAAGCAATATTTGACATGGAACTTTTCACCTGTCTGAATAATATGATATGATACTGACAATGAGACTAAACAGGTAATCATTTAATTATAAGCCACTAAAGGTCCAAGAATTGAAAATTTGAGAAATAACAACACAAATTTATGTACAGGGTTATCCATTTTACGGTTTCAAAAGCTAACGTAAATAAAACAGATACAAAATATTTGTTTTCATGATATTTTTTTTTTGTATTAGAAAGTTTGAACGTTGAAATTATGTGTGAAACACTACACTATTTACAGTGACGGATTTAGGCTTGCTGCCGTCCTAGGCCCCATTCGATGCGCCGCCCTTATTGATAAATTTTATTTCATACATTTTGATCCAATATTTTTTTTTTCAAAATAACTTTATTTTAAAAGATAAATAAGTTAAAATCCTTAGATAGACAAATAATACTTTTTTTTATATTAATCAATTCAAACATTTTTTCTCCTGGCTTTCGTCCGCGCAAAAACGTCGATTATATCGTCATAATTAATTTCTTGGACTAGTTGTGCTTCAATAGATAGTAATGCAAGAGCATTAAGTCTATCTTGGCCCAGGCTTGCACGTAGATATGTTTTTAATCTTTTTAGAGTGGAAAAAGATCTTTCTTCTGAACAATTTGTAGCCGGAATACTTAAAAAAATTCGGAGAGCAATGTCCACATAAGAATAAACATCTTGAAGACTGTTTACCCGTGAGTCATTTGGCTCAATTTGTCTGTTTTTTTTTTGCGATGGGTATCATAACGAAAATAATCCTGAACTACAGACATTGCTTTAGCTTTTTTTATATTCAGAAAATTGTCTGTCTCTCATGTCTTGAAGAAATAAAGCCAGAGAACTATAGATCTGTACAACGGACGATTAATCAGCTTGAGAATCTTAAAGCTTCTTACAAGCAGCATTAAAACGACCTTAAATTACATTCCAGGCAATGACTAGGGTTGCTGTTCCTAAATGTTGTAATTTTCGCTGCAGTCCCGTAGCTTCAGATCGCGTAGACGATCATCTCTGCTTTCGGCAATAAATTCCAGTGCATCAATTATTGCACACCACTCTTTTTCTAATGCATAACATCCATCATGTGGAGCAGGCCAACGAGTTTGAGAAAGACTCTTATTTCTTAAATTTGTACGCTGCACCAAGATTTCCCAACGATGAGTAGATATAGTAAAGAAATTGTATAGTTCTTGTAAAGTAGAAAAGAAGTCAACAACTAATGTTACCGATTCAACTGGCACAAGACCCTACCAAATTTAAAGAATGGGCCCAACAAGGAACATAATCCTTGCATCCTCAATATCTTTAGCTTTATGGCCCAAATTTGGTAGAAATTCTAGAAACCTTTCAACAATTTCACCGTTATCACGTACATATGCAGCAGATTGCACTTCACTAGAAATTTGTTGTAGTATACTTTATTTTAAATCAACAGTATAATTTCTTCATAGATTTATTTTACAATTTTAAATGTTCAGATAAAAATGGATCAAACTCAGCAAGGAGCTCTACTGTTCCTAAAAATTCCCATTATGAGGATCTCCTATTCATTCTGAATTTCCTCGAAATGGCAGGCCTCTTATTGCTAGTGATTTAATAATTGCAATTACTCGGTATACAATTTTTTTCCAATACATTATTTCTTCATCGAGTTGTTTTATTAGAACCGTGAACTACTGCTCGAGCTTTAAAATGACTAATGTTAGTTTTGTGACAGTCAGAATTTTCATGAGCTTCGATGCGTGCTTTTGAGATTTTCCAGTCAGTAAAAGTATTCATTTCATTACTTCTACCAAATAATAAGCATGGAATACAAAATACAGAGCCTTTAGTTTCTGAATAAATCAACCACTCACGAAGGCGTTGAATCTCTCCATTTTTTAAAGTACGTTGAAATAAACTTTTGGAACAATACCTCATTTTATCACCATAAACATTTCTAGAATTTTTAAAGTCTGCATTATCATCTCGTGGTACACCATTTATAGATATAAAGTCCCGTGTTTCTTCATTTAAGTTCCATAAAAAGGGATCAGTATTAAATTTAAAAATATTAGCTGTTGACTGGATTTCTTCAGTATATTGTGATGAAGAAAAATTTGACGGTGCCTCGTTCGTACCTTGTGATAGGGAAGAGTGTACTTTTTCGCTATCTTGTTCTGAAGTCTCTTCTGATTCCAGCTGCAAATACAAAATCAATGCCAATAAAAAAATTATTATCAATCAAAACAAGATAAATGTACTTACAACCGATGAACATGATGCCTGTTGGTCATTGTTAGAAGATTCAGTTAGGCTTGTCATAAAACTAGATATTTTTGGATTTTTTGAAGTAAATTATCTACCTTCGTAGATTCTTTTTCTTTTATTTAACGATATTCAGCACCGCTTAATTTTTTTGGATAGCCACTCATATTTAATTAAAAAAATAAAATCAAAATCAAAGAGATGAGGTGAGGTGAGATTTTTTCTATTCTTACAGTTCTCTTTTGTTTGTTCAAATGTTAAGCATTTTATAAATTTGTCCGCCCTTCAAATTATGCCGCCCTAGGCCTGGGCCTCACGGGCCTAGGCGTAAATCCATCACTGACTATTTAAATGACCACCACGCTAATTGATGCAAGCATCGATTCTTTTAAGGTAATTTTCGACCACTTTTTGACACATATTGGGCGGTTTTTAAGTACTCACGAGTTACAGTTTTATCTACGGTCTTTCGCGTTGCCTTACAAAAAAAGTCCTGCGGTGTCAATTCGCATGATCTTGGTGGCCAGTTGATAACGCCACGACGAAAAATTATGCTGCCAGGTCTCTAGCAATAAGGCCATATTCGCGAGTTGTGTGCCACATAGGCATTGTCTTGTTGAAACCACATATTCTCCAAGCCTTCAATAGCAGGCAAAAAAGTCGGTTATCATATGACCATAACGCTCCGAATTGACGCTGACAATCGTTCCATATTTTATATTCCGTATTCGAAGAAGAATGATCCAATCACACCTCCGGACCAAAGAACCCACCAAACAGTGACTTTTTGTGGATGTAATGGCTTCTCTTCAATTTTGCCGTCCAACTCCTGTTGTTCAAGCACCCATTCGACGTATCTACGAAGTTGTCAATGGTCAGCTGGCTTCATGGGTGGTGTGAGCTGGATTTTTTTTGGATGAAGGTGTAGATTCAAATGAAAAATACCCCATAATGTGCCGTAAGACAGCCCTAATTTCTGAGAACGACGAGGAATCGACACACTTCGGTCTTCGGTAACACTTTCACTTACTGCAGCGATATTTTCAGTGGTGCGAGCGAATTGATGATCTACAGGCCTTACAATATCTGTAACCAATCCAGTATTTTCAAATTTTTTCACAATTTTGCCAATTGCTTGCATATATGTAGTTGGACGATTATGTAAACCATAATCTCTACTTAAAGCACGAAATGTGGCTGTGACAGAATCACCATTTTTGTAGTAGGTTTTAACAATTAGTATGCGTTGTGCGATAGTTAAGCGATACATTTTCGTAAACTTAAAAATTTCAACTGACATAAAAATTTAATTAATTAATTTAGCAACTTAGTTTGAGACATGTCGAATTCCAGCCCTATACTTTTAAAACCGAAAAATCGATAACCCGTCATATTTGTACAATATCCATGTCTAAACATTTTACTAAAAACACCCACTTACTAAACCTTCGATTATTGACTGCAATAAAATAACAAATAATAAAAACTATTACATAGCTACGTATAATTATTTCCATTCTCCAATAACTAGTTTCAATAAACCATTTCAACTTTATACTTAAACTTAAATAAGACTCTATTTTAAATTGTCAGATAAGGATTTAAAATTGGAAACTTGATAATTCCCAAAATTCTATTCACATTTTCATCTCATACAAGTCATAGAAATATCTTTATAAATTCTTCTTATATTTTTTTTTTCTTTCTCCATTCAATTTCAGACTCCAGAGAATTGTAAAGGCTTCAATGATTGCACTCCAATGCTTGTTTCATGGGAAGGTGATGCTGAAATTCAATCAGGAGATGTATTGCTTGTAGAAATCAATGATGCAAGTCTCTATCCCTATTATGAAAATAAAATTGGAAGGTAAGCTTTGAATATAAGACGATTTGATATACATTATGTATGTAGTTGCTATGAGGTATTATACATTATCCATTTTCTTCCTAATCCTAATGGTTATACTAGTTTGCGAATACATTAACATTAAAAAGAGTTATTGGCAAAATGATCAATAGACAGAATATAGGATTTAGCCATTTGCTCAACAGATTTTCATTTCTACAGACTATAATTAACACTAATAACGAGCTTGTTGATATGTTTAAGGAGTTTCGAAACTTATACAATCCTTGTCTAGCTTCTTGGCTATATAATCAATGATTGTTAGAGATGGACTTATTTTACTTGATGTTTTATTCTTTTTTTTATTACACATTTACCCAAATAAATGCTTTACATCTAATTGGAATTTCTAAATTAACAGGTATGTGTTAATTAAGTAAATAACTTACATCAACTTACTTCAAATTTGATTCTAGGTATAACATTATATTATAGTTAATTGTCCGAATTGTGTTTAACGAGTTTTGTACATTAGAATGTTGAGTGAATTCAGGGTGGACTTTAGTAACATTCGTGGTTTAAGAAAGAACTGCTATGCCACATATGTCCACACTGCATCAAACAGGCCAGCTTTTTTGGCATTGAGTGAAACTCAAATAGGTGAAGATTCCGATCATTCGGAATTCAATCTAAATGGGTATAGCTTAGTGCCATTATTTTTTCCTCATCATGGATTAGCCGTGTATATAAGAAATGATGTTGCATACCAACTTCAGCCACAATATGGTTTGTGCTCTAACACAAACTTTAACTTCATGTGGTTAAAATTCACGGTAAATAAGCACATCATCCACGCATGTTTTTTATATCGAAGTCCAAATCTGGACAGAAATTCAACTTTTAACAAATTTGATGCTCTGTCTGACTCCATTCAAAGAATTGTTGCCCATTATCCTCACACTGAAATCGTCATTTCGGGCGATTTCAATGTACACAATTCTTCTTAGCTTCGTTATTCTGGCCAGTCAACACCGAAAGGAAGGTATGTTGAGATCTTTGCCGAGTTAAATCAATTAACTCTGCTTGTCGATGAGCCAACTCGAATCCTTGACGTTGCAGGTCAATCCGCCAACAACCTAGACTTGTTTCTTACCTCTGACCCTAATAAATACACAATCAGTGTATTACCGCCTCTAGGCATATCAGACCATTGTATCGTATTTGCAAAATTCTCATGTCAAAAAAAACACAGTTAAAGAAAAAACTCCTATGAGAACCGTTTGGCAATATGAGAAAGCCAACTGGGATGGTCTCAATGAATTCTTCAGGAACTTTAACTGGTCACTATGCTCCCTCGATAGTGACGTGGATTCCAGCGCAGATATGGTAACAAATTTAATTCTTTGTGGAATGAGAAATTTTATCCCGAATAGGGTGAAATCTATCAAACCCAAAGAGAACTCATGGTTTGATTCGAGCTGTAAAGAGGTTATTAGGTTCAGAAATGTAAGTTTTTGTTTTTATAAAGCCAAACCGACTGAGGAAAACCGGAATAAGTTCAAACAAGCTAGAAAGACCTGTAATGGTCATATTCGACGAACAAAATTTTTGTATGATCAGAAATTAAGGAAAAAAAATACTACAATGTCCTAAAGGTAGTAAAAATTTCTGGTCATCTGTAAAAAACGTACGAAACACCACGTCATCCTCGGTTCCAACGAACGCTCGTCCACAATGACACTCCCTATGTGAGCTCGATCGATAAAACCAATTTGCTTGCAGCACATTTTGCTGTTAATTCGACGCTACCGGAAAGTGTCATGAGTCCTCCTATTCGTAAATGATTCCATGGGACGAATCTTCTTTTGCACTCGTGCAGTTGCAAGAGTATTGAAAGACCTTGACATACACAAATCCGCTGGCCCGGATAGTATCTCCCCAATCGTTCTAAAGAGGTGTTCTTCAACGCTGGCAAAACCACTGCGTAAACTTTTTCATCTTTCCTACTACAGGTCTCTTTCCGAGCGAATGGAAAATAGCATTTGTCCAGCGCCAGCCTGTCCCTAAAAAAGGCGGATTCTTCAACTATAGTCCATTAACACTCACGTCCCTTCTTTCCAAGATCATGGAAACGCTGATTAATTATCAGCTCAAGAAATATCTAGAAGAACAGAAGCTTCTTAATGACCGACAGTATGGCTTTTGTAGCAATAGATCCACTGGTGATCTCATGGTTTACCTTACCGAACAGTGGAACAAATTTTTACATCGTTTTCGAGAAAGTAAGACTATTGCACTTGATATTTCAAAGGCATTTGATAGAGTTTGGCATCAAGCTCTCTTATCGAAAATGAGTAGTTTTGGTATTGATGAATCTCTTCTTCGTTGGATTAGAAATTACCTTTTCAACCGTTCAATATAAGTTGTATTGGATGGTTTCAAGTCAAGTTTCAAGTGAAATTTATAAAATAAATGCTGGCATCCCCCAGGGCTACGTTTTGTCTGCGACTCTCTTCCATATATTCATAAATGATCTTTTGTCTGCCACTTTTTATCCATTAAAGTGTTTCGCCGACGACAATAACCTCAGCTTTTTATATTCGTTTCTAGATTCACATCTTTGTATTTCGGGTGTGGAACTTTAGAATTTAATGCTTCTAAAACTCAATGCTGTCTGCTGTTGTTAAAGCGTAACACACCTCCGATGTCTCTATCTATGAGTGGCAATTGCATCCAGGAAACTAATCAACTGTCAGTACTCGGTATGTGTATCACAGATAACCTCTTATGGAATGATCACATATATTTGATATTGCCAAAAATGCTGCCAGGTGCTTAGCATTTCTCCAACGGCGCAAGACATTTTTCACCCCTTCTGATCTTGCAGTAAAAAGCCTTCATCCGTCCAAAGCTTGAATATAATTCGCATATCAGGGCAGGTGGCCCTAAACCAAGTTTAAATCTCTTGGATAGGGTTCAAAATAGGGCTTTAAAATTAATAGACGGTAGAACTATAATCGAAACATTTACATCGCAAGAACACCGCCGCAATGTTTCATGCCTTTCGTTGTTTTACGATATTTTTACAAACAATGTTCTGTTGAATAAGCCAGTTGCATTCCTCCCCTTAAACAATTCAGCCATAATACTCGCACTGCCAGGAATGCTCATCAATTTACCCTTGAGCTCAATTTCGGGCGTACTGTCAAGTATAGAGATTCTTTCTTAAATCGCACATCGAGAATGTGGAATGCTTTGGCCAACTCTGTTTTTCCCTCCCATTTTGATGTTCAGAACTTTAAGACCAATGTGCATCAGTATCTCTTCTTAAATCCTTCCCTATTTTCCTAATGCTCGCACTGTGTTTAAATATAAACATATAAAGGGTACTAATAACCCCTTGAGTGCCTGTATATTATAAAAAAAAAAAAAAAAAACATTATTTTCTCCTTATTACCTTTGCCACAACAAATTATTGTTATTAAGGAGAGAGAAGAAAGGGCTATGGGCTGCTTTCCTTCTTACTTTAAATAGTAATAATTAATTTAAACTCATATTGTATTGTATGAAGAATTGCTTAATTGTCTTTTCGCTGGATCAATTAATTACGATATGAACTTATTTTTATTTATTCGATATGAAGTTTTTTTCTAGAACGATTATTGTTTTTTAAATCTTTTTGCTTGAAACTCAATGAAACAGCTGTTACATTTTCCACTAACTAACACACTAGCCTAGATTCTAGATAATGCCAACACTTTAGTTTTTATTACTTCTAGATATAAATTGATACACAACGAATGCAAAATTCCCTTTCCACAGAGATGAGGGATAAGTATAGTTAAAGTACACTTCATTTGATGCATTAAAACAGCTATATACATATATAGGTATACTCACTTAAAGTACAAAATTTCCAGCTCATTATGCCATAGATCGATCTATTGGTTTTTTGAGAAGAAAAACTCAAACAATAGCATCCAATTATTATTATAATATATTCTACTTTCATAAATATATACGTTACAGTTACGTAGCACTTGCAAGGCAAAAGTTTATCCTCAGCTACTTTGGCTGCAAGGATTTGAGGATATGTAAAAATAAGTACACATATCTGAAGAACTTTTAAATTGAGTACATACATGTACATACATACACAAACCAGCACGTGTATCAAGATACAAACAAAATTAAATTGAGTAAATTTATCCATTTAATGATGTGTTTAGAAGTTTAAATGAAGCTTTTAACAATCGAAGATTTGTTGTGTGGTTTAAATTAAACGCCCACATAAATTATATATGTTGTCTTATGGCAAAAAAAAAAAATTGTTAGACTTAAGTAAATATTCTATGCTATGAATTTGTAGATTATATAGATTTTAAGGCTGGTGTAATTTTATTTAAGGTTTAATATAAAACACAAAAAATCACCATATACCATGCATTCAGAAATAATTGAATATCACAAACAGTATTTTAAACATATTTAATGTACTCTTTTAAAGCGACTTTTTTTGACGTTTCAACATTTTATTGCTCTCCCACGTAATTCAAAATAAACATTCCTGACAATCTTCCTATATGGAGGTTGCTTAAAAAAAAAATTGGGATAAAAGAACGAGCGTGAAAATGAATCGCATCACGGTTTCCAAGCGCTTATAAATCTGACAAATGACAGACATTTTGCTATAAATGCAATTTACTCCTTAAACTTTTAATCAAAATTAAAAATGTCTTTTAATTATCTTGAAGGCATTCAAAAAAAAGAAGCTGGGATGCGACCCACACTAATAACTTCCCATTCCGTCTGTCGATTTGTCTTGCTTAAAAGTTTATAAGTTTTCGTATTTTGTTAAAAAAATTGTCAGTTGAATTATTCAAAAAAAAAATAAAAATTACCACCAATATTTTGAATATAATGAAAAAGTTTGATTTCAAGATCTATTTTTATTAACGACAAAAACCAAACTTTTACCAATTTTAGTATCATTTCTTAAAAGTTTTTATTTCTTATGTAAACACAAATTGGATGAATGAAATTATTTTGAAGTCAATATCTTCTATTGTTCACGAGATATCCAAAAACCGAACATAAATTTTTGTAGATTTTATTTTTTTTTATAAAAACAGACTGCAGGGATTTTTATAAAAAAAATTACTGAATGTCGAAAACAATATTTTCTGTGAGAAAAAATAAGTTAGAAGCCAATATTTTTAATATAAGATATTAAAGTACATTTTTAATAATTTGTAGTATTGTTTTTTTTAGGTTTTTATTTTTTGTAAGAAAATTGTTAATTCAATTTTTCTCAAAATTTCACCGAATGTTAAAAACAATATTTTTTATAAAATAAAATTAATTAAAAGCCAAAATCTCAAATTTTTGAAAAGATATTTGAGTCGAAAATCAATTTTTACCAACTTTTATTAAAGTTTGTTTTAGGTTTTTAGTTTTTATAAAAAAAAACTGTCAATTTGATTTTTCTCAAAACTTTACCAGATTTAAAAAAAAAATATTTTTTTAAATAAATCAAATTAATTAAAAGCCAAAATTTCAAATTTTTGAAAAGATATTTGAGTCGAAAATTAATTTTTACCAACTTTTAGTATTTTTTTTTTAGGTTTTTAATTTTTGTAAGAAAAACTGTTGATTCGATTTTTCTCAAAATTTTACCAGATGTCAAAAACGTTATTCTTCGTTGCACAAAATTTTTTTGGAGATAAAATCATTTTTTGTTCGTAAAATATTCGAGGTGACCTATATTTTTATTTCAGATTTTTTGATTTATAAGAAATACCGTTAATTGAATTTTCTTCCAGAAATGTAGTTTAATATCACGTTACAATATACAATTTCAAATTGAATTCAAGTCTCTAGAGTTATTGGTTGGTGAAATTCACCTTCTTTTTAAATTGCTATGGTAAAAAAACAACCCACTCAATTTTTTTGAGAGTCTTTTCTGCGTTGATATCTGTATAACAAAATTTATTTGAAGTCGATATCTCTACTAATTTTTTAGATATGGAAATCTTTTATTTCGACTCTAGGGACCTTGAAACTTCGAGAAATATCAAAATTTTCAATTCGACAAATTCGACCAATTACATGGAAAGTTAAAAAATCTTTGAACAAATTTCAGTTAGAATTTAAAAAAAAAAAACGATCTCCAAAACTCCTGTATTCCGAACTGGCCTTAGATTTCCCGTTCGATAATAAGATAATAATAAATATAATAATAAGATAATAATAAGAGAATAAAAGACAAAAAGTATGCTTTTTGACTCAAAGTTTAAAATCTCAGCAGCAAAGAATAATCACACCGACTATTTTCACTGAGATACAGCATTTCGAAATATCACTTAATATTTAGAAATTGTGTGTTGCCTGTATTTTTCCCAAGATTGAAATTAATATCTAAATTATTATTTAACGCTAATAGAATCGATTTTGTAAGCATACAGTACAAACAAATCAAAATTGCAGGGCCAAAAACTAAAAGCATTACGAGTGGAAGTGGTAAAAGGATATGTCTTTCAGAGCTAGGGCAACGGCCTAGTCACTGATAAAGCTTCGATTCCCATCGATCACCGAAATCAAGCATCAGTGAGCGTGGTTAGTAGAAAGATGGGGGACCGTCTCGAAACCTACCGCGTGCTGTTGTCATGTGTTCTTTCTGTATGTTGTTCTTTCTTCCTCTGTCCTTCTGTCTTGTATTACTGTTGTTTAAACCGAAGTTAAACCTCGCATAGAAATGCGGAAAACCTAACTCGACGTTGAACCGATTCTTATTTTTATAAATAAATAAAACTAAAACAATTTTGTTTGGGAAAAAGCCTTAGCAAAAAAACCCAATTTATTAAACACCTTTTACGCTCACTTTCCGACTTGCCAACTGGCCATTTACAAAGCTGATTTTAGACTGACAATATTTTTTCTAAGAACGAAGAATGCATGTTCTTTTGTATGCTCTTTCGTATAATACATAATAAGAATATATAATGTTGAAGTGTAGGTTTAGCTGGCGGTTGCTGGCTGTAGTGGTGTTGAAACTCGTACGCTTGCGTTCGATACAGTCCCGACAAAAAAGGGACTTTTTTCATCTAGGTCCTGCCCACCTCCGAGGCTGCTGATTCGTCTCGCGCCGGCTGCTTTCGCTTCCGTTGCTCACCCTGATCATACCTTGCTAAAAGACACTGTAACGAAACTAAGAACTGGATTAGAATATTTATATATGATAGATTTGCGAAGCCGAGATTGGCTCATATATCCTTGCCGACCCTGCCTCTTTAGTTATTCAACTGGTAATATACATATTTTCTGAACCGGCCGAGTTAACTGCCCGGCTTCGGTTTGTAAAACTACCGATCTGGCTATCCCATCCTTACTTCTAATGAGCTGGCTGATCCTCCCCATGGCCCATTGGGCTGGAGGAAAATTCTCACTCTTTATAATTACTAACTGGCCGACTCTTAAACTCTCTTTTTCCCTACGCCACTTCTTTCTCTCTTGCAATGTAACAAGATACTCTTCTCGCCATCTCTTCCAGAAATGGTCGAACATAAGCTGTCTCTCTCTAAAAAGCCTTGCCCCCCTTGCACCTGTTTCTTCAGGTGTCGATAAAGCTGGCGGTAACACAATCGGTTCACCTATCAGAAAGTGACCTGGTGTCAGTGCTTGCACATCTGTGGGATCATCACTTAGTGGATGAATTGGACGGGAATTCAGTATCCCTTCTATGCCGATCAATAACGTTAAGAATTGCTCGCTCTCTAGTATACGCTGGCCAACTATGCGCTTCAAGTGATACTTCATCGACTTGACCGCTGCCTCATATATGCCTCCTTGATGCGGAGCAGCTGGCACCATAAATATCCATTCTGTTCCGCGCTGATTTAATTTGCCGAATAGCTCATCCCTCTCCCATTCTTTCCAAGCTTGCTTAATTACCCTAGCAGCGCCAACGAATGACGTACCATTGTCACTAAACATACGTTGACAATGTCCTCGCCTACTAACAAATCGCTCATAGCATGCCAGAAATGACAATGAAGTCAGATCTCCTACCATATCAATATGGACCGCCCTTGTCTTCAAACATACAAAAATTGCTACCCAAGTCTTCCTTGTGGTGATTCGCTTGCCATTCCTATCCAATATTTTAACTACAAAAGGCCCTGCATAATCGACCCCGGTATGTAGAAAAGGCTTGCCAACTTGCACTCTATCTGCAGGCAACTCTGCCATGAGCTGTTGTTCTAGCCGATAATTATAGCGCACACAAATTGTGCACTTATGAATATAACGTCTAAGCTCACTGCGCAATCTGGGTATCCAGTATTGCTGCCGAATGAATTGCATCATGATCTGACTGGCTCCATGTTTTGTCATTCGATGAGCATGGTCAATCAACAACCAAGCCAACCTCGTATCTTGTGGAATAATGGCCGGATGACGCATCTCATATTGCTCGCTTGCACGATGTAGGCGCCCTCCTACTCGCAAAATGCCCTCGCTATCAAACACTGGCTTGAGAGATTCTATCCTGCTATTCTCTGTCAGCTGTCCATTTGCTTGGAGAGCCGCTATGTCCTTGCTATAGACCTCTTTCTGAGCTCTTTTAATAAGAAGTTTTAACCCTTTCGCTCTTTCATCAGCCGTAGGTGTCATAGACGCCGGACCCACGCTATGCCTTGCTCGCTTTCTGCGCTGCCTTTGCTTGCGTTCCCTTGCTCTTAACCTAAGCTGATTCATGTAATGAAATACATATCCCAGAACACTTATTGCCTTTTCTAATCGAGAAGCATATTCTTCAATTGGCACACTAACTTGTTGTTCAGGTACCCATATACCTAAAGTTTCCCTTGTCTGTGTAATTGCACATATACGCATTTCGCTTGCTACTATGGGTGATACTTCTCCCTTTATTGGATTAACTGGCCAACTGTCTTCTTGCTCAACTAGCCATGATGGTCCATGTAACCATAGTTTGCTCTCAACTAGCTCTGCTGGCAACATTCCCCTGCTGAGTAAATCCGCGGGATTTTCCTTAGTCCCGACGTGCCGCCAATTACTAACATCGGTATTCGTTTGAATCGATGATATTCGATTCCCCACGTAAGTTTTCATATCACGGGGTAGTCTTTGTAGCCAATGCAAAACTACCATCGAGTCTGTCCAAAGTATATACTCTACGCTTGCCCAATCCATTGCCTTAAGTAGTTCTACCAATAAGCGACCGAGCAACTCTGCCCCTGCTAACTCTAGCCGTGGTATAGACACCATCTTGAGTGGAGCCACCCTTGTCTTTGAAGTAATCAACTGGCTCGTGACTTTGCCATTGGCTTGCTCTACCCTTGCATATAACACAGCTCCGTATGCCGTTGTGGAGGCGTCAGAGAATCCATGTATCTGTATCTTCGCTGTGCCGTTTGTATTTAGCCATCTGGATATTCGGAATTGCTCTATATGTTTTATTCCTTGCCACAATTCCTGCCATCTTTTTCTTAAAGCATCTGGTATCTCTTGGTCCCACTCCAAACTAGCCCGCCATAGATCTTGTATCATGACTTTGCCGATAATAATTACTGGTGCTATGTAACCATTAGGATCATATAGCTGAGCGATATAACTAAGCAGATTCCTTTTTGTAACCCTGTCGGGAACTTCTGGTGATTTTACTTCGAACGTAAACTGGTCTTGGTTCACTAACCATTTCAGACCCAATACAGTAGTCTGCTCTCCTTTATCAAATACCAGTTCCTGTTCGTTAACTGAGGGCAATCTACTAGCTAGCCACTGACTATTCGATTTCCACTTGCGGAGTTCGAAACCAGCCGTCCGTAACACTCTATCCAATCGTCTTGCCGTATGTAATGCTTCTTCTTCGCTTTCGCAACCGGAAACACAATCATCCATGTAGAAATCGTTACAAATAATTTGCTCTATATCTGGGTAGGACTCCTTTGCATCTCGTCCACATTGAATCAATGCTCGTACCGCGTTGTATGCTGAAGATGTCATGCCATAAGTCACAACTGTTAGCCAATATTCTTGAAGCTTCTCGCCAGGAGACTCTCGCCAGAAGATTCTTTGCGAATCCCATTGATGCCTAGCTAACCTAACTTGCCGAAACATCATCTTGATGTCTGCACTGAAAGCTATCTTATGTCTGCGAAACCGCATTATAATTTCAAATAAATCACGCTGAAGTTTCTCTCCCAGCTGCTGTACTTCGTTATATGAAATACCCCTATCCGTCTTGCAGCTACAATCGAACACAACCCTGAACTTCTTTGTTACACAATGATGCGGTATGTAATACACTAACTGCCCTTGCTCTACTTGCGGAGGTCTGGTCGCTTTGACCATATGACCAAGACTTTCATACTCTTTCATAAAACTGACATAACTCTCTCTAAGAGCAGGTTCCCTAGCTAGTTTCCTTTCCAACATAAAAAATCTTTTCAATGCTATCGCTCTCGAATCTCCTATGCCCTGGACGTCAGGCTTAATAGGAATCGTAACGACGAAACGTCCTTCGCTGTCACGCTTTGCCGTCTTTGTGAAATTATCTTCCACCTCTTGTTCCTCTGGTGATCTTAACTTGCTATTCCCAACCTGATCCATTTCCCAAAGCCGCCGTACTAAACTATCCAAATTATCTACCTCGACACATCTTAATACAGATGTGTTTTCAACTTGCTGTTCTGCCGTACCTAGAGAACTGCCTCCAAATGCCACTATGCCAAAACTTGTCTTAATCGCAGTTATTGCGCCTATCATTCGTGGCATTGAACATACCATTACCCTTGCAAAGAATTTCACGCCCAGTAAAATATCAACCGGAGCTCGCTTCCAGTAAGATGGATCAGCGAATGGAAAGTCAAAAATCTCACTCACCTGCTGTATTCTTGCTCGTGGAGTTACTAATGACCAATCAGTCTCCTTTGGTACTACCCAGAAATCTTCTTCTATGCATACCTCTGCCGAAAACCATGGCACTATCCCAATCCTGGCCTGTCTATTAATTTGCACAATATTACCTTCGATACCTGTTACCCTTTTCGTGGCTTGCCGTGTAAGTATTTTAAAAGCCCGCACTAATTCATATGGAATCAAGTTTGGCTGTGCCCCTGAGTCTAATATAGCTCGAACTGGCCCCATCAACCGCCCGTCGACCTTCAATCTTACCAACATTGTTGGAATCAAAGCTTCATCACCTGTGGAGGAAGAGATTAAATTAAAGACATTCAAGTAGCTTTCAAGAAGGTTATTCGTTTTATTGGACTTTTGCCGCTTAGCCGGAATAATTAACTGTCAATCCCCATCGCGTTTAATGCCTTTTTTCACAGTAACCTCTGCCAGAGGTACTCTGTGGCTTGGGCATAATAAGCTGTTATGCATGATTTTAAATGGACATCTCGGACACGGAGACTGGAAGCACGCCTCTACGTTATGTCCTTGCTTGAAGCAATTCTCACATAACATGTGCATGCGCACAAAACGCACCCTAGCTGACTGGTCCAATGCCCTGAATTGCTTGCAATGGTATAGCTGATGCTCCTCGCCGCATAACTCGCACCTATGCTGATGCCTGATTACTCTGCTCGGCTTGCTCCCTTGCCAGTTCATTGATGTCTTCATTCCTTGCTTGGGCTGGCCTGCCGTGTTCCCTTGCTGCCCTACCCGCTCGCTGCTGAATTTGTCGAAACGCTGCCTCGACCCTTCCCTCGCTGCTGCGCCACTCATCATGAAGGCTGCCTTGGCCTGATGACTGCTTGCCGGTTGTGTGCTTGCCGAGGCTTGCCGATCCAGAAATGCCAGCATCTCCTTAGATGTTGGAGTCTCGGATTGCCGTTGCAACTCCCATTGGCGGGCCGTGTCCGCATCTAGCCGGTCGTGTAGCAAGTGGACCACGATCATATCCCAGTATTCCACTGGAATCCCTTGCGCCTTGAGCTGTCGCAGGGTCTCGTGTGTTACGTTTGACAGCCTTTGGATCTGGTCCGCACGCGGTGTAGCTGGCAGACATGGCAGACTCAGGAACTGCCTCAGTAACTCGCGGCATGTCTGGTACTTTTTATCGTACAACTGATTGAGCCTAGCCCAGGCTTCTAGGTAATTACCTTCCGTGAGCTGCCATTCACCTAAAGTCCTGGCTGCCTTGCCGGTCAGCGATTTGGCGAGATGCTGAAATTTGAAAGCCGGCTTGACCTGCTCGTTCTCGTGCACTGCTGCCACGAACCGATCCCTGAACCCTTGCCACTTCGTGAGGGACCCATCAAACTCTCCCCACGTATTCTTTACCTCCTGCTGAGGAGGCACCTGGATGGACACCTCAATCGCCTGTCCGCTTGCCGTTTCCTTCTCAACCTGCTGCTCCCTTTTACGCTGCGCAATCGCGGATAGCCGCTTGCGGAACTTCCTCTTTGTGCCTAGGTAAAGTTCCTCGGCGTCTGCTTGCCGCTCTGACGCCTCGTCCACGTCATTTCCCTTGCCGGATATCCACCTTAGATGGTTCGCCGAAAGCTGGCTCCATACTTCTTCTAGACGCTCAAATCGCACTTGCAGGTCTTCTTCGTCCTCATCTTCCCTGGGTAGCTCTAAATAGCCTTCCATCCTCTTCATCGCTTTGAGGCATGCCTCATGGATCTTATTGTTTGCCATAGGTATCCTGTAATCAATATATGGATAAGAGATTGATCCCTGAAACTTGCTTTAACTATTCCAACAAATGAGTTTGTGCCAGATAAATACTACACTTACTAACTTGCCATTCATATAATTTGCAAAAAAAATTTAACTTCTAATATTGCTATTTCACTTGCCTGATTGCTACCTGCGGTCGGTGGTCTTCATCAAAAGATTTTCTAAGAAACCTTAGCTCGCCGACTTTTGCCAATGCAATCATGATCTATGATTGCTTCTTGCTCATATGCATGTATAATTATAATAATCTTATACTGCTCTTGCCGCCTTGCTCGTCATGACAGCTCGCTAGCTTTATCCTCGAATTTTCATAATTCGGCTTGCTGTACAATAATTTTATTTAATTATCTGTTCCTTGCCATCATAGCCACTATCCTTGCTGTTAGCACTTCGGCTTAATTGCTATAAAGCTAATATTTTTAACACACTCGCCGGCTCTCCGATGGCTATGATTTATTTCCCTAACCATGCGCATTGTTACTCCCTATCCTATTTATTGCTTCGTCTGTGTCTTGTGAACTTAACCCCAAAAAAAAAGAAATATGTGTCTACTGGTGGTTGCAAGGCACCAGCGACAAACGCAACGCAAATATTAAAAAACCTATGTCTGATGGTGGTTGTAAAGCACCAACGACCAACGCAACGAAAAATAAAAATATATAAGTCTGATGGTGGTTGTAAAGCACCAACGACCAACGCAACAAAAAAAAATAAAAATATATAAGTCTGATGGTGGTTGTAAAGCACCAACGACCAACGCAACGCAAAAATAAAAATATATAAGTCTGATGGTGGTTGTAAAGCACCAACGACCAACGCAACGAAAAAATAAAAATATATAAGTCTGATGGTGGTTGTAAAGCACCAACGACCAACGCAACGCAAAAATAAAAATATATAAGTCTGATGGTGGTTGTAAAGCACCAACGACCAACGCAACGAAAAAATAAAAATATATAAGTCTGATGGTGGTTGTAAAGCACCAACGACCAACGCAACTTAAAAATAAAAATATATAAGTCTGATGGTGGTTGTAAAGCACCAACGACCAACGCAACGCAAAAATAAAAATATATAAGTCTGATGGTGGTTGTAAAGCACCAACGACCAACGCAACGCAAAAATAAAAATATATAAGTCTGATGGTGGTTGTAAAGCACCAACGACCAACGCAACGCACAAATAAAAATATATAAGTATGCTCCCAATACACGCCCCTAATATATTACCACCGCACTAAGTCACCAGCATCCCCGCATAGCACAGACCGAAGCGACGCGAACAACAAAAAGAAACACAAAAAATGATGAAGACCACACCGTCGCTATTACGCTTGCCGTTGTTCATTCTTTATTTATATGAACAAGATACCTCGCTAATTTGCCGCTATTTTCACTATGTTATTCTTTTCTTAATTCTTGCACTGACCTACGCCGTGTTTCCCCTTGCTCTTGTTTCCTAATGAAACAAACATAACTCGCACTATATGCCGCTTTGCCGAAACATAAACCTTATTGCAAATAATTTCCTTTTTTCACTTGGCAATTAAGTATTTATCTGCACTCATTCACATAATATAAATGGAAATTTACTCACAGTTTTTTCTTCTTTTTTCAAGAAATAAAGATGTTTGTTTAAAAATTTTAAAAAGTGCTCGCACAGTAAATATAACTCTGAACTATCTCTAGCGCCGATTGATAAACAACTGAACGAGACAAACAAAAACAACCTACGGAGCACACGCAGCTGCTGCTTGTGTTTTTCTCCTCTTTGTTGTCTTCTTCTCGTTCGCCTGCTAGTTTTTCGTGAGTGTATACACTTATGTATTTTGTGTATCCCTCTATATAAAATATAGTACCGCTTGCTGAGAGTAGATATTTCTTTTTATTTCCCCTTGAATAGCAGTAACGCTTTTTCATGTTGGGACTTGCACAAAATATAAAACTATATTGTAAAAGGAACGCTGCCGCTGTCGATACATCTTGCTGATATTTACAGCTATATTCTTCTTGCTGATTTTTCTTCCTCGATTCATATACAATAGACTAGGTCTCGCCGTTTTTTATTTCTAATTTCACTAGCCGGAATTTACTTTGAATTTACACAAGCAAAAACGAAACACTCGCGGACTTTATCTATAGGTCACTAGTAACTATCCGGCTCGTTTGGACCAAATGTTTAAACCGAAGTTAAACCTCGCATAGAAATGCGGAAAACCTAACTCGACGTTGAACCGATTCTTATTTTTATAAATAAATAAAACTAAAACAATTTTGTTTGGGAAAAAGCCTTAGCAAAAAAACCCAATTTATTAAACACCTTTTACGCTCACTTTCCGACTTGCCAACTGGCCATTTACAAAGCTGATTTTAGACTGACAATATTTTTTCTAAGAACGAAGAATGCATGTTCTTTTGTATGCTCTTTCGCATAATACATAATAAGAATATATAATGTTGAAGTGTAGGTTTAGCTGGCGGTTGCTGGCTGTAGTGGTGTTGAAACTCGTACGCTTGCGTTCGATACAACTGTCTTGTGTTGTTATCACCTTATAGTCTAGTCGCTCAAGGTGCTGTGTTCTCTACTCTGTACATTTATGTGCTGATTAGTGTGAAATGTAATGTAATGTAATGTCTTTCAGAGCTTTCTTTGTCCTGCTAAATCGTTTAGAACTGTTGTTATAGAGTTATAAAGAGTTAATTATTTCAAAATTGTATTACGGAGAAAAAATTAAAGAATTTTTGATACAATACATTTTGTCAATGGTTCACTGGGCGTATACGTACTTTTTTCATTGTATTTATTTTTAACAAAATTTTCTGCAATTGTTTAGTTTTTTTTTTTTATACTTAACTGTTTCAATGTTATATAAATTTGTGAAATCAATTGTGTTGTAATTGAAAGTGTTCAAACTATCTGATAAAAAAGCATAATTCATTTCATTCCGGGCAGAGCAGTCCTAAAATTTTGAAAAATTCAAAAAATTGCACATTTTTAAATATTGGTAAAGAATTGTATGGCATCATTACGGTCAAATGACAAAAATTAACCTAAAGCCTTACAAATTATTATATGTATGTTTTGTTACGAAAATAATAATTTCTTAACGATAATTGCAATTAACAAGTTTGGTTTCGAAAGATCTTGTGATTTTCTTTAAAAAAGCTAAATTTACATTTTTCTTTAGATCAAGCAAGAATTCATATCGGTTTAAAAAATGTAAAATGTCGGAAAAATCAATATCTTGCATGTTTTTGCTTTATCGTTACCTAAAATTACTTTTGTATATTTAATTTCAAGAAATGTAAAACATTTTAGGTGTCAAATGTACTTTGTACTTTTTTTGACAGAATTTTGGAATTAAGCAACATATAACACACTATAAGGATATGCAAGTGTCGTAATTTAAAACTCATAATTTTCCCCATTCAACTTTTAAACAAGTCTTAAACTTAGAGAATATATCTATTTCATTGAAAGACATATTTTTAAACTATATTATGTACATTTAGGAGCAAAAATGGCCATCCAAAAGTCAAAATATCATAAAAAAAAATAAATAATATCATAAATAATAAATAAAAATATCATGTTTGCCCTTAAGATTTGCTTTTAAATCACTGTACGAAGATAATTAAAAAAAAAAACTAGTTAATTTGAGTGTAAGAGAGTATGGGGTTCTAACCCTTCCAAGGTTAGAAGATCTTGTTCCATTTTAAGTAAAAATTTGAGGATGGACTAAATATAATTAATATATTTAATACAGTTTGTATTTTTTTTAGCCATAATAAGTTAAATCTTTTAAGAAAGGGCAATGCAACCTAATGAAAAGGTGAATGTATAAATTCATAAAACTGTCTTTTGCAAAACAAATTATTTAATTAGAATTATTTATATTAAAATTTTGGCCTCATCATAGAATCATAAATCACTTTTTTGTTCATACCTTTGCACTTCAGGAGTCCATAACAGAGACAGAGAAACAAAACTGACAGTTTTATAAATAGGGAAAATCCTTGCAAACTTAATTCTTATCATTTATCATTTCAAAAAAAAAAAAAGAAGAAGTCCTTCACATAATTTTTGCCTTTTTCTTTGTATTCATTTAACAAAAGTAATTAAATGAGCCAACTTAAAGAAGGAGAACCACAATAGAAGAATACGAAAGAAAAACAAAAAAAAAACTAAACAAAACACACTCACTAGCTAATGAGAGGTTAGAAGGAGGGTATATAAATATCTATCATTCAATTGTTTCTTCTTTTGTTGCGATATGACAAAACCACAAAACAAAATCCTATCCTATGCAATCATTTCGTATGATGTATAATCCTCTTCTTTCTCTCTTTGAGTATACACTTTCGTTGATAATAATAAGTAGTATTTATGTTCATAATGTCCTTGTACAAAACTATGTGTAATTATATTCATTTATTTATCTCTATCTATATCTTTTCATATTGTTTTTGTGCACCACAACCTGTGAACCAACCAAAAATGGAATCCTCGAAATCCTTGTGGGAATACATTAAACAAAATTACACAATAATACCCATACACAAATTAAGCGGTCACACAACGCAAGTATATCAAGTAACCCGATCCGGTCATGAACATTGTGATGTCACTGAAGGTATCCTCTTGGACATAACTCCTCTTGTGGTGGACGGCAGAAAGCTCGTTACACTATACGATAAAGATCTCACCGAGGGAATAAACTTGCTAATTGGTAAGTGCCAACTTATACAATGCACACATTTTGGTTACGGTTGGTTGCGCCCTCTGGTGTAGACTATTATTTTACATGACAACAAAGCAACCTCCAAGCCACATGCTGCTTGCATTGCCTACTGTCCAGTTTCCAGTATCCAGTATGCAGTATACCGCCCATTTATATGTTTTACACAGCTTGTTTCCGGCTTTGAGGTCGGCCATATTAAATTTTGTATGCTCGCATGTATTATTTTGTATACATTCCACATAAATTACCTATCGATAATAATGTTGCTACCGACAGACTCCGTCGTCGTTGCGTCGACGTTGGTAGCTTGGCACTTCGCTGCTTTTGTTGCTGCTGCATATGAACAATTCACATCAAACATATACACAATTGTAGATTTTATTCATAGTGTTTGGCATATGGCATTTAAAACATAATTTTTGAAATCCTATATTTCAGTTGTGTCTGAGCTGTGGGGACCCCAGTGCATTCGATTGAAGGTCACCATGAAGTCAGATAACTGTGGAGAGAATGCAGATTGTTCGGGAAAGGGCATTTGCTATTCCAATGATTCTATGGAAGGATACGAATGCCAATGCTGTGGTGGATTTGCAGGTCCCCATTGTGAGGAAATCGATGCATGCTCACCCAGTCCATGTACGAATAATGGTATTTGTGTGGATTTATCACAGGGGCATGAAGGGAATGCCTATCAATGCCTTTGTCCATATGGTAAGTAGATTTTATAAATAAATTTTAAAATTAAATATTTCTCTCTGGTTTTCTTCTTGTGCTTTGTGCGAAAAATCTCATTTAAAGTTAAAGAATGAAAAGCAAAAAGCGAACGGTCTCTTGGTGTTAAGTTAAACTTCCGGGTCTATTACACAAATATACACAAATTGTTATGTTTTGTGGTTTGCAGTGTAACACAGTACCAATTGTCACACAGTACCAATCGTCTACTTATTTAACTCAGGTGATAACATCACCCTCAAAAAAGAAGCGTCTTCTAGTCAGCTTTTTACCTAGCTGCCTCCAATTTCTTAACTATTTGAGATGTTTCAACTTCGACCACTACACTCTACACGTTATCTGAACCTATTCATTTGTCCATTGTGGTCGGTAGTCCTTGTAAGAGGTGTTGCTTTGTAAATACAGGGTCTATCAGTTAGCAATTCCTGTTTTTAAATTTAAATAAACAAAAGTGTATGTGATATATCATCGACACTTTGTATTCCTTTAAAGTAACTACAGGGTTTTTCAACAAGGGTGCTACAAAAGTTGAGCGACAGGGAAAGCAAACGAAGCCATATTTCTTGCTGGTCTTTTGACATTTTGAGCGCTACGTCCAATTTATGGTCGTCATAATCGTCCTAGCAGATCAACAATTGAGCGTCTAGTGGATAAATTTGAATTTACAGGCACAGTACAAAATGTTCCCGTGCCAGTGAGATAAAGAAGTGCTCGTATTGTCGAGAATATTGCTGCCGCTGAGGCTTCAGTTGCAGAAAGCCCAAATGTGTCTCTCACACGTCGTTCTCAAGCGTTGGGCAATTTTGTGACGTCAATTTGGCAAATTTTGCTAAAATATCCTGGCCTACATCCTTACAAGATTAAATTGACGCAAGAACTGAAGCCGCTTGACCACCAGAAGCATCGTATTTTCGTGAATTCGGCTGAGCAGCAACTTGAAAATGATTCGGATTTTCATCGAATAATCATCTTCACTGATGAGGCTCATTTCTGGCAGAATGACTTCGTCCATAAACAAAATATGCGGTATTGGTCAAGCAGCATTCCACACGTACTCCATGAGTCATCATTGCATCCCGAAAAAATTACGGTTTAGTGTGGTTTACAGACCGTATTTATTCCGTGATGATCAAGACCGGTACTGTGAATGGGGATCGCTATTGTTCAATGATAACCGAATATTTTTGGTCCCAGTTGGATGATATGGACTTGGAGGACATGTGGTTCCAACAGGATGGCACCACAAGCCACACAGCGAATGTCACAATTAATTTATTGGAAACCAAGTTTGGAGAACGTGCTATCTCACGAAATCGTTCAGTCGCTTGGCCGCCTCGGTCGTGCGATTTGACGCGCGCCGCCGTTAGACTATTTCATGTGGGGCTACATCAAACTTATGGTCTATGCCAACAAGCCAGCGACACGATTGATGAACTTCATACGAATATTGAAAATAAATTGCAGCAGTATCGGCCGATTTATGCTTGCAAACTGTCGAAAATTGGGTTCAGCGTCTGAACTTCTGCAAGCGTGTGCGTGGTGGCCATGCAAAAAAATCGAGTTCCATACAAAACGGCATCAAACGTACTTTCACACAATAAAGAATTTCATTGATGTTCAAAACCGTTTTTGTTTTATTTAAAAAAAAAAACTTTTGTAGCGCTCTTATTGAAAAACCCGATATTAATGTTACTAAAATTAGTAAAGTAAATTCGACAGAAATATAGCACATAAAGAACCAGGGACTAGCATCTTATAATCCTCAAAAGATCCTTTTGTGTGTGTCTTGTCATGAACAAAGTCTTACTCTAAAAACTGTTCATTGCAAGAATTACTTTTGGAAGATCTGTAAACCTTTCTCGAGAGGCAAGACTTCTGTAGGTAGCATAGCAGCGATTAAACCCAAACCTCTAGTGTGACAGTCCTACGCACTAATCATCACCACTGATACTGCGATGCCATTTTTTATAAAATATAAAATAGTTCAAATGTACGTGTACCTCCGAAATGTAAAATTTTACTCTCACCCATTCGCATAAGACAGGCTGAATTGAAACGGTTGCATGAGTTATTGGCTTTAAAGTCCGTAGTGTCTTGCGGCTTATATTCATATAAGTCCATGACTACTTTAACCCCACCAGCGTGTTTGACCACATGTAAAATGATTCCATTACAAATTCTCAGTTCTCGTTCATTCAAAAGCTGAGGTTTCTTACTTTTCCAGAGCCCATTTTAAAACAAGTGAAGTGAAATAGACTGCTACGTTTTATTCTTTGCACTGGCACGGACAGTGGCAATGTTTCTATCCGATCGTTTATCGAAGTGGAGAAATCAAAAATATACACCACACTTCGAGTAGTCCTCCGTTAGAAGGCTTATGGCGACAATAAAACGGAGGAATGAATTTGACAAATGTAACTTCAATAATATGACCGCTATCTAATGTCAAAGTTTTTTAGTAACTATTGAATATCCCTTAACATTTCAGTATGTTGCACTCATAACACTTGAAAAAGTGAGCTTATTCTGCTATGTTTGCACAAAGAGTGCATTTATGTCAAAACACCACACTGAAAAAATTGTACTTCAGTTTCTTTCCTCGAAAATTGTGGTCCTTACTTTAAAGTTTTCACATCATAATCTCGGTCTTGCCAAACCTTTTTAATAAAGATTAAGTTGGAAACAAGAAAATTAGTTTTTCAAAGAAATGCAGTTACCTAATTATTTGGAGCACTTAAGAAGCACAAGTTGAAGACATTAAAATCCAAGTTTTTTTTTGTCCATTCAAAAATTCAAAAATGGTGCTAACTTCACAATCAATGGATGTTATCATCGTAAAACGGGTGTTCAAAAAATAACCTCATATTTTAATCTGAATAAAGAATAAATGTTCTATTTTCATCAATAAAGAATCTTTCAAAAATAAAGAATTTACCAGCTACACATCTACATTTATAACTTTCCTTGACTTCCTTCAAAACTTTATTTAATTTCAATCATGTTTTCTTCATAGTTGCGAAATAAATATTCGAACCATACTTTGAATTTTCGAAATGAAAAAACCTCAATGGCAGATCCAAGAGGGATCGGAGGGGTCATGACCCCCCTGGGAGATAATTTGTTTTGTTCTTTCATAGGAATTCCATTCAATTCAAAACTAATAGTATTGCGTTAAGGAATAGGACCCCCATTACATTTTGAATTATTTATTTTTTGTATATGAAAAAAAAAATTGTATTTTACTTTCTTAAACTTTGTTGCTAAAAGTACAACTTTTAACTGAAAACTGGACCAAGAACATAATATTAATCTAAAATTCAGCTTTATTTCAAAAACACAGCAAAAATTATTCAACTTGTGACTAATGGATGACCCAGAGGGGGGGTCATTTGAGCCATAAAGCTTATAAAGTTAAGTAATTTTTTTTTTAGTAATTTAACGACATTCACCAAAAAGTGGTTTGCTGTCAAAAACAACTAAAATTTTTGTTTTCACGCAATTTAGAATTTGGAAAAACTTTAGTCATGCTTTCAATTATTTTCAAAAAATTTGTTTTTAAGAAGAAGAGCAAATTTTCAGGTTCTTAAGAAGAAACCTTGAATAAGGAGGGGTCATGACCCCCCTGGGAGATAATTTGTTTGTTCTTTCATAGGAATTCCATTCAATTCAAAACTAATAGTATTGCGTTAAGGAATAGGACCCCCATTACATTTTGAATTATTTATTTTTTGTATATGAAAAAAAAAATTGTATTTTACTTTCTTAAACTTTGTTGCTAAAAGTACAACTTTTAACTGAAAACTGGACCAAGAACATAATATTAATCTAAAATTCAGCTTTATTTCAAAAACACAGCAAAAATTATTCAACTTGTGACTAATGGATGACCCAGAGGGGGGGTCATTTGAGCCATAAAGCTTATAAAGTTAAGTAATTTTTTTTTTAGTAATTTAACGACATTCACCAAAAAGTGGTTTGCTGTCAAAAACAACTAAAATTTTTGTTTTCACGCAATTTAGAATTTGGAAAAACTTTAGTCATGCTTTCAATTATTTTCAAAAAATTTGTTTTTAAGAAGAAGAGCAAATTTTCAGGTTCTTAAGAAGAAACCTTGAATAAGAGATCGTCAATTTTATATTAAGTTGCCTTTAAATTCCTGAAACTAGCCTTTAATTCCATCTTATTTTTTTTTAGGCACATACATACATAGTGAACATTGAAGTGATTTTTATTTACTTTTAATCAAACATGACTTAACGATGGTAGAAAATTCAAAAAAATTGGGTCCCCCGATTCCGTCCGTCTGTCCCTGGCCCCTACAGCACAAACAATTGTGTCTATTGAAATTAAGTTTTTTAACCGATTAGCGTAAAGCGTTTTTTTAATTTGTTTAATACGAAAAATAACAGCAGTCCCCATACAAATTTTGTGGTTAAAAATTGAAAATTCGATTTTTTCTTCAAAAAAGAACCGATAGATTTTTTAGAACTTTCTCTAAATTTGTTGTTCTTAATTTTCTTCAAGAAAAAACATATTTTGGTATTGCTACAGAAGAGTACCCTTCTATTTGGTTTTATAAGTTTACTCAAAAACTAATGGACCGATTTCAATAATCTTCTTTTTCTCTACAAGCTTTTGTCGATATTCAAATTGATGATCAAAAATGTCTATTTAATTTTTTTTGTATTTTAAAAAAAAAATATTTTTTTTTTTTAAAACTCGATATCTCAGAAAGGGGTGAACATTTTTTAACGAAATTTAAATGTAAGATGTATATTTACATACATATAAGCACTTTATTCAGTGCTTACCAAAAAAATTTTGAAGACAACATTTAAAAATTAAAATGATTTTCGAAAAAAAAACAAAAAAAAATTTTTTCAAATACATTTTTTAATCTTAAAATATAGGAAATATTTTAAAACAGACTTTTTGGAAGAAATAAGCAAGTTCCAGCGACCCAGTCGTGCATTTTATTTCTTTCAAAATTGATTTTCTGTTGAATACAAAAACTTAAATTAAAATAAAAATCTACTTTTTAAAGTGATTTGGCCTTAGATGCTCTAGAACTGAGATTTAAACACGAATTTTAGGTATATAAATGTCTCAAAAACAGCAAAAAGCTAATCGAAAAACACAATGAACGTTTCATAATTATTAGTATAAAATCTTTGAATCTCTTAAGAACTGAAGTGAAAAGAGATTCTGAAACGTGTAATTTGTGAGTGCCACAAAAAAGTTTCTTCAAAACTTATTTGTTTACTGTGATTTTTTTTTTTTTTTTTTTTTTTTTTTTTTTTTTTTTTAGAGAAATTATGTACTTAAATGCACTTATTTCCTTAAATTCAAGAACCAAACATTTTTTTCTCTACAATTTTGAAGTTTTGTTGACTCCTTTAAGATCAAAATATTTTCTAGCATCGGCTCTAATCTACAAGTAAGACAGACTGATAACGATAGTAATAAAAGACTCCCGAAAACTGAGTTCGAAAGAACCACATCCACAAAAGCTAGAAATGGCATTAAAAAAAAGAAGATAACAACAAAAACCCTCGAAACTATTGTGTTTTAGCTCTTATATATGGCATATATAGAAAACTGTTGGAATATTGGAATGCTTTGATATGTAGGGAGTAGTCCAAATTAAATAGTTAGACCATACTTTGATAAACAACAGTGTCTTAAGATAATTTAATAACTAAAGTTGTAACTTTAGCTTTTGAAATGTGTAAATTTAAGGTTAATATACACATTATGTTAATTTAATTTTGTTAGTCTCCTTTAAAAAACATTTAAGAACATTTTAAAGAGGTGAGTAAAAAATCGTCTATATGTTAAGTGTGTGAACCCCCCCACCCCCTAATTAAAAATCTGGATCCGCCCTTGAAACACCTTGAATTCATTTTTTTTTTTCTTTAATTTGATTTCTCTTAAACTGATAGCAGTCAAAAAAAATGTCCCTTTCCAATTTTGCTTTAATTTTAGGACACCCTTTATAAAAGTGCAACTTAACCTGAATTTTTAGTGTACAACTGATATTGAAACTTACAATTCTTTCATTATTAAAGTTAGAAGAGCAAAGAACACAAAGTCAGTCCTTTAGTTTGTTACCATTAAAAATAATTTTTTCGACAAACTTGTTATAGTTTTTGTTATCTGTCTTTTTTTTTGTTATAATTACTAGGCAGATATTTCTCGAAATTAAGGCACAATGTGCCTTGCAGTCTGCAAAATGAGTATAGTCCTTTCTTTTATTCTTCCAAATTACAACCATTATTAGTTTCAACTTCCACTGAATGAAAATATACTCCTTTGTTAAATACCGAATTATATAAAGGAAAATGCAAAACAAAATTTAATGAGTCCTTCTCTCACATTTGTATGTACGGTACGTAACAGTAAGAATAATATGCCGGTTTTCTGAAAAACAGAAAACACAGCAAAAGTGCCAGAAGGATATTATTCTTAGTACCTACATAGATATATTATAATGGTTAAGGTAGCTACATCAAGTTTGAATTAAAAAAAAAAGAAATAAAAAGAATCCTTTTGTCTTGTTCAAGCAGAAGTTCTGAATGACAACGAAATCAAATAACCTCTGATGCTCTTTGGATGATGGTAAAGAATTGCACTTGCACATCGGTGAACTGTCTCAATTAGTTATTTTTTTTATCTGTACATATTATTTGTATATACATTTTTATTCAGGACCTTTTAGTTCTTAGGATCATGATCAGGGCTGTCGAAGGGAGTTTTAAGAGAGCCAATTAATTTTTTTTTTGAAATATCTTAGAAATTGTTCTACTTGGAATAACATTCTTCTAATAGCTAGTAGAATTACATAGTACTTATAAGGTTTTTGAAAACTTTGAAACTGTTCTTTCGTATCAAGCTTATAAAACTATGCTTGCAGGTTCTGTAGGTATGTACATATTTTGCGTTTTTGAATTTTTGAAATACGAGATTCATTATGAATGCGTGAGTTCTTTTCATGGTTTTATGTATATAACCCTTTTATATCCAATATGGATATTGGTACTAAAATCAATAAAATCTCTCCATCCCATCCCCATCATCTTGCCCCATACAATATTCGTAAAAGTACACTTTGTATTTATATATAATCTTGCTAATGCCAATGGTACCTTGGCTAGCACTGACTTTAAAAATTCTTTGAGCTTTATTTTGTCTGGCCTTATACTCTCTCTTTATATCTTGTGTTTCTTTATTGGGTATAGAATGGGTATAGAAAGGAAATAGAATAGAGTCCCTTCATATAGCTATAGGGAGATGTAAATATACTCCCCTTAATCAACAGGAATTTCAAAAGTTTGCCTCTGGACAAACTCGAGAGTATTATGTAGATTGTGGAGAGAAGAGTGTTGTATCTCAAGTTACAGGTACATACGTATGTACATTTTACACTTCTGAAGTGGAAACATATGTGAGAGTGGATAGACTGAGCTGGATGTGAACGTGTACCTAATTAGCGACAATCCAAAATTTTGCACAGCAGAAAAGGAAACATATTGTAAAACGTGAGTTCTATTTGATCCTTAGGGAATTTGGATTTCCATTTTTATTTTGTGATGTTTTTTTTTTTTTTGTTTGTGTTCTTTTTCTTTGATACGTGCAATTGAGGATCTATAAAATGTTTTATGTGTCGTGTATACAAAATATCCATGTTATGTGAATCAGACCTTCAAACATTATTTTGGAACGCACATACATATGTATGTACTTATTCATGTATATTGTTCTCAAGAGAAAAATCAGTGTTTACATCTTTATGCGCGTCTTGGATTTTTATTTTCTTTTAATTCTCTTTTCGTGGAATTTTATTCAAATACTGATACTGATGTCGTGTATTATTTTATTTACAAAATATCAACTTTTATTGCTTAATATTCACATTTGAAAATATAACCTTATGCATCAAGAAAAATAAATAGGATTCAAGACAATGTCAAAATACATAATTTAAATATGATTAAGATAAAATCTAAAATGCACGACTGAATCACAAATTTACATGAATACTTTTTATGATATGGATTAAAGCTATAAAGCGGCCAGAATTAGATTTAATATTAAAGGAAAAGTTCTAAGAAAGTAAACGTCTTTGCAAAAAAAAAAAAATTATTTTATGTAAAATAAATATGAAAGTCTGATTAAATCAATGTAAGGGAATTTCTAATAAGAGGTTTCATTTTGAATATGACGCTATTTTGAGAGTTGTCATCTTTTGACACTTTACAAGTAGAAATGGATAAAAGATTCAAAAACACATTGAAATTGTTAAAATTCATTGCGGTTTTTGAGGGGGAAGGCGATGAGCTATGAACAATGATTTTTTTATGGCCAGTATTGCCAGATATTGTTTATCGTTTACTTTAAAGAAAAAGACTATAACAGCTACACAAGCCATGACACAAGAACAAGTTTGGAAGAAAAGTTAAATGATCGGTAGATGATCACAATTTTGTATGGTTTAACACCCTAGCACCATTTTCTTTTAATCCGGCTCGAAGGACCAATGTCTTGGCTATTTAGCCTTAAATATATTTATTTTTGTGAAGCTTGTAAGTTCAACTATTATGAACAATAAAAAGTTAAGGACATGACTTGTTGACAGAAAAGGAATTGTTATTATTTTAAGTGAATTTACCTATAGTTCAGGTGTTATTTTAAGATTTAAAGGTAGAAGCAACACTCGTAAAAGATAAGATCCCTGCCAATGCTCCACAATTAAATCAAGAATTTAAAGATTTAATTTTTGAAGTAATGGAATACAAACATAGGTTGGTTAGGAGCATGCATCAACTTATCTGTAAGATATGGTCGGAAGAAAGCATGCCCGATGAATGGAACTTCAGTATTGTTTGCCCGATCCTGAAAAAAGGAGACCCTCTAAACTGCACCAATTATGGAGGAATCAGTCTACTTAACATCGCTTAAAAAAAATTTCTCTGCCGTAATTTGTGAACGTCTAAAGCCCATCGTCAACAACCTGATAGGTCCTTATCAGTGTGGGTTTAGACCTGGAAAGTCCACAGTCAATGAAATATTCACATTACGGCAGATCCTGGAAAAAACCCAAGAACACCAAATCGACACCCACCATCTTTTCATCGATTTCAAGGCCGCATATGACATTATCTACAGGGACGAGCTGTATAGAGCCATGTCTAGTTTTGGCATCCCTGCCAAATCCGTCCGTTTGTGCAGGATGACCATGGAGAATTCACGCTGCTTCATAAAGGTTGGAAACAACTTAACAAAACCTTTCGATGACAAAAAAGGTCTTAGACAAGGTGATGCGCTGTCATGTGATTTTTTTAACATCGTACTTAAAAGAATAGTGCAAAGCTCACACGTCAATACCAGAGGCACTATCTTTCAAAAGTCTGTCCAATTACTAGCATATGCTGATGACATTGACATAATCGGAAGAACTCAGCGTGATGTCAATGGGGCTTTTGTGAGTATTGAGGCAGAGGCGGCAAAAATGGGTTTAACGGTTAACGAGGGCAAAACAAAGTACATGTTGTCGTCAAGAAAGGACCTACAACACCGACGCATTGGTCAAAACGTCACCATCGACAGACGTAACTTTGAGGTAGTCAAGGACTTCGTCTACCTAGGCTCCGCTGTAAACGCAGAAAACAACACCAGCGCTGAGATCAAACGAAGAATAACTCTTGCTAACCGCTGTTTCTTTGGGCTAAGAAAGCAATTGAGTGGTAAAGTCCTCTCTCGAAAGACCAAAGTGTCGCTATATAAGACCCTTATCATCCCCGTCCTGCTATACGGTGCAGAAGCATGGACTATGACAAAAGCGGATGAAAGCACCTTGGGTCGTTTCGAGAGAAAAATTCTTCGTGTGATCTATGGTCCCGTATGCATTAAAGGGGAGTGGAGGAGAAGACGGAACGAGCTGTACGGGCTGTACAGCGACGTAGACTTAGCCAGAAGGGTAAAAGTCCAACGACTAAGATCGCTGGGTCACGTAGAGCGCATGGAAACCAATGCTCCGGCCCGGAAAGTCTTCGAATCCACACCCACAGGACAGCGCAGTAGAGGAAGACCGCGGATCAGGTGGCGCGCACAAGTGGAAAGTGACCTCACCCAACTTGGAGCGCGAAACTGGAGACATCTAGCTAGGGACCGAGCTAGATGGAGAAGTTTGTTGGGCGAGGCCCTAGTTCACACAGGACTGTAGCGCCACCTTAAGTAAGTAAGTAAGGAATAAATACTACCAAAAAACGACATAAAGGTTGCTCTAACATCTCTAACTCTATACTCTTACACATACATATGCATACAATTGGTTAACCAAACCCTTTTATTCCCTACCAGCTGTTGCAGCAATTTATATTATTTTATGCTTTAGGAGACAAACAAAATTTGCAAAAACAAAGTTATATGAAACGATGTTTTAGGTTTTCTTATAGAGAAAAAAGTGTTGACCCTTCTTTTTGTTTTATTGAATATATTATCTATTTTACATAATTACATGAAAAATAAAACTGTATGCAAAATTCCTTGAGAAAGTCTTAGAACTCTAGGCTTATAAAAAGGAACAAATAAGTTTGTTTTTGGACCAAGGTTAGATATAATATTTCATTTAGAAAATATGTAAATTTTCACAAAACCTTATGCTAGCCATTTTTTGATTTAATATGACCTTTAATATGACCCTTAAAAAACACTTAATTCTTATTATTAAATAAAACTATTAAAATTGTATAAAACTTCTTTAGACTTGACTTATTTACAAAAACACAGATTGATTACTAATGTTTTTTTTTAAATACCCTCATACAATATTTTATGAATATTTTAAATTTCAAAAAGTGTGATATTCATGTAAAGTTTATTAAAAGTTCTTACACCCAACACAAACACTTCCAAAATTTCACTATGGTAATAAGTTATGCATAGAAAAAAAAATAAACAAAAAAGAGAAAAACGTTCACATCCTTCTTTCATATGATTTTGAGTGTCCTCTTTACTCTATCTCTTTTATAAAATCTATCTTTTATAAAAATTCCAGTCAACTTATTTTAATTTATTGCATAAACTTGAATTAAATGTGTGGAAATTTGGCTCCTGTTTTGTGTTCATTTTTTGTGATAGTGATGAAGAAAGCAGAATGTTTCACAATTCAAATTTATTCATCTTTTGGTATAATGCTTAGCCTTAAAAAGGTATTTTTTTTTGTTTGTGTATTGTTTAGTGGGTAGGGTAGGTATACAATGTGAAACATTAAGGAAAAATATAGGAATACTGTTTATGGATGCTTAAGATAAAATCGTATATAAAAAGATTTAAAAAGAAAATTATTTTTTGGGTAAATATCTTTCAAAAGTTCTGCCGATGTGTAAGACATTATTTAAATACAACTATAATTTTGAGAGGAAATTTTGTTTACTGGAAAATAGTAGGTATTTAAAATATTGATTTTGATTCAATGAAAAAATTAAAAATGTGTGAAAACATAATCTACAAATTTATTCAAATTGAGTGGTTTCATTTTTCTGTTATTTTTATGAAATCATGAATAAGGTTTAAGGCTTAAGCTTAAAATATCCTTTCTTTAAAAAAAAAATATTTAATCCTTTTTGGACTGTTGGAATTCTTTATCATATTAAAAAAAAAGGATTACGTAAAAAAAAAAGGTCCCGAGATAGAAAATATTGATCCTGAAACAATATTGAGCTAAAAAAAAGGTAATCTCATTAGAAACCCTACAATTATTCTAACTGACTTTTTTTATATTCTTAATAATACAAATTGCCGCTCTCCAAAACTATTACCTAGTAAAAAGTTTTGAATAGGAGGTTAAATTTTGAATAGCCCGCTATTTGGGGAGTTGTCACTTTTGAAGCTGTCATCTTTTAACATTAGCTGTCAACCTAAGTTCGAACAAAAAATTGAAAGATTCGAGCTTCAGCAATGCATATAAATTGTTAAAATTAGAAAAACCCAAGCACTTTTGTGAAAAAAAAACACAATAGTCAAACTTGTGGAAAATTTGAGTCTTGGGACAAGTTAATAATTTGGAAAATCGAAAAAAAAACGAGAATATTTCTGATTTTTGTTTATAATAAGCGCATACTCAAGGGGATATTATTACGCACAGACACAGTGTGAGTATTAGGAAAGGGAGAGGGGTTGAAAGGACGTGTCGGTGTAAATTCCTGAATGCAATGGCTGGGAAAAACAGCTTGTGGCAAGGCATTCTACATTCGCATAGTGCGGCTAAAGAACGAATCTCTGTACTTGATAGTACGACTGAAGTTGGCCTCGAGGGTATATTGATGAGCATTCCTAGAAGTGCGAGTATTACCGTTGAACTGTTTTAGGGGAGGAATGCAGCTGGCTATTTCTCTTGAGCATAAACCGTTAAAATAACGTTAAAAAAGGGTCAGACAAGAAACTTTACGACGATGTTCAAGCGACGTATTATCACCAATCAATCTAAATGCTCTACGTTCAATACTGTCCAAGAGGCTTAAGTAAGTTGCAAGAGCACCAGCCCAGAGATGAGAGTTATACTCAAGCTTTGGATGTAGTATATAAGTTTTGTAGATAACAGCCAGATCAGAGGGGGAAAAAAACTTCTTGCATCGCCTTAGAACATCTATGTGATCGTTCCACAAGAGGTGGTTGGTGATACACTTACCGAGAATATCGAGATGTTCAGTCTCCTCGATGCAAGTGATATTAATAGATAATGGCAAGGGGGTATGACTTGCTTTAACGATACAAGACAGCATTGGGTTTTCGAAGCATTAAATTCCACGCGGTTTTTTAATCCCCATTGTACAATGCTGTTTAGGTTGGAATTTAATGAGCTCATCATATTTTGTCGTTGCAGTTCCACATTCGAAGAAGAGGGATGTAAGTCTGACCACGAATATGAGAAGCTAAGAATACTATTGTCAGAGAAAAAACGTATTGGATTAAAAGTTGCAGACAGGAGATCATTAATAAAAATGAGAAAGAGTGTTGGAGATAGAACAGAGCCCTGGGGCACACCAGCATTTATTTTGTGGTTTTCAGACTTGAATCCATCCAATACTACTTGTATCGAACGATCCGAAAGGTAATTACTAATCCAATGAAGCAGGAATTCATGAAAACCAAAAGCACGCATTTTCTATAGGAGAGCCTGATGCCAAACGCTATCAAATGCTTTTGAAATATCATGTGCAATAATATTACTCTCTCCAAAACGATGTAAAGATTTGCTCCACTGTTCGGTGAGATGAACCATGAGATCACCAGTGGACCTATTGCTGCGAAAGCCGTAATGTCGGTCATTAAGAAGCTTTCGATGTTCGTGATATTTCTTGAGCTGATAAATTATAAGCGTTTCCATGATCTTGAAAAGAAGGGACATAAGTGCAATCGATAGGTAAATAGAGGGTAAGGAACATTCGCCTTTTTTGGGGATAGGCTGGACAAATGCTATTTTCCATCCGCTCGGAACGAGAGCTGAGGAATAGTACTAAATGTGAAAGGGTATGGTAGAGAAAGGTGTTCAAATTTGATCAAAACAACTCTCACGAAAAGTTTCCAAAATAAGCCACTCGGATAATGATGGTTGCACTGTTTTTTTTTTTTTTTTTTTTTTTTTCAAAAATTGAGTTACATGCTAAGCTATCTAAAAACAAATTACTTTTCAGAATTGAATAATCTAAAAAAGACATTATTAAATTTCTAAAGAGAAACTAACTATAACTTAGAAAAAAAATATTCTGATTTCTGACAGAAAATACAAGTATTTTTAAAATCATCTACAGACATATTATTTTATGCAACTACTGTAGAAAACGTTATATATGTTATAGTTGAAATGTACTTTGTTCTAAACAACTTTATATGTTCACTTTCACAATGATCGTACGAACATTGAATAATATTTGTATGAAATGACGATCAGAATGAGTATAAATTAATGAATCTGTGCTCCTGGAGTTCATTAAAAAATTTGGACTGTGAAAGGAGTAAGCCAGAAGGTTGGCACAGAATCGATTGCTCGAAACCTATCATCAGAAGTGGGATAACCCTAAAGGAAGGAATAAAAAGAAATTTTAAAGGAAAAAAAAAACAAATATAAAAACAAAATATTTAATAAGTGATGGAAAAATAAGAAGAATTTAGACAATGAAGAAGGAGAAATCTCGGAGGACGTTTATCAAGAAAAAAATAACACAATGCTCATCACAGCTGATGCATTGTCGAAGTTTTGAAGACTGCTCAACTTAAGGAACGGAAAGAAGATGGCATCATTGGATTTCCCATTTTTGATCCCGATCATTCACGAGTGGACATTATCAAATCGTTTTCTGACATTGACACAAGAATTGAGCGTGAAAATTTGAAAGATTTTGATGTTTTACCTCGTGTACGTTCTTCTTTAATGGGACGATCAAAAGCTTGGTTCGACAAATATGGATATCAGCATTACTATTGGTCTGACTTACGATCATCTATTATTCACGCATTTTCAAGTGGGACAGACATTGTGGTTCAACTCAGAAAAGTTGCTAATTCCGAAAGCAAAGAATTTGGATCTTATTCTGATTTTGTGATGGAAAAAGTATCACAGATAAACCGGTTACCGTTTGAAGTTCCAGAGGATAAAATTGTCAGAATAATTATTGGCTGCATTACAAATTTGGGATTACAAAATTTTCTGATGTTTGACATGCCAACCTCGATTCAATGCCTAATAGACCATTTATCATCTATTAGTGAGCCACCTCGAAGACAACAAGATGCATCTGTATTGAACGATGGGAACAATACCAACACCAAACCTAGTGATGAAGACAACTTTGGGTTTCAGAACAAGAGACCTCGCTTAGAGACAGAAAAAAAGTGCTTCGAGTGTGGAAAAGTTAGACATTTCAAAGCAAACTGCCCCCGATTGAGTTCAAGAAATCGTTTTAAGCATGAAAGACTTGAGAATGTTAAAATATGCTCGTATTGCAATAAAGCTGGATATGATGAAAGAACATTTCTGGATGTTTCTGGAATTTGTAGAATCATGCTTGATTTGTCTGGTAGCAAATAGACCCTCCGGAAAAAAACAGTGTGAACTGAATCCTATTGGAAAAAACCGATTCATTTCCACACCATTCATAATATCGATTGTATGGGTCCATTTCATGGAAAAGACAAGGAAGATAGCCGTTACATTTTAATGTTCGTTGATGCCTTTATAAAATTTATAATTTGGTTTCCGTGCAAGACGTTACAAGCAAAAGAAACCATTCAACATTTAAACAACTTTGTAATGCTGTTTGGAGTTCCAGCTAAAATTACAAGGGAACGAACAAAATTTTTGTAATCATATGGTATTGAACATCACACAATTGCACCGGGTATAAGTAAAGCAAACGGACAAGTTGAGAGATATGTACGTTGATAAAGTGGCAAATCTCTTACGGACTAATTTGGAACTTCACATGGAATGGAGAAGCTATATGTCAGTCGAGTTCAACTGGCCATTAACACAACAATCAACAAAACAACTGGACTTTCACCTTTAAAAGTTTTAACTGGAATCAGTGGACGAACCCCTGAAATGAGTGCTTTGTTTGCAGACCTAAACATTGAAACATTGGATATGACAATTTTGATGCTTTACGCGAGTTGGCAGATAAACGAATTCGTGAAAATGCTGGAAAAATGAAGATAAGCTTTGACAAGGGTAAATGTACTCCAACTAAACTACAAATAGGTGCTACCGTTCTATACAAAAGCAATTAAATATGGAAGTCTAAGCTAGACGTTCACTTTAAAGGCCTTTATGAGGCCATATAGGCGTGTTACCGAATGACAGTTACAAGTTGAAGAAAATCAATTCCAAAATTGTTATAGTTGTTGCAAGAAAAACTATTAGACCAGTTCCAAAAGAATATTAGAAACATTATGTGATAATTTAAGTTTTATGTTTCATTATTAAATTTTATTAAAATTGTTACCAAGAAATTGACTGAAGTTTGGTTTTTGTTAATTATTATATTATGTGTGCTTGGGCTAAATGGTGTAAGACAAGTTTATGCTCGAGAGCTAAACCTCTGAGCTAATAGTTGGTTGATTGTGGATTGTTTTAGAATACTAGTAGACAAGCTGTCCGCCTCTGAGTTACTTAGGTTTTGTGGTAAATAAGACAAGTTTACGCTTGTGAGCTAAACCTCTGAGCTTATAGTTTGCTGATAATGGATTGTTTTGCGAATATTAGTAGACAAGCTGTTTGCCTCTGAGCTACTAAGGTTTGTTGTTAATGGTACAAGACAAGTTTACGCTTGCGAGCTAAACCTCTGAGCTTACTATTTGTGTTAAACTGTTTTCAAATTATTATTTTGTTTCAAAATAATGACGGTTACCTATTGTTTCATCGAGAACGATGAAAATTGCAGTATGGCCGTGTTATAGTTGAAAAATACTTTGTTCTAAACAACTTTATATGTTCACTTTCAAAATGATCGTACGAACATTGAATAATATTTGTATGAAATGACGATCAGAATGAGTATAAATAAATGAATCAGTGCTCCTGGAGTTCATTAAAAAATTTGGACTGTGAAAGGAGTAAGCCAGAAGGTTGGCACAGAATCGATTGCTCGGAACCTCTCATATATGTCAAACATTTTCCTGAGAATCCTTCCATTATTCCTAACCTCATAGTCTAATTCTAATGCTGTTCTATTTTGTTTTCAAACTATATAATAATGTTTTGAAGAGAAAAAAAAAAAAACAAAATATTTGAAGTACCAAAAACAATTTCTTAAGTGAAAGTAATTAAATTGACATGATGTGTATTTATAAAGAACAACAATTCAAAACTTCCATAAACATATTAACTTTAAGCAAAACTCCCATCAGTGATGCTCCCTTACCTCTATGCTCATAAATTATAAGCTAAAAACATTGAAGATTATGTCGATATTTTGCTTCTTGTTATTGTTGTTGTTTGTTTCTTCTTCTGTTTAGATCTGTTATCAAGAAAACAAAAAGAACAACAAAAATGTCATCATCATGATAAACTTTTAACTTGAAGCATCTGCTACCAAAAAGAAGAAAAAAAGATGAATCTCGCATAAACTCCTAACATAAACTCATATTTTAACCACGACTTGCTCTCTCAAGCGCAATTACCATTGAGTTTTATATTTCTTCTGACATCCAAACAACAAAAGACTTAAAAAACATAATACAACACAGAGATATACATTTTTTAAGACTTCGCTTTTGCTTTAAAAGCTTGGAGTGTGCACATCAAATCATAACATCAGCTTAAGTATTATAAAGGTTCTTTTCGATGAAATGGCCTTCCAGCAATATTGAGCCGAACAAACTTACTCCGCACTGCATTAAGGTTTTCTATTGAAATTGATTTTCTTCTCCTCTGATTTTTGTTTTTTTTTTTTTCGTTTTTGAAAATTTTACATTCCATTGCATCTTGTTTGCTTGATCAAAATTTGTTCATATGCCTATATTTCTGTATGCTGATATATCTACCTTACCAAACGACGGAGATGAGCATAATAACAACAAAATGTTATCCTTGACAAAGAAAATATTTGCCAAACCAAAAAGGACACTAACAACAACAACATCCAATTGAAATATATGTACATTTGTAAGCAGAGATACTCGTACATAGATATAGAAAGATGCTACAATCTTGTCATAAAATCGAAAAAGGACACAGAGCAGTGTTTTTTGGCCCGAAAGCAGTCTTGGAATCTGAGCCAGTTGGTTTGGTTTCGGGTTTAAGCTATATTATAAATGAAATTGTTCATCGAAGAAAATCAATTTTCTTTCATAAAAACGGTAACAGCTTAGCAAATTCGGTTGCTTAATGATTTTTTTTTATGTGTCCTGCTGCTTCATAAAATATTGAGAGACAAATAGGCATGGATTTTTTGTATAAACCTACAATCTACGAGACGTCCTACATACACCAAAATCTACCTTCTCGATCTCCTTCGAATAAATCCTTATAGCCATCGTATCTATAATATATGTACATATGTAGGTATGTATGAAAAAGTCTCAATTCAATATTAATAAACAAATAGAATTGAAATTGAAGTGCTATGTTTTTAGGGACACGTTTTCTTTTCTTTTTTATTTCTTTCTTCCATCAAAATGACATAAGGTGGTTAAATTTGTTTTAGTAGGGATTTAATTTCTTTTCATTTCATTAATTTCAAAAAGAAATTAGCAAGCTATTCGGCTTGAATTGATGGATATTTAATTTTAAATTGAATTTTGTCTATGAAATTAAGTCTTGGTACTTTAGATTTGACCAAAGAATTTATTTGATAATAAAAAGAAAAAAAAACAAAATCCATTTGTCACTTTGTTGGTTAATTTTAGATTAAGAGGCTGTTCAGACGGTAAACAGTGGTTGTCTACTTGAGATTTTAATGAATTATCCTTCGGTTTAAGTACAACTCTTACTTTTTTAATGCGGTAGACCACCTTTTTTGTGTATTTTGGTTTTAATTTTAATCAAACAATCCATTTGTTAGAGAGTAAATTCAAACGCTTGATTATAAACATGTATTAAGAAAAACAATTTCGGAATTTATGACGTTTGAAACATGCCTACATCAGTCAATCAAACTCATATTCGTACAGTAGAAAAATAGTAACTTTCTTCCTGTTTATTCTCAAACCACATAAGCTTTGAGTGCTATTTGGTTATCAAATTAATGATCACTGGTGGTGTTTCTCGGCTGATTTTTAATGCGATACTGATTTTGAAACCTTTTAAATGCTGATTGCACAGTTGACCTTGATCTGCCAACCAAGTCTGATACTTCTTCTAATGACTTACCATCGTTATGGTACTTAACATGTGTCTTACATAAAAATTTGTAGGTTTTCGTGTTTTGTTAAAAAGTTGTCAGTTGAATTATTCTTAAAAATTTTAAAACTACCAACAATATAATAAAATAGTTTGATTACGATTTTTTCGAGATTTTTTGTCGAAAACCAATTTTTACCAATTTTAGTAGAATTTCTTAAAAATTTGTATATCTTATATAAACATATACAAATTGGAGGAATGAAATTTATTTAAAGTCAATATCTTCTATTGTTCACGAGATATCGAGAACCGAACATCAAATTTTAACAAATTTGCGTACTGTTTTTGTTTTTTTGACATTTCTCGACGTTTCAAGGTCCCTAGAGTCGAAATAAAAGATTTTTAGAAAGATGTCTGTGCGTGCGTGTGTACGTACGTTCGTACGTCCGCACGTCCGTACGTCCGTATATCCGTACGTTCGCGACGTTTTTTTCGTTGCCCAAAAAGCTCAAGAACCAGAAGAGATATCGACTTCAAATAAATTTTGTTATACAGATAATAAGGTAGAAAGATGCAGAAAGGGCTCTCAAGAAAATTGCTTGAGAGGTTTTTTACCATAGCAGTTTAAAAAAAAGGTGAACATTTTGGTTAACCGGCACGAGTACGATAACTTTGGCGCCAAGATATAATAACGGTTTTTGGTAAAGGGGCTTAATACAAGCATTTTTTACTATGGGAGGGCGGTCTATCTCCCCCCGTTTAGGCGGGAGGGGCAATTTAAAAAAGTTATTATTTAAAATGGAAAAAAATAATTAAAAAATAACGGTGATACTTACAATTAAGTTGTATACATTTTTTTAAAGCCAACATTCTGTTCTATTAGCCAGTTTTTAAATCTAGTCAAAACTATGCGCAGTTTTTGAAAAATTCAATTTTAAACTCAAAATTTGAGTAAAAAAAAGTTAAAAAAGGTTTAAAGTGTAACTTTTTCAATACTTCAAGATTATCTACCATTATTTTTATTTCAGAATTTATTGCTCTTATTTGTTTTTGATCAAAAACTGAAAACTAGATGATTTTATGTCTTTTAGTTTTTGAGAAAATTGAAAATAACCACAACTACTATTTTAATTTTTTTTGCTTGAGTGGTCTTATTTTGATAGTAATAATGGTATTTGCGTATGCGTAATGCGTGTTTGGGTGTATGCAACAGTAAGGTGTGCGCGAGTTTGGGTGTATGCAACAGTGGCATCTGTAAGGGGGGGGCATGCTGCCCCCCTGCAACCCCCCTGCTTGGGAACACTATAGGATTTGGGGTGGGTGCAAGTTGGAGTGCGTGCAAGGTGGGGAGGGGGAAATGTTCGGTGGGTGCAAGATGGGGTGCATGCAAAGTTTCTTTTGCATTTAAATAAGCTGGATTTAAGAAAAATTAATTTACCCTAGGTGTATCTTAATCCATATTCGATTATTACTATCAAAATAAGACTACGTTAATACTTAAGCAAGGAAAAAGTAATTTAATTAAAATATTTTGTTTTGGTAATTTTCAATTTTCTCAAGAACTATAAGACATAAAGTCATCTAGTTTTCAGTTTTTGATCAAAAACTAATAAGAGTAATGAATTATAGAAAAAAAAGTAGTAGATAATCTGAAAGTTTTGAAAAACTACACTTTAAACCTTTTTTTTTTAACTTTTTTTGCACAAATTTTGACTTTAAAACAATTTTTTTTAAAAACTATGCATAGTTTTGACTTGATTTAAAAACAAGCTAATAGACAAAAGTGTTGGCTTTAAAAAAAGGTATAATACTTAATTATAAGTATTACCGTTATTTTTAAATTATTTTTTTTCCATTTAATGTACATATTTTTTTAAATTGCCCCTACCGCCTAAACGGGAGGAGATAGACCCCCCCTCCTATAGTAAAAAATGCTTGTTTTTAACTGTTCTATACAAATCCGTCATTAAACTTTGTCGCCAAAGTTATCGTACTCTCGCCGGTTAACCCTTAATATCTTACGAACCAAAAACGCTAGAGACTTGAATTAAATTTTATATAATATATTTTAACGTGATACCAAACAAGTATATTTTTTCAAAAAAATCCCACTATAGGTTTTTTTATAAATAAAAAAAACTGAAAAAAAACATTTGTCACCTCGAAAATTTTACGAATACAAAATGATTTTATCTCCAAAACAATTTTGAACCACAAAAAATAAAGTTTTTAACATTTGGTAAAATTTTGAGAAAAATCGAATTGACAGTTTTTTTAGAAAAAATAAAAATCTAAACAAAAAAATTAATAAAAGTTGGTAAAATTCATTTTCGACTCAAATATCTTTTCAAAACTTTGAGATATTGGCTTCAAACTACTTTTATCTTTTAAAAAATATTTTTTTAAATATTCAGTAAAATTTTGAGAAAAATCGAATTGACAGTTTTTTTTACAAAATATAAAAACTTAAAAGAAAATTTAACAAAAGTTTGTAAAAATTGATTTTCGACTCAAATATCTTTTCAAAAATTTGAGATTATGGCTTCCAACTAATTCTAACTTATAAGAAATATTATTTTCAACATTCGGTACAATTTTGAGAAAAATCGAATTGACAGTTTTTTTAGAAAAAATAAAAATCTAACCAAAAAACTTAATAAAAGTTGGTAAAAATTGATTTTCGACTCAAATATCTTTTCAAAACTTTGAGATATTGGCTTTAAGCTACTTTTATCTTTTAAATAATATAGTTGTCAATATTCAGTAAAATTTTGAGAAAAATCTAATAGACAGTTTTTTTTACAAACAATAAAATCCTACCAAAAAAACAATACTAAAACTTGGTAAAAATTTACTTACGACTCAAAAAGCTTTTAAAAATCAAAAATATTGTCTTCAAACTCTTTTTATTTCACAGAAAATATTGTTTTCGATATTCAGTAGTTTTTTTTTTATTGTAAGAATAATTCAACTAACAACTTTTTTAACCCAACACGGAAACCTACAAACTTTTAAGCAAGACAAATAGACAGACGGGATGGGAAGTTATTAGTGTGGGTCGCATCCCAGCCTCTTTTTTTTATGAAAAAAACGGACAATTGGATTTTTATAAAATCTTTACTAAATGTCGAAAATAATATTTTCTATGAGATAAAATAAGTTTGAAGCCAATATTTTAAATTTTTTAAAAAAGATATTTTAGTCGAAAGTAAATTTTTAACAAGTTTTAATATTGTTTTTTTTTTTAGTTTTTATTTTTTGTAAGAAAATTGTCAATTCGATGTTTCTCAAAACTTTACCGAATGTTGGAAACAACTTAAAAAATAAAATTAATTTCAAGCATACATACATATATCTCAAATTTGAGTCGAAAATCAATTTTTACGAACTTTTATTAATTATTTTAGGTATTTAATTTTTTATAAAAAATCTGTCAATTCGATTTTTCTCAATATTTTACCAGATTCTAAAAACATTATTCTTCGATGCACAAAATTGTTTTGAATATAAATTTATTATTTTTTTTCGCAAGATTTTAGAGGTGACAAATATTTTTTTTTCAGTTTTTTTTTTTTGATTTATAAAAAACCCGTTAGGTAATTAACTTTAAAATGGACATATAAAGAACGTACAAGAAATTTATATATTTGAATGTTTTTTTTTTTTTAACTGCAAATTGGGAATTATTGTAATCGGTTCGATTTGTTTTGACATTTCTTCACGTTTTAAGATCTCTAAAATGTATCCATCTATTCCATTTTTTTAGAGAGATGCATGCACATTTGTACGTTACTTTATTTGTATTATGACGTCATAAAAAATTCTTATGAATTGAAATAAAATCAAGGGATATTCTTTTTATAAATTAAAAAAAAAATATATGATAAGGAAATTTGTACGAAAAAGCAATAATTTATGAAACTTTTTTGACATCTTTTGTTTCTTTTTAGAAAAATTCAATAGTTGACAATTTAAAAAAAAAAAAGATAGAAACCAACAACAAATTGGAAAACTTAGTTTTTTGCTCAAATATCGTGAGAAAATATAACTACATACATATTAAAGAGTATTTTACTTTTGGCATAATCTTTTTAACCTTTCGTGCAGTATCACAAGAATGAATGCTGCAATATTGGCTACCAGAGCGGACTTGGCGTTATAGACATGAACATTAACATAAGTAGCTCCACAAAAAAAAATCGGCAAATTGCACGATATAAGCGGCCAATAGAACAGTGACTTTTTCTGGATGCATTGGTAGCTTTTGAAACGCTTGTGATTGCCCTTCACTCTAAAGCCTAGTACGCTGCTGATGCGAAACGAAATTTTTCGGCAGTCTCCAAGTGCAGAGCGAAATTAAAACGAAAACCACAGCGGAAAAATATTTGTGGAGAGTTCTGTCTGGAAGTTGAAGTTCAATTTTAAGCCTAGTACGCTGCTGATGCGAAACGAAAATTCCCATACAAAAATGACATGACGAAATCATAAACGAAAATATTCGAAAAATTTTTCAATAAATAAATAAAACGTCAAAATTTCGCAAGCAATTAATATACCGGGCAATTAAATTGAGAACGAAAAGAGTGGAGAATTGTACTACGAAATCTAGTACAGCTATCCACTAAAATGACACATTTCGTCGTTCAGCAGCGTACTGAAAAACGAAAAGCACAGCGAAATTTTTCGTTTATGATTTCGTCATGTCATTTTTGTATGGGAAATTTCGTTTCGCATCAGCAGCGTACTAGGCTTAAATACGACAGTTTTGATTGTTTATGTATCCATTGAACCCGACATGAGCTCTATTTTATCTTTCTTAACGAAGCACATATTATATGTTGATAATAAATTTCTATAATTTGCAAACGTTGTTCGTTTGCTAGATAAATTCATGGTTAAACTATAAAACAACTTGAAGATGTTTGACAGTGACACAAAACACTAAAATTGGGTGAGATGTCAAAACTAGTGCTGCCAAAAAGTAAACAGCCAAAAAATCACCATATATACATATGTATGTACATAATATTAGCCTTAAATTCATTTCGTAATGTACAAAATATTATTTTATCATTTGGAAAATATTTTAGAAAAATGCATAAGACTGTATTCCCACAAAAGAAAAAATTCTACCAAAAAATGTATTTAATTTTTTCAAATACTTCGACAGAAAGCTGTTCAACTTCAAAACTATCAAATTTGGGATGATCACAATTTACATGAGTTCCAAAACCATCCAATACATAAAGGAAAAGTCAGGTTTTTAAATGGGCTTGATTCGTCCATATCTTTTACGTTGGCCGTGCCGATGTTACCAGTGATTTCTAAATAATCTTTATAGAAGCTTACACCGACTTTGTTTTATTTTAGACTTTTAAATTTTAATCTCGGGGAGAGTATGATAACTCAGGCGACAAAGTTTAATGACGGGTTTGGATAGAGGGGTCTATCTCCCCCCGTTTAGGTGGTAAGGGCAATTTAAAAAAATATGTACCTTAAATGAAAAAAAAAATAATTAAAAAATATTGGTAATACTTACAAATAAGTTTTATACATTTTTTTAAAGCCAACACTTTTGTCTATTAGTTTGTTTTTAAACCAAGTCAAAACTATGCATAGTTTTTGAAAAAAATTGTTTTCAATTTTTTCAATATTTTCAATTTTTTCAAAAACTAAAAGACATAGAATCATCTAGTTTTCAGTTTTTGATCAAAAACAAATAAGAGCAATAGATTCTGAAATAAAAACAATGGTAGATAATCTTGAAGTATTGAAAAATTACACTTTAAACCTTTTTTAAACTTTTTTTTACTCAAATTTTAAGTCTAAATTAATTAAATTTTTCAAAAACTACGCATAGTTTTGACTTGATTTAAAAACTGGCTAATAGAACAGAATGTTGTCTTTAAAAAAAATGTATAAAACTGAATTGTATAAGTATCACCGTTATTTTTCAATTATTTTGTTCCATTTTAAATAATATTTTTTTTAAATTGAAAATTTGTTCAACATGGCCCGATAAAGATTGCCATTGACTGTAACGGCCACTCCTTGCTCATTTTCGAAGAAAAATGGCTCAATTATGGCTCTGGACCAAAATCCGCACCAAACACTGACTCGTTTTAGGTGTATCAGCTGTTCAATGTATGCGTGCGGGTTTTTTGTGCCCTAAATGCAACAATTTTGCTTGTTTACATACCCGCCAAGATCAAAATGAGCTTCATCTGAAAAGACGAGGCGAAATCGGCATCTTCTCTAAGCGTTGTTCCCAGCATTGTTCAAGCGTATAAACAACCATATTCGCTCAGCGGAAGGATAAAACTAATTATGAATCTGTCAAATCAGACATGAGCTACATAAGTGTTACCATTCACGAAATAAGCACTAGTTGAAAAAAAAAACGTTAGATGGCGGACCCTATGCTATCGTTTTCATTATTCAATTTGATCGAATCTTTGGATTCACATGAATATGAAATAGTTCTGATTTTTTAAAATTTTTAAAATTAATCATTAATTGAAGTTTTTATACGAATATTGCAAAACTAATTTTCATCTGGCATTAAGCAGAACATACATTTTCACATGAAAATAAAGGGGCTGCTATTTCTTACAAAAATAAATTATCCAACACAAATGTTGTCAACATTTTTTGTCTCGCCTAAGATATCATAATATAATTTCAAAGATTCCTATAGTATCTTCAACTATCACAAAAGTTTTTGCTGTCTAAAAATAAAAGCTCCTTAAAATCTGCCTAAACAAAATCAAGGTACATACATCCACAAAACAAATCATATGACGTTTAAATTTTAAATTCTATACCCATCTATAAAACTTTTTTAATCTCTTGAACCTCGCCTTGAGCTGCTAGTAGCTGGGAGGGCTTTGCATGTTAGTTTTTTTCATAAAATTCTTAGATCACAGACATAATAGCTAATCCCTTTGAATATGTCTACATACTATGTTGAAAAATATCAAAAAGTTTTACATATTTTGCCTAAATTTTACTCTTTTATAAATTGCAAAACTTTTATAACAAAACAAAATCAAAAATAAGTAAATAAATTCCACGACTGGGTCGCACGAACTTTCTCCTGTAGGCCTGTACCCAAAGACTCTATTTAAATATAGCTCATACAGTGGATCAAAAAAGTATTGGTAATTGTATTTAAAATTGCATTTCCAATTGCAATTTCCAAATTTTCAGCAATTGTTGAAGGTTTTTTTAAAACAAACCTTTATATTTATTATAAGAACTTAACAAAACTGTACCTTCTGAGTGTAATTTTGTTAACCTTGATTACGCGACAAAGAAAAGCACACGAAAAAATACTTAAATGCAGGTAAAAAAAACGGTATTGGTCTTTTAACTTGTATGTCTTTTTATAGTACCAAGGGGAGAGTACGATAACTTAGGCGACAAAGTTTAATGACGGATTTATATAGAACAGTTAAAAACAAGCATTTTTTACTATGGGAGGGGGGGGCTGGTCTATCTCCCCCCGCTTAGACGGTAGGGGCAATTTAAAAAAATATGTACGTTAAATGGAAAAACAATAATTAAAAAATAACGGTAGTACTCACAATTAAGTTTTATACCTTTTTTTAAAGCCAACACTTTTGTCTATTAGCTTGTTTTTAAATCAAGTCAAAACTATGCATAGTTTTTGAAAAAAATAGTTTTAAACTCAAAATTTGGACACAAAAAAGTTAAAAATAAGGTTTAAAGTGTAATTTTTCAAAACCTTAAGATTATCTACTACTGTTTTTTTAAGAATTTATTGCTCTTATTTGTTTTTGATCCAAAACTGAAAACTAGATGATTTTATGTCTTCTAGTTCTTGATAAAATTGAAAATTAGCAAAAAAAAATCTTTTAATTAAATTATTTTGTCCTTGCTTGAGTATTTACATAGTCTTATTTTGATAGTAATAATCGAATATGGATTAAGATATACCAAGGATAAATTAATTTTTCTTAAATCCAGCTTATTTAAATGCAAAATAAACTTTACATGCACCCCATCTTGCACCCACCGCACCTTTCACCCACCCCAAATCCTATAGTGTGCCCAAGCACGGGGGTTGCAGGGGGCAGCATGCCCCCCAGCAACCCCCCTCAGTGTGGCCTACACCCAAACTCGCACACACCCCACTGTTGCATACACCCAAACTCACACCTACTATTATTACTATCAAAAAAAGACCACTCAAGGAAAAAAAAAATAATTTAATTTAAATAGTAGTTGTGGTTATTTTCAATTTTCTCAAAAACTAATAGAGATAAACTCGTCTAGTTTTCAGTTTTTAATTAAAAACCAATTAGAGCAATAAATTCTAAAATAAAAACAATAGTAAATAATCTTGAAGTATTGAAAAATTACACTTTAAACCTTTTTTTAACTTTTTTTTTACTCAAAATTTGAGTTTAAAATTAAATTTTTCAAAAACTAAGCATAGTTTTGACTTGATTTAAAAACTGACTTATAGAACAGAATGTTGGCTTTAAAAAAATGTATAAAACTTAATTGTAAGTATTACCTATTTTGATTATTGGAATTATAGTTTTCCGTCGGCTTTTTGGTCACTATAGTTTTTGCAATGAAACAATTACGTTACATTAACTTTCCCAACGTTTCGGCAGGGGTTGCTGCCTTCCTCAGGGGAACTTTATTGACACAAAAATATACAAATAATTTAAGTTAGATAAATAGGATACAATTACACTCGTTCATACGTCATCATAAAAATGATAGATTTGCTAAATATGTATTGTATGTAAACAAACTAACAATTAATTTCCTTAAACAGCACAAGAATATCGTCATTGTACCAGCTGATAAAGGTAACGTCACAGTCGCCATGAAACGTAAAGATTATGAAGATAAGATGGTTGAATTATTGTCTGACCGCAACACCTACAGAACAATAAGGAATAATCCAACAACAACACTTCAAACGCGAAACAATGACATAGTCAAATGGCTTAAAAACAACAATTGCATTGACGATAGAGAGAAAGCAAAGATGACCACTTACACCGCCCAGCTCCCATCCATTTACGGACTGCCAAAAATTCATAAAACAGACATGCCACTACGACCGATTACGTCATCCATGAATGTACCATGCTATGAGCTATCTAAGTATGTTGGAAAAATTTTACAGTGCGTGACAACAAATTCAAGCTACTCTATAAAAAATTCGTTTGAATTTGTTGAAAAAGCAAAGAATGTAAAACTAAGTCCAAATGATGTTTTAGTCTCGTTCGATGCAGTTTCATTGTTTACTAACATCCCCGTTCAACTGGCTATCACCATTGCCAAGAAGAAATGGGATATAATAAATAAAAGCACAAAGATCGCACAAAACAAATTTATTGAGATACTAGACTTTTGTCTTAAAGAAAACAATTTTCTTCAATACAAAGACACTATAAACAAACAAATTTTTGGGATGCCAATGGGCAACCCACTATCTCCGACTATTGCAGATCTGGTTTTGGACCACGTTTTAGACGAATGTTTAAACAACATTGAAGAAAAACCTGTGTTCATAGCAAAATATGTTGATGACATATTTGCAGTAATAGATAAAAGAAACATAGAAAAAGTACTAAAAATTCTAAACGGATTCCACCCAAAAATTCAATTCACAATTGAAAATGAGTTCAACAAAACAATATCGTTCTTAGATGTAAAAATATACCGTGAAGAAAATTGTTTGCTTTTCGACTGGTATCAAAAACCAACAGCATCTGGAAGACTAGTTAATTTCCGATCAAACCAAGCAAGGCATATCATCATTAATACTGCGTCCAACCTCGTGAATAAAATTTTCAAAATAAGTGATGTACGATTCCACGTCGCCAACGAGAAAAAAGTCATCAAAATTTTAAGTGATAATGGTTATCCTTCTACCATAATTCGAAGCCTCCTTTTAAAACACAAAATGCATATTCCACGACAAAACATTGATGAACCCGTTAAAACGCACCACAAAACCATGGTTTACGTCCCAACTTTATCTAACAACTTCAAAAAATCGATTTCCAAAAATTGACAGAGGTTCGCCTTGCTTTTAAATCAAACAAAACACTTGACCAATGTTTTACTAAACTCAAGACGAAACCGGATAAGGACAAACAAACAGACGTAATCTACAAAATTAACTGCAATGGTAAATCAAATGAACTGTGCAACCTGTGTTACATTGGGACCACTAAACAACTTCTTAGACAACGCATCTCGAATCATAAGTCCGACATAAAATTAAAAAATTCTGAGAAGACAGCCCTGGCCAGTCACTGCATTGAAAGCGGTCATTCTCCAAACTTTGAAGGCGTGGAAGTTCTACAGACAGAGAAACATGTTTCGAAACGATACACGTTAGAAACATTACATATTCTCAATAACAAAAACAACATGAACCGAAAACAAGACACACAAAACATTTCTGCTGTATATTGCTCTCTTCTTTGTTCTTAAATGTAAATTGTGCTTTATTTAATTTTGACGTAACTTCACTCTTCGAAGTGCTAACTACATTTATAATTTTATTTTTAATTCATATTAATTAATGTAATTAATATTAAATTTTGTTTTTTTAAATCTTTCTTGAGTGAGTAAACTATATTGTAATTGTATCCTATTTATCTAACTTAAATTATTTGTATATTTTTGTGTTAATAAAGTTCCCCTGAGGAAGGCAGCAACCCCTGCCGAAACGTTGGGAAAGTTAATGTAACGTAATTGTTTCATTGCAAAAACTATAGTGACCAAAAAGCCGACGGAAAACTATAATTCCAATAATCAAAATAAGTACACAAATTGGTCAATAAATCAACTCAATTGTAAGTATTACCGTTATTTTTTAAGATTTTTTTTCCATTTTAAATAATAATTTTTTTAAATTGCCCTCCTGCCTAAACGGGGGGAGATAGACCCCCCTCCCATAGTAAAAAATGCTTGTTTTTAACTGTTCTATACAAATCCGTCATTAAACTTTGTCGCCAAAGTTATCGTACTCTCCCCAAAAAAATCTATATATATGTATGTACATACATACATATATGTATATCTATAATATCTAGATATATACTTCTACCCGAAATAATATTGCGTATTTATCAAATTATAAAATTTCTTACCAAATAAATGTCAGATTATGAAATTAACAATCGTCAGAAGTCACTTACCTGAAATTAAAAAAAGCTAAAATATTAATATAATAATAATAATGAATGATTGAAAATTTTATTTGAAAAGCGAGTAGGTATACAATAAAAATAATTTCCCTTCAGAAGGAAAATTTAATTATTTCTTACCTCACATTATTTTTTAATTCACAATTGCATATTTTGTTTTAATTTTACCGCCAAAAACTATGCTACAAATTTCAGTTGATTTTACGCACTACACTACCGAGACCGACAATACCGACATTCTCAAAATTGAAACGGTAAAAATTGATGTATGAAAGGAAAAAAGAATAATAATAAAAACACAAATCCACTATTAACACTTTGTTTTTTTTTAATAAATTAAACACTTCTAAACAACAATTATCACTTTGTTTATATTTTTAACTACTTTTAAAATAATAAAACAAACATTTAATAATATTAATAATATTTTTTTCGACGACCCGATCGATCGCGAAACAAACTAACGCAGCAAGCTAATGAATTGAACTGAAACTATTAATTTTAATTAGCATGTTCAATCTTGCAAAGAAAAGAACTAATTCACTCGATTCTCTTTCTGTTCTGTTTTCTGACAGTGTATGGTGTTAAGTGGGCGTATGGATGAAGGCGATGATGATGAAGTTTGATGTGTGTGTAATATAAAAATCAAAGAGAAATATGTATTTCTCTCTTGGCTATTTGATGGCCAATGGGATGGGAAAAACAGAGATGGAGATGGAGCCATGGAGATGGAGGAATCGAAATAATTATTAATTGAGAAACAAAATGGAGTCGCTTATTGTCAAAGATGTTTTACTTCTTGCTCGATCTCCATTTTTGGCTCGAAAAACTTATTGTGTATGGGTGGCAGTTCACACATTGTTCACAAAATGTTGTGAAATTTTAAGGGCCGATGTTGATTTTGAAATCATTAAGGAAATTATTGTCATTTCTTATAATTATGATAAGTTGGTATGGTTCAATTATGAATGTAACAAAATATCGGCTAAATGGCCGCCGCCCGATGGTCCAAATTTTCGATGAAGCTGGGCCAAATTTCCTCGTCCTTTAGCTCTTGAATCATTGCAGAATCATCGACGTACACTTTTTCTCTCAAATAACCCCTAAGAAAGAAGTCTAAAATTGTCAAATTATATGATCTTGACGGCCAATTGACAACGCCACCACGTAAGATATCACGGCCATTGAATGAGTTGCACAAAAGAGCCGTTGTTTCGTTAGCTTTGTGGCAAGTGGCGTCCTGTTGAAACCACATATCTTTCACATTCATATTTTCCAATTCGAGCCAAAAAAGTTGGTACCATTCACAGTAACTTCCTGACCAGTTTCATTTTGGAAAAAAATATTGCCCGATGATGTCTCCAGCCAATACACTACAGCAAAGAGTCACTCTTTGTGGGTGAATTGGTTTTTCGACAATCACTCTTAGATTATCTTTCGCCCAAATACGGCAGTTCTGCTTATTGACGAATCCACTAAGTTGAAAATGTGCCACATCACAAAAGATGATCTTCTTTGCAAATTAATCATCCACCATTTTTTTGACATCATTCTGACCAATAACGACGCCGGAAATTGTCAAGAGGATTTAGTTCTTCAGTCAATTGCACCTTATAAGTATGTAAATGCAAGTCCTTATGCATAATGTTAATCAACGACGAGTGTCAGGGGTGCAATAATTGTTGGGCACTATCTATCGCGAAAAGCAGCAATTTTATCTGCAGTACGAGCAGACACGGTTTTCTCAAATTTGGGCACTATTTTTAAAATTGTACGGCCATTTGCACGTTTTAATTGACCGACAAATTAATGAAGTGCTAGATATGCATGTTGATTTGAACACTCATTTTAATAATAAACCTGAATAACTTTAAAACGTTGTGTAGAAAGATCCATGGTTCAAATTGATAAAGTCCCAAATTGAGAAATGTCAAATGAAATGCAGAAAAAAACTTGGCATTTAGGTATATTTCACATTCAACAAAGGCCCTTAAAACTTAACCACCCTTTATAAGAGCTTGTGTAGAACAATTATTGTTGAAATTGGTTCATGTGGTCCTGAGAAAATTTAAATATAAAAAAAGAGGCTGGGATGCGACCCACACTGATAACTTCATATCCCGTCTGTCGATTTGTCTTGCATAAAAGTTCGTAGGTTTTCGTGTTTTCTTAAAACAGTTCTCAGTTAAATTATTCTTAAAAATTTAAAAACTACCAATAATATTTAGCTACTCGTATAATGAAATAATTTGATTTCGAAATTATTTTTTTGTTAACGAGATTTTTAGTCGAAAACCAATTTTTACCAATTTTAGTAGCATTTCTTAAAAAAAATTATTTCTTATATAAACAAATACAAATTAGATGAATGAAATTAATTTGAAGTCAATATCTTCCATTGTTCACGAGATATCGAACATCAATTCAATTTTTACCAATTTTGCGTACTATTTTTTGTAGATTTAATTTTTTATGAAAAAACTGACTGTTGGATTTTTATAAAAAATCTACTGAATATCGAAAAAAAATATTTTCTGTGAGATAAAATAAGTTTGAAGCCAATATTTTTAATATTTGAAAAGATATTTGAGTCGAAAGTAAATTTTTACTAAGTCTTAGTATTGTTTTTTTTTTAGGTTTTTATTTTTACCGAAAACAATATTGCTTATAACAAAAAATTAGTTTAAAGCCAATATCTTAAAATCTTGAAAAGATATTTGAGTCGAAAATCAATTTTTACCAACTTTTATTAATTTTTGTTTAATTTTTATTTTTTTGTAAAAAAAACTGTTAATTCGATTTTTCTCAAAATTTTACTGAACGTTGACAACAATATTTTTTAAAATATAAAATTAGTTTAAGGCCAATATATCAACGTTTTGAAAAGATATTTGAGTCGAATATAAATTTTTACCAACTTTTATTAATATTTTTTTTTAGGTTTTTATTTTTTATAAAAAAAAACTGTCAATTTTTCTCAAAATTTTACCAGATGTTAAAAACATTATTTTTCGTTGCACAAAATTGTTTTGGAGATAAAATCGTTTTTGTTCGTACATTTTTCGATGTAAATAATATTTTTTTTCAGTTTTTTCGATTTATAAAAAAACCGTTAATTGGATTTTTTTCCAAAAATATATGTATTTGTTTGGTATCACGTTACAATATATAATATAAAATTTAATTTGAGTCTCTAGCGTCATTGGTTCATGAAATATTTAAGGTGGGTGTCGTATTGAATCCCCAAAAAAAAGAATCCCCACGGGATAATATCCCCAAGCAAATTTAATCCATTTTGATAATATCCCCAGAGACATAAGACAAATGGACAAAATCCCCAACTAAATAATTTATTTTGCCAATATCCCCACGAAATCTCCAAATCCCCAGTATCCGTGCATATCTTCATTTATGCATGCAGTTTTTAGAAAAACTCTTATGAAATTCTTTTATTGTGATATTTATAAATGATAATGATAAACAGTTTCTAAGCAAAAAATCACTATGAAGGCATGCACTTCTCAGTCTGACTTTAGTATTGATAGAGAATCATTGTATTCGTAGTGCTTGTTTAGTGCTGTCTAAGCGTTGTTTTGTAGTGTATTTCTTTAATTTTAAAATAAAAATTGAAATGGATGATGTTATTGTTTCCAAATCTTTTGCTTGCATTTCATGCAATATAAATGAAATTTAATATATTCAAAACAATTATGTTCAAGTAGTGAATCATGCGATTAAATTGCGCGCGCGATTTAATCGCATGATTCACTACTTGAACATAATTGTTTTGGGGATATTCACTTGGGGATTTTCGCCCTGGGTATTTTCTCTTTGGGAATTTTGCTGCTGGGGATTTCGTTTTGGGGATTATGGATTTGGGGATTTTCCTTTGGGGATTATATCTTGGGGGATATTATCACCAACCCATTTAAGGTTAACCAAAATTGTCACCTTTTTTTAAACTGCTATGGTAAAAAAAACCACCCACTCAATTTTCTTGAGAGCCCTTTCTGCCTACTATCTGTATAGCAAAATTTATTTGAAGTCGATATCTGTTCTGGTTCTTGAGCTATGGACGACGAAAAAACGTCGCGAACGTACGGACGTACGAACGTACGTACACACGCACGCACAGACATCTTTCTAAAAATCTTTTATTTCGACTCTAGGGACCTTGAAACGTCGAGAAATGTCAAAATTTTCAATTTGACAAATCGGACCCATTACAATAACTTCCTATGGGAAGTTAATAACGTTTCTATGTGGAGGGTACCTTTTTGGATCAATATATTATTAAAAGAAACCAATTTAAGAAATAAAAATATAGAGAACATTTAAAAAAAAAAATCTATATCGGTCGGTAAGTATATGAAAGAAAAGGTCTAACGCAGGTCTACTTAAAATATACGCTTTCAAAACTTGAACTCAATGGATCTAATGGTTTAGGCTGTAAGGGCGAGGATAGACAGACAAACCGATGGACGGAATCGCGGCACCCACTTTTTTCGACATCGCTACCATCGTAATGTCAGGTTTGTTTAAAATCTCGAGTTTGTATTTTTTCACAAATACAAAGCTTGCAATATTTTGTAGTTCCTATGTATAGTATATGTCGCAAGTAAAAAAGAGAAGAAAAACAACAAAACAAAAATCCGATTAGTGCAGTCGTGCATTTTATTAGATTTTTAATTTAATAGGATTCTGTCAGTCCTGATGAAAATCTCTGAGTTGCAATTTTTCATAGAAACTGTAATAGTAGCAGTGATGTTTGTCTATGTATTACACGTATAATGGTATATTGAGTATAGGTCCTAATACTACCTACGTTTCTAGTAAGAATTAAACACAAACAAAATATGCGCCAGTAGGAGGAAAAAAAAAACTTAAATTTCCAAGTCATGCACTTTATTTTCGTCCTTAACTCGCTTATCATCCAAAAAGCATTTTATATTACTCATGTACACGTTTAGAAAAAGATAAAAAAAGGAGCTAAATATCGGTGCAATGTGAAAAACGAAAATGGGAAAAAAGATCTAATTAGGTTTTTGTGCAAGGAGCCAGGTCGGGAAAAATTTGTGCTGATATCCTGACTGACTTTGATGTAATTCTGTTTTATTTTTTGGATATATGAATCATGATCAACATAGACACACGACTGACGACTATATTGAAAAAGTTCAAATACCTAGATACAGTTGTGGTCATTTAATGTAGACACTGAATTAAAAGTCATCTTTTTACTTGCGACATATAGGAACAATATAGCAAGTTTTGCAATCGTAAGAAATTTCATACTCGAGATTTTAATCAAAAATTACATTACGGTGGTAGAGAAGTCAAAGAAACTGGGTTCCCCGATTCCGTCCGTCTGTCTGTCTGTCCTGGCCCCTACAGCCCAAAACATTGGGTCAATTAACTTTAAATTTGGAAATTAAGGTTTTGAGCCGATGTTTAAGACTAAAAATAACAGAAGTCCTCATACAAATTTTTTGGTCAGCATTTTTTTCAAATTGTCGCTTACATTTTTTGTTTTAAATTGGCTCCGTAGAACCATTATTTTGTTTTGAAGCTTTCATAGGAAATAATAAAAAAAAAATAATTTAGCAGCCAAAAATGTTGATGTTGATAAAATTAACTTCCAGATACAAAAGTTGTTAACAGGCGATCTGATGTCTTTTAAATCAATCGATACTTTTTTTATATATATAATAAGCGCACACTTAAAGGGATAATACTACCCTTATTATGTAGACACAGTGTGAGCACTAGGAAAGGGAGAGAGGGTTTGAAAGGAGGTGTCGGTGCACATTAGTTTTGAATTCCTAAATATTGCAATGGCTGGGAAAGACAGAGTGTGGCAAGGCATTCCACATTCGCATAGTACGGCTAAAGAACGAATCTCTGTACTTGACAGTACGACCGAAGTTGGGCTCGAGGGTATATTGATGAGCATTCCTAGAAGCGCGAGCATTACGGTTGAACTGTTTAAGGGGAGGAATGCAACTGGCTATTTCTCTAGAGCATAAACCATTAAAATAACGGTAAAAGAGGGTGAGACAAGAAACATTTCGACGATGTTCAAGCGACGTAAATGATCTTATGATGGTAATATCACCAAGCAATCTAAATTCTCTACGTTCAATACTGTCCAAGAGGCTTAAGTAAGTTGCAGGAGTATATAAGTCTTGTTAATAACAGCCACATCAGAAGGGGAGAAAAACTTCTTACATCGCCTTAGAAAACCCAAACATCTTGCGGCATTTTTGGCGACATCGCGTATGTAATCGTTCCACAAAAAGTGGTTGGTGATACACACAATTAATGTTGAAAACTGGTACAATGCTGTTAAGGTCGGAATTTAATGAGCTTATCGTATTTTCTCGTTGCAGTTCCACATCCGAAGAAGATGGATGTGAGTCTGAAAACGAATATGAAAAGCAAAGAGTACTGTCGTCAGCGAAACAATGTATTGGATTAGAATTCGCAGGCAGGAGATCATTAATAAAAATGAGAAAGAGTGTTGGAGATAGAACAGAGCCTTGAGGCACACCAGCATTTATTTTGTGGTTTTCAGACTTGAATCCATCCAATACAACTTGTATTGAACGATTCGAAAGGTAATTACTAATCCAATGAAGGAGGGATTCATGAAAACCGAAAGCAGGCATTTTCGATAAGAGAGCCTGATGCCAAACCCAATCAAATGCTTTTGAAATATCTAGTGCAATAATCTTATTTTCTCCAAAACGATGTAAAGATTTGCTCCACTGTTCGGTGAGTTGAACCATGAGATCACTAGTGGACCTATCGCTTCGAAAGCCGTACTGACGGTTATTAAGAAGCTTTCGATCTTCAAGATATTTCTTGAGCTGATAAGTAATCAGCGTTTTCATGACCTTGGAAAGAAGGGGCGTAACTGCAATCGGTCGATAATTAGAGGGTGAGGAAGATTCGCCTTTTTTGGGAATGGACTGGACAAATGCAGTTTTCCATCCTCTCGGAACGAGACCTGAGGAGTAGGACAGATGAAAAAGCTTACGAAGTGGTTTTGCCAGCGTTGATGAATACCTCTTCAGAACAATAGCGGGGATACCATTCGGATCAGCGGATTTATGTGTGCTAAGATTTCCAAGGACTCTTGCTACAGTACAAGTGCAAAAAAAGATTGGTCCTATAGAATCACTAACTCGCTCAAGTACAGGCGGAGTCATAACACTCACTGGCAGCGTTGAATTGGCGGCGAACTGCCTAGCAAAGAGATGAGCTTTCTCTAAAGAGCTAACAAATGGAGTGTCATTCACAACGAGCGTAGGTACCGAGGAAGAGGAAAAATTCCTCATATTTTTTACTGTTGTTAATATAAATTTTCCAATTGAATTTTTAAATTCACTATATATACTTGGAATGCCATCACATAATCTTCGATTAAGGATTGGTCCACCTATTATTCTCATGCGTGATTTGAATCCATCTCAATTATGCAACGGTACACGTTTGGTCATCAAAAATATCATCGGAAATAGTCTTGAAGCAACCATTTTAACTGGAAAGTTTAAAGGAAAAGTGGTCCTGTTGCCGCCTATTACAATGGTACCATCATATTTTATTATACCCTTCAGAAAGTTACAGTTTTCAATTCGTTTAGCTTTTGCCATGTCTATAAATAAGTCTCAATCCATCCAGTCGAACCTATTTGTGTTAGCAAAAGACAGGTTGACCAAAAATATTGTGCACCGATTAGTGCTTTATTAAATTAAAATTAAAAGTATTTATAATTCAAAATAATAAATATTATTGTTAGAATATTTTAAACTATCCACCTACCTAACTCATTTATAAGTTTAAATGTCACATTTTATTTACTAAAAACTTTGTTATATTCTCATTTGTTACAAACTTGAATATAAGTTATAATAAATTTAAAATTCAATTCTTTTGTATTGATTTTTGATTGTACGAAAATATTGATCAATTGTGTTCAAAGTCGTTCACCCTCCGTCTTCGTTCTTAAGTAATAACTTCATTGTAATAAAAGGGTAAAGGTAGTAGAAAATCAGTCATGAAGGTCGACATGTGTTTTTAAAAATGGCATATATATGTATGTTTAAAAGCATGCTGGTGCCCATGTCCTTCCCTTAAATAATGTAATATGTCGAAAAACGTAATACACAGCAACGCGTGGCTGGGTTTGCTAGTTTTATACATACAAAATTGATTTAAAAATAAAACGCTCTAACGATTTTAAAATACAAATTTTAAAAAATTAAGATTTTTTAGAGAAATCAAATGGCGTTCAAATTTTTGAAGGTTAATTTTTAAATCTTCACATACAGGAAATATTTTTTAACAAACTCTTTGGATACATGAGCAAGTTCGTGCGACTCAGTCGTCCGTTTTATTTAATAAGAAATTAATTTCGAAAAAATAATATTTTAACTACATTTTTAAAGTATTTAACATTTTGCTATTCGTAAGAATATTTTTAAATTGAAATTAAGTTTCTCAAATGGGCACATAATCAAGCAATCTAGCGGGTGCTTTTTTAGAGTTTTCATTCTGGTAATACTTTTTTCGGCTTTGGTCCATTTGACAGCTGTCACGTAGACTTACTCCGGAACAACGTTTGCAAGTTGGGCAAGTTTGTTTTGAAAATCATGGTGCTGTTCGAAATACGTATTGCCCGAATTTTTTTTTGTTGACGATAAAGCTCACTTTCGGAGTTAGTCTTATTAACAGCTGTCACTTGATTTACACTCAGTTTGTTATACCATTTAATAATGAATTACTTCCGAACAACGTTGGCAAGTTGGGCAAGTTTTGAAAATCATGGTTCTGTTCAAAATACGTCTAGCCCGAATTTTGTTTAACAATGAAACTCACTTTTTGTTGAATTGATACATACGTCAATAAGCAATACTTCCGTATTTGGAGAACTGACAATCCTCAAGTTTCTGTTGAGACACTGCTAAATCTTCAAAAAGTCACTTTTAGCTGATTTAATCATTGGTCCTTATATCTTCAAAAATGAAGCCGGTCATAGTGTTACAGTCAATGGGGAACGCTATAGAGGGATGATTAATGCTTTCTTCGTGCCTAAATTGGAGGATTATGATGTGGAAGACCTTTAGATTTAGTTCTAACAATTTATTTAAAGAAACTTTTGTTGACCACGTTTCTAGCGTCGTGAACCTGTGATGGCATGGCCTCCGAAATCCAAACAATAGATGTCGGAATTTCTTAGATCACTAGGATCATTATTGTAAAAGCCAACATGGTGGAGTTTTCGTCTTTTTGACAGGACAGGACATAAACATAGAAAATGAGACACTCTCTGCTTTTCTTCTTCATCCATTCAGCTTCTTCAAAAATCGTTTGCAGGAGCTCCAAGTTGAAAAGTATATGTCTACTTATAAATTTGCGTCCTAAGGGCTCCTATAACTGAGCTAATGTGCAAATCTATTAACCGAAATGAGTTGCATAGAACGTTTAACATCAAACATTGGCCAAATTAATTTAGTTGACCGACAAGTGGCTTCATAAGACCATTTCTGGGCATAAGTTTAAAAGTAGCTAGGAGTATACCGATATTGGATTTGTTGACCATTTAAGTTAAAGCTGTTTAATTTTTTTTTTCAAATAGTGTGGTTTAACACTGCTGGACTATTTTTTCTAGGGTTATGTGAAGTCACTTATCGGTGCAGATAAGGTCGAGAGGATTGATGCTTTATTTGTATTGATGTCAAAAAGAGATCCTCTTTGCTGAAACTAGTGACTTTTCTATCCACCACTAAGAGTGGTTTAATGCAGATTAATAAACATTATTATTTGATATTATTTAAGCACGTTTCTCAATTCATCACGTTCTTAATATAGACTTTAAGGAAAAGAAATCTCAACTGAAGCCCAAACACAACATTATTGGTAAAAAAGCTGCTGTTCATTTTATGGTTTAATTATATGACTACAACTGTATGCATCAATTTTTGATTACAAATAAGGGTCTCGCTGGCATCTATGGAGTTCCCTAGTTCCCCCACAGTCGTGTCGAATAGTCATCGTACCCCAATTTGATTTTATTGGGAATTTTTGTTTCTTTGTTCCTTCCTCGTTGTGATGATTTCTCATTTGATGCAGTTCAATAGTTTTTATATTTTCTATTTTGGCAGCAACGAATCACATTTCGTCAGTTTTATAAAACTCGTTCGTTACGTATTTTGTACACAAAGTGTGTCAAGAGGAAAAACTTTGGATTACATTTATATATACACAAAAACCTTCAACTATATGTCCTTACATTATAGACGTATGTATGTATGTATTAGCCAAAGTGGAGCGCTGCGCTAGCTGCTTCGCTTCGGAGTTGTTGTATAATGTACGAGTTTGATATGTACGTAAAATACAATTTTTCGGAAGGATATTCGCTAGGGAAAAAGCGCTTCTTATGCTCTTGTTCTTGTTCCATGCAAGGGATTCGGATCCCTTTGCTGATGATGATGCTATGGCTAAAGTTGAAGCTGAAGCTGAAGCTGACATTGTCTGTTGTTTTCCATCGAGCACTCGAAATGCTTTCTTATAGCTTATTTATCAATTGAACTGAAAGGGAATTTTCATTAAAACGTTTGCCAGAAGTTTACTTTTTTTTTGCTCTTTTTGTTGATATTTTCCTCTTCTTGTTTTGTATTATATGCAGGGGTTTCCTCCTGAGAAGGTTTTATTGTTTTACTGAGAAAATGTGTATGAGAGTGTGTTTTTCTTTTTTTTTGCAAAGAGGTGAAACGTAAATGCCCTAATAACTATTTTAGGGAATTGTTCATTTATTTTTATGAAAGACATTGTTCTTGTGTGGATTTTTGGGGGAAAATCGAGTGTAAGATACTCTTGTAAGGTACATAGGTAGGTTTACTGCAGATACACGTGACATTTCTTTAGAGAGACAATGATCCTTGAATTTAAGTACAAAAATACAATTGATAAAATTTCATTTAAATTGTGAAACAACACTTTTGGTAGAGAACGAAAAATTGTTAGGAAAGGCACCGAAGGAAAATCCACAAAGAAAATAAGGGTTCTTTGATTTTAAATTAAAAAAATATAATGAGATATTTTGATGAGCTGAAATAATTCAATTAAGTCTGGAAAAAGAATAGATCGGAATTTGGCATTTTGTTCCAATTTTTAGACTTCATTCATGTGAAAGCTTTTTTAAGTTAAAAACCCCAGTTAAAGAAAAAACTCCTATGAGAACCGTTTGGCAGCATGAGAAATCCATTTGGGACGGTCTCAATGAATTCTTTAGGAACTTTAACTCGTCACTATTCTTTCTCGATAGTGACGTGGATTCCAGCGCAGATATGGTTACAAATTTGATTCTTTGTGAAATGAGAAATTTCATCCCGAAAAGGGAAATACTACAATGTCCCAAAGGTATAGTCAAAATTTCTGGTTATTTGTAAAAAACGGACGAAACACCACGTCATCCTCGGTTCCAACGCTTGTCCACAATGACACTCCCTATGTAAACTCGATTGATAAAGCCAATTTGCTTGCACCACAGTTTGATGTTAATTCGACGCTACCGGAAAGTGTCATGAGTCCTAATGTTCTTGTGAGAGTAAACGATTTTATGGGACGAATCTTCTTTCGCACTTGTGAATTTGCAAAAGTACTGAAAGACCTTGACATACACAAATCCGATGGCGCGGATAGTATTTCCCCTATTGTTCTGAAGAGGTGTTCTTCAACGCAAAACACAGTGTACGCTTTTCCATCTTTTCTACTCTACAGGTCTCTTTCCAAGCGAATTGAAAATAGCATTTGTCCAGCGCCCGCCAGCCTGTCCCTAAAAAAGGCGGATTCTTTAACAATAGTCCATTAACACTCACGTCCCTTCTTTCCAAGATCATGGAAACGCTGATTAATTATCAGCTCAAGAAATATCTAGAAGAACAGAAGCTTCTTAATGACCGACAGTATGGCTTTTGTAGCAATAGATCCACTGGTGATCTTATGGTTTACCTTACCGAACAGTGGAACAAATTTTTACATCGTTTTCGAGAAAGTAAGACTATTGCACTTGATATTTCAAAGGCATTTGATACAGTTTGGCATCAAGCTCTCTTATCGAAAATGAGTAGTTTTGGTATTGATGAATCTCTTCTTCGTTGGATTAGAAATTACCTTTTCAACCGTTCAATACAAGTTGTATTGGATGGTTTTAAGTCTGAAATTTATAAAATAAATGCTGGTATTCCCCAGGGCTACGTTTTGTCTCCGACTCTCTTCCATAAATTCATAAATGATTTTTTGTCTTCCACTTCTAATCCATTAAACTGTTTCGCCGACGTCAGTACACTCAGCTTTTCATATTCATTTCTAGATTCACATCCTTGTCCTTCGGATGTGGAACTTTAACGTCAGCGTATGATAAGCTCATTAAATTTTGATCTTGACAGCATTGTCCAATGGGGAATCAAAAACCGTGTAGAATTTAATGCTTCTAAAACTCAATGCTGTCTGCTGTTGTTAAAGCGTAACACACACCCGATGCCTCTATCTATGAGTGGCACTTGAATCCATGAAACTAATCAACTGTCAGTACTCGGTATGTGTATCACAGATGACCTCTTATGGAATGATCACATATTTGATATTGCGAAAAATGCTGCCAGGTACTTAGGATTTCTCCGACGAAGGTGCAAGACATTTTTCACCCCTGCTGATCTTGCTGTAAAAAGCCTTCATCCATCCAAAGCCTGAATATAATTCGCATATATGTACAGGTGCCCCTTAAGCAAGTTTAAATCCCTTGGATAGAGTTCAAAAAGGCGATAGAACTATAATCGAAACATTTACATCGATAGAAGCAATGTTTCATGCCTTTCGTTGTTTTATTGATATTTTTACAAAAAATGTGCTGTCGAATTAGCTAATTGCATTCCACCCCTTAAACGATTCGTAATACTCGCACTTCCAGGAATGCTCATCAGTTTACCCTTGAGCTCAATTTCGGGCGTACTGCCAAGTATAGAGATTCTTTTTTAAATCGCACATTGAGAATGTGGAATGCTTTGGCAAACTATGTTTTTCCGTCTCATTTGAATGTTCAGAACTTTAGAACCAATGTGCACCGTATCTCCTCTAAAATCCTTCCCTATTTTCCTTACGCTCACACTGTGTTTAAATATATACATATAAAGGGTACTAATAACCCCTTGAGCGTCTAGAAATTATAAAAAAAAGAGGCTGGGATGCGACCCACACTGATAACTTCCCATCCCGTCTGTCGATTTGTCTTGCTTAAAAGTTTGTCTATATGTATTAATTTTAACCAAATTTGCGTACTATTTTGTGTAGATTTTATTTTTTTTATGAAAAAACGGACTGTTGGATTTTTATAAAAAAAACTACTGAATATCGAAAACAATATTTTCTGTGAAATATAATAAGTTTGAAGCCAATATTTGTAATTTTTGAAAATCTATTTGAGTTTAAAGTAAATTTTTACCAAGTTTTAGCATTGTTTTTTTTAGGTTTTTATTTTTTGTAAGAAAACTGTCAATTCGATTTTTCTCAAAATTGTTCGTAATGTTGAAAACAATATTTCTTATAAGTTAAAATTAGTTCGAAGCCATTATCTCAAATTTTTGAAAAGATATTTGAGTCGAAAATCAATGTTTTTCCAACTTTTGTTAATTTTTTTTTTTAGGTTTTTATTTTTTGTAAAAAAACTGTTAATTCGATTTTTCTCAAAATTTTACTGAATGTTGACAACAATATTTTTTGAAATATAAAAGTAGTTTAAAGCCAATATCTCAAAGTTTTGAAAAGATATTTGAGTCGAAAATCAATTTTTACCAACTTTTATTAATTTTTTTTTTAGGTTTTTATTTTTTGTAAAAAAAACTGTCAATTCGATTTTTCTCAAAATTTTATCAGATGTCAAAAACATTATTCTTCGTTGCACAAATTTGTTTTGGAGATGAAATCATATTTTAGTCGTAGAATTTTCGAGGTGAAAAATTTTTTTTCAGTTTTTTTGATTTATAAAAAACCGTTAATTGGAAATTTGCAAGCTTTGTTCGTTTGTTAGAGGATTCATGGTTAATTTATAGACCAAACTAAAGATGTATGACAGTGAAACAATACACGAAACGTGCGTCAGCTGTTTAGACAAGTGTTGCCAAAAAGATAATAGTTAAAAAATCACCCTTTAAAATGCAACCCCCTGCTTGGACACACTATAAGATTTGGGATAGGGGCGACATACAGTGTATGCAAAGTTTCTTTGATCACTTAGTTAGACCTACAAAGCTCACGAGAACAACAGTAAGTTTTGGTATCCAAAATATACTTCAGCATGTCTTAAACATAATATTCGTCCCATAACGTCTCGGAGCCAGCCTCATTTATTTGCTAAAATCTTTTTTCTTCAATGTCTAGCACATGAATATATTAAAATTAATCTACACTAATATTATAAAGAGGAAAGATTTGTATTTTTGTATGTAACGGATAAACTGAAAAAGTACTGGACCGATTTTAATAATTCTTTTTTCATTAGAAAGCTACATTATCACTGAGTAACATAGGCTATATTTAGTACTATAGAAATCTTTAGAAATGCCTATTAAAACCAACCGAAGGTGTAAAAAAATTAGCCATAAAATGTCTTTCATCGCATACGCTGCGAAGAGTACGAGTATTAATGATAATTATTATTGAAAAAGTATCAGGTGATTTTAAATGTTACAAATCTGTTGACACCGTGTGCAACATCGAAGATACAGTGCACTACCCACAGGAATTTTTAAATTCCCTCAATCCTGCTGGCTTGCCACCTCATGAACTAAAATTAAAAATAGTTACGCCTGTTATGCTTTTAAGAAATTTAAGCCCTCCCAATAAGTGTAATGGTACAAGACTATTGATCAAAGAAATAAGAGATAATGTGATTGTAGCAACTATCATTACGGGTCCCGCGGCCGGTCAGCTCGCACATGTTCCGCGGATCCCGATGATACCATCTGATCTTTTATAAAATTACAGTTCCCTTTAAAATAAATAAATCCCAGGGACAAACTTTTTCCATAGTTGGTATCGACTTAAGAAAAGAGTGCTTTTCCCACGGGCAATTGTATGTAACACTTTCTCGAGTAGGATCTCCTGAAAATCAACACGTTTTGTTGCCACCTACAAATACCACAGCCAACGTAGTGTACAGGGAGGCTTTAAGATAAGCATACAATTTGTCATGGTCGTTTTAATTAGCATGCTTATAACTTAAATATCTGTATCTATTTATGTCTACCCGTGCGTAAAATGTTTTCATTGAAATTAAATCCTTAAAAAATACCCAAACAAAAAATACTAATATTGTTTTAATAATCAAAACAAAAATGAATGTGCACTGAGGCGTATGTGGAATATTTACTCAAACTAATTTCCCAAACAATATCTATTCTCTCAACGAACATTATAATATTGTTATTATATTCGACGTGTATACTGTATACTAAGAACAAACAACTTTATCTACTCTATACTATACTAAGTCCACAAAAGACCACCATGCTTAAGTTATTAATACATTGTTTACTTTATGAAGTTAAATTGCTTCTTTGCCACCGGAGAGATCAAAAATTTTCCAAGAAATCATTAAGGAAACAAATAATTATTCGAGAAGTTTTCGCAAAACTTATGAATCGCTGTCTGCGTCGTCGCCAGTTTGAATATAGAAAAAGTTTAAAATACAAAGAAAAAAAAGGAGACAAAAATATTTAACTATAGATATGTTTTAGAGAAGTTTTGAAAATTGAAGAAAAATGAGTTTTTTATTTTAATATTTATAAGCGAGTCATTTTTTACAAAAGAAATACGTACAAAATAGTGAATCTTATTCATCCTGATGATACAATGACTGAAAGTTTGTTCTTTATATAACAAAGGGACCTTGAAGCATGTACATTGTGAACTAGACGGGGTCCAAATTTGCAGTGAATTGATATACATATGTATCAACATAGTAATTCGAAGGACAAGAATCATCTAAAGTTTGTTCAGCTAATGGTTTTGAGGTTTAAGTATTCCCTTTTGTTAACATACCTACATCAGACGTGTATACGCACAGTTTGACGGACTTGACGGAGTACATGATGACGTAAGTAACTTTCATGTTTAAGTTTCACAAAATCAATATTTGCATAAAAGAACAAAACACAATATTGAACCAATTCAGTTGATTGGATTGAATATGAAACAAATTTGTTTTCATCGAGCATTTGATTTAATTGCTACAATCTATAATTTAGCAATACGAACCTCAATTCCTTGTTTCATCAACCATTCAATCCCTAAGATCGAATAGATAATTAATTTATCCACAATTCTACATAAATACCTACATACACGATGGGGCTATAAATGGATTTATACTCGTATGCGCAATGTTGTGTATTGGAATGTCCATATGGTCATAAAAATAATATTTTGGTCATTTTCGTATGCAAGTCAGTTTCTGACCTACAAACATACATAATGTATTTATATTCTCTTAGTGAGTATAGTGGTGGTAAAGTAGGTATACTTTATCCGTATATGAACACAGACAGGGACAAGGACCTCTAACTCTTCGATGCCGCCATCGCCGCCACTTTTGGCTTTGGAATGAGGACGGACGTTTTGGGGATATTGTACGAGGAGAGTATAAGAGTGCAATGAGAATTTACTCTAAGATATATTTGCTATCCAATCGATCTATGCAGCAGTAGTCCTTGAGGATAATAACCAGCAGCGTAGTAAAGCAGATGATGCTGGTGTTGTGCCAAGGATATAAAAACTCAATATTTACTGTATTCAATTTGTTTTGCTTACCATCAGTTGGTTGTATTTTTTTTTGTTTTCTCATTCTTTTTGCCTGCCTGGATGCCTGACTGCCTGGTTGCCTGGCCTGGCTGCCTGATGACTGCTTGCTTGGTTGTCTGTATGCTCGTAAATGCGGATTTTATAGAGGGGGATAAAGTTTGTACAGAGTAATGTTCTGTTCTGTGTCTCTGTGGAGTATAGAGAGATAGACTGTGTCACGTCTTGAGAAAGACCCAAGGGGGATTTATTATTTTCGTTGTAGATTGGGTTTTATTTTTTTTTTTAGTTTTTTATTTGTGATCCTTTGCCCGCGCTGCTGTGTCGTTGGCGTCTTTCGAAATATTTTCTTTTCATACTTATGTATATAGGTACTATCTATTTTTATCCTTAAGTAACAAGGACTTTTCTTAACGGGATCGGATCAGTGTGATACGTTAAAGAAAAAGGATTGCATCGAGGATTATACATATACATATAAATATATATTGGAAACAAAATTCAAGCTAAGAAACAAACAATTCTTAAGCCAATAGCAAGAGTCCTTTTTGTGCTTCTTGTCATGCAATAGTACAATCAAGGTAACATCCTGTGATATATTCCTTTTTTTTTGTGTGTGTCGTCCTGATATAAAGCTCTTTAAGTTTTGTTTTTTTTTTTTTTTTTTGTTTTTGTCTCTTTGTGAATGGAAAACGCAATTGAATGATTGCACTACTACATATATATGTATGTATGTACGAGGAGGTATTTCCCTTTTTGTATCTGGAATTATATATTTTTTTATTTTTGTTTTTCATTGGAATTTTGTCTGTCTGAAAGGATTTATTATTGAGCGAGTGCAGTAAATTGTTTATGCTTCAATATGAATTTTCTCTTTTTTTTTTCAGTACCAAAGTCCATTTATGTGTTTTTTTATGTGTGTGATAGAGTACCTTCCAAAAACACCAATAACAACATTGAATGGTTGTTGTTTACTAAACCTGTAAGGATATTGTCTGACAGGATAACATAATTGTGTTATTCTTGAAAGGGTATCAGATAAAAAGTTTTTATTTCTAATAGTGTGTGTTGTGTATTGAATATGGGTGTTTTATTGAAGGTGTTTTGAGTGGATTTTCTAATAACAAAAGTATTTGGTAAGTAGCTATAGAGATATACGTACATATATGTAGGGTGTTGTCTTCTTTTCTTATAAATATATGAAGTTTGAAAAGGTTTAAGTTTGAAAAGAGGGTATTAGTTTCAACAGAACATTACGTAATAATATGGTTGTCAGTTTTTAGATTGATTTATTTTTGAACTTATTGCTAAAATATACAATTTACTCAATTTCTATAAAATATCTAGATATATACCAATATATAAAGATAATGGCTTTGATGTTAAAAGAACTCGCAGACATTTAATCGATATCAAAGAGATTTATATTTTACTACAATATATATACATAGGTGTAGGATATACAGAAATGTTGAAAGAAGAGATAGGATAGTTTTACACGCTTCATCATCATCATACTGTCAGAAAAGACTTTCTATTAACTTAACCATTTCAAAAGTATATGAGTTCACATCTAAGAAGGAAGTTATATTGTTGGTTGTTTAATATCATATTCCCAAATAACCAATTTTTGTCTTTTTTTTGATAGAATAAAGTCTGTGAAGTTGAACTTCTTGATTTGAAGTTTCTAAATTGTTTCAAAGATCCCAAGTGTGTTTCATAGGTACACATGGTGGTCAAATTTTGTAATCACCAATCAAACTTCTTGACGTAAGGATAATTCGTTCACAAAACTCTTTTACAAAATTGTTTGGCGATATTGAACGTTAAAGCGTATATAATAAAAAGCTTTTTGAGCATTGTAAAACGAACAGAATAAGTTAAATTCTTACAAAACCAATTTTGATGAAATTTTGAACGTTGTAACTTAAGAACGAATTAACATAAGGATGTTAAATGAACTAAGCAATAATGTCTTTTCACAGCTTTTTCAAACAAATCTATAGCCCAAATCATTTTCAAATCGTTGTGCAGCTCTTAGAGTTCAAGTTTAAAATTGTTGGCAAATCAAAGTGTATTTTACTATTTAATTAGGGCGAACTCATATTTAACATTACAAAAAATAATTGCCATAGGGAACCAGATCCTCGTGTCTTACAGCTCTCAACCATTGCTGTGTGGTGTAATTTTAGGAATGAAGGGAACCGAACTCAAACGTCTAATTTAAGAAAGGCAGTACCCGTGAAAAAAAAATCCTTTTATAACACGGGCAGGGGTTGAACCAAGAACCTCTGGCATGATAGTTCCATACTTTAACTCCGATTACCTGAATTAATAATCTTATAAATGTTTTTGTATGTCAAATTATATCATCACAGGGTTGCTACAAAATTAGAGCGCGGCGACAGCAAACGACGACGCCATATTTCTTTCTGCTCTTTTGACATTTCTCTTCAGTAGGGTTTGCCATTTCATTATGAAAACATATACGAGCCAACAACAAGTCAAAATTATTAAAATTTACTACCGAAATTCGGAGTCGGTGGCGTCAACGTTAAGAGCGCTACGTCCATTTTATGGTCGTCATAATTATCCTAGCAGATCAACAATTGAGAGTCTAGTGGAAAATTTGAATCCACAGGCACAGTACTAAATGTTCCCGTGCCAGTGAGCCAAAAAAGTGCCCGTAGTGTCGAGAATATTGCTGCCGCTGAGGATTCAGTTGCAGAAAGCCCAAATGTGTCTCTCACACGTCGTTCTCAAACATATGTGGTCTTGGTAAGGCAGCAATCCACATGTACTCCATGAGTCTTCATTGCATCCAAACAAAAATACGGTTTGGTGTGGTTTATGGGCCGGCCGGCGGCGGCGTCATTGGGCCGTACTTCTTTCAAGGTGATCAAGACCGGCCCGTTACTTTGAATGGGGATCGCAACCGTTCAATGATAACCGAATATTTTTGGACCTGGAGGACATGTGGTTCCAACACGATGGCGCCACAAGCTACACAGCGAATGTTACAATCAATTTATTGGAAACCAAATTTGGAGAACGTGTTATCTCACGAAATGGTCCAATCGCTTGGCCGCCTCGGTCGTGAGATTTGACGCCGTAAGACTATTTCCTGTGGGGCTACGTCAAGTCAATGATCTATGCCAACAAGCCAGCGACGACTGATGAACTTCGTACGAATAAAGAACGTGAAATTGCAGCAGTATCGGCCGATTTATGCTTGAAAACCGTCGAAAATTGGGTTCAGAGTCTGGACTTCTGCAAGCATGCCCGTGGTGGCCATACAAAAGAAATCGAGTTCCATAAATAATGGTATCGAACGTACTCACACAGGAATAAAGAATTTCATTGATATCCAAAACCGTTTTTGTTTTATTTAAAAAAAAACGTTTGTAGCGCTCTTATTGGAAAACCCGATACTAAGAAATGTGTGGAAACCTTGCTTGAATGTCAAAGCTACATTTTTGGACCTAACATTAAATAATACTTGTTTTGTTTCTTCCTAAAATCACACATCTAAAAAAATACCCTCTACATAACAACTTCAGCGATGTTAGGTTTTTCACCCAAAAAAAATAATATTTTGGGCAATATTACCGAATTTTTGGATGTTAAGACCATTTTTGGTTTTATGAAATTCCAATCAAATAACGCCAAAATATTTAAAACTTCATATCGACCAAAAATGTCTCTATCGTCCAAAAACTTTTTCAGAAAAAAATGCCACAAAGCCCAAAATCAATGTCATATTGTCCAAATTTTAAAATATCATAACGCCCAACAAATTTCATGTGTTTCAACATTTGGGCATTCTAACAAAATGTTTGTTTATTTTGGGCACTATTACATTTTGATCGCCCAAAAACTCGGAACGTCAAGAAAGCGTGACAAATATATTTGACTTCGTTTCACTTTTATAATATTTTTTTTGCAAACACCCAGCTTGGGCTCCCTAAAAGGATTTTATTTGTTTATATGCATCTCAAAGCCCAACCACCCAAAATTTTTGAGTTATGACACTTCTAAATTTGGGTATTACGACATTGAAAATTGGTTTGGGCTTTTTGTCATTTTATGATTTGGTTCATTTGTCGTTGGGTGATAAGACATTAAAAACGAAAAAAATCATAATCATCGTAATTCCCAAAATAAATGTCACAGAGCCCAACCCTATGTCATAAAACACAAATTCAAAATTAAAAATGTTCTTGGGCAAAATGACAACTAACTATTTAAGCGTTCTCTTATTAACTTCCCATAGGAAGTTATTGTAATCGGTCCGATTTGTCGAATTGAAAATTTTGACATTTCTCGACGTTTCAAGGCCCCTACAGTCGAAATGAAAGATTTTTAGAGAGATGTCCGTACGTCCGTACGTTCGCGACATTTTTTTTGCCGCCCATAGCTTAAGAATCAGTAGAGATATCGACTTCAAATAAATTTTGTTTTAAAGATAATAATGCAAGAGATGCAGAAAAGACCCTCAAAAAAATTCCATTGGAGGATTTTTTACCATAGCAATTTAAAAAAAGGTGAAAATTTTGGTTTACCTAAAATATCTCACGATCCAATTATGCGAGTTAAATTAAATTTTATATAATACATTATGACGTGATACCGAACTAGTATATTTTTCGAAAAAATTCCAACTAACGGTTTTTTTTATAAATAAAACAAATTAAAAAAAATATTTATCACCTCGAATATTTTATGAACAAAAAATGATTTTATCTCCAAAATAATTTTGTGCAATAAAGAATAACGTTTTTGACATCTGGTAAAATTTTGACAAAAATCGAATTGACAGTTTTTTTTTACAAAAAATAAAAACCTAAAAAAAAAAATAACAAAAGTTGGAAAAATTGATTTTCGACTCAAATATGTTTTCAAAAGTTTGAAATAATGGCTTCTAACTAATTTTAACTTATAAGAAATATTGTTTCCAACATTAGGAACACTTTTGAAAAAAATCGAATTGACAGTATTTTTACAAAAAAATAAAACCCTAAACAAAAATTTATAAAAGGTGGTAAAAACTGATTTTCGACTCCAATATCTTTTGAAAACTTCGAGATATTGGCTGTAAACTCATTTTATCTTTTAAAAAAATATTGTTGTCAACATTCGATAAAATTTTGAGAAAAATCGAATTGACAGCTTTTTTACAAAAAATAAAAACCTAAAAAAAACAATACTAAGACTTGGAAAAATTTACTTTCGGCTCAAATATCTTTTCAAAAATTAAAAATATCGGCGTCAAACTTTTTTTATCTCACAGAAAATATTTTTATTATGCAGTAATTTTTTTTTATAAGAATCCAACAGTCCGTTTTTTTTTCATACAAAAAAAATAAAATCTACAAAAAATAGTACGCAAATTTGGCAAAAAATTTAATTTTTCGGTTCTCGATCAATTTAATGTCATTCATTCAATTTGTATTTGTTTATATAATAAATAAAAACTTTTAAGAAATGCTACTAAAATTTGTAAAAATTGTTTTTCGACTAAAAATTTCGTTTACGAAAAGAGATTTTGAAATCAAACTATTTCATCAAATGCAAAATGTCGTTGGTCATTTTTAAATCTTTTAGAATAATTCAACTGATAACTTTTTTAACAAAACACGAAAACCTACAAACCTTTTAAGCAAGACAAATCGACAGACGGGATGGGAAGTTATCAGTGTGGGTCGCATCCCAGCCTCTTTTTTGAAATTCATTTTGGTGTTACGACATTCGCTTTGGGTTTTTTTTAACTTTTTGGGGTTTTTGACCAATTTTGGACTTTGTGACATTAAAAGACTTTGTCGAAAAGATCTAACGCTTTTAACCTTAAAACATTTCTTTTTTAAACTTAGAATAAAGGAAGTCTGCAGTTTCTCGTATTTTTATATTTTAACTATGCACCATATACATACAACTGACTTTTTAATACTAATATTAATTATCATATAAAGAAGAAGACTTCATTAACTAGGATACAAAATAATTACAGAATTTTATAATTTTATGCTTTCGGGAATAATATTCTATTCTCAAATATTACATCATCCAATTATAATTTTGTATAGGTACCAAATATAATAAAAATATTCATGAAATTCATAAAAAATCCGCATTATAGTCTACAAAGTTCTTATTACAAATTTTCATATGAGTAATTTCTTAAGTGTCCAATAGCAATCAAACCCAAATGTCATATAATAATCCTAATTTGTCCAAATATTCTCAAAATATAACAACATACTAAAATCACTGTTAGAACTATACACAAATCATAAAATGACACTAAAAATTTACAAATATATACTATTCATAATCATACATTCTTAGTCTCGTACATATATTTCCGAGTAGAAATATAGGACCATTTGTAAGGATATACATAAATCATACAATCAAACACAAACAGCTTTAAGAAAACAAACGATTTGTGCTATAATCTCTCAGTTACAAGGCCAATGTTCTTATATTGGCTATATAGTATATACAAAAGCCATAAATTAGTCATGGTTGGTCAACCATCCAAGTATGGATTAAGTATTTTCTGTTTTATTGTCAGTTATAAGGACATGCCATAATCCTGCAACAAAAACATTGAAACATTCTGTATTTCAAAATGCGCACAAATATTTACCAAGTCAAGCTGATTCTTAAATTTTATATTTTTTTACTCTTCTATTTTCAAATCCCAAATTAAATTTCCATCACTGAAATCAATATTCACTATCGTCGGAATAACTGATAGAAAAAATATCACGAATTTCGTATTCTATTAGCTGTCATGCAAAATTTAATCCACGAAATCGCTAATAATTGAATTTACTTTTGATTTTTGCAGGTTACACTGGCAAAAACTGTCAATACGAATCGGATCCTTGCAACCCCGCTGAATGTATGAATGGTGGATCATGTGTGGGAAACTCCAGTCATTTCAGGTATGCACACTGCCACAATCTACACATTTTTATATGTAATAAAATTAAAATGTCTGCATACATTTATTCAAAATAATGTATAAAAACAAGGACCTTGTAAATGATGATCCTGGATTTTTATTTCTCGTACCTACTAAAAAAAAACTTTTCATTTTTACTATTTTTATACATCATCCAATAAACAAAATTCACAACTAATTGCTGTCGCCGGTCAACCAACTCCATCACACCACCACCGCTCCGACCACAACTCGAACCTAAAACCCTAAAATCCAAACCAACATGCCAATTGCCCACAATGTGTCAATATTTGGACTGGAATACTAGATGTGATTGCGCTCCTGGTTACACTGGTCCACTGTGTCAACACAATTTGAATGAATGTGAATCATCTCCGTGTGTGCATGGAATATGTGTGGACCAGGAAGATGGTTTCCGGTGTTTTTGCCAGCCAGGTGAGTTCATTCTAATTGATTTTTATTTAGAAAACCAAATTTCAAATCGATTTATTTTTACACCACTCCTCCTCTCCCAAGCGAATTCCTTCCTATCCAACATATCTACATATGTATGAAAAAAAAAAAGTTGAAATAAACGTAGCAATAAATAAATAAAATTGGTCATGATGGTGTGCGGTATGTATTTTCGAGATACTGATGGAAACGGAAACCATGCGTTGGGTTTTCGAAAAACCCAATGTTTCTACACTTTTTCGAATCGAATGGGAAAATTTAATAACTTAACAAGTGAACTTTTTTATTTGATTTTTGGTCAGAGTTCGAAGGTCGAAGGTTCCAAGGGTTATAAAATGTTTGGTTAGATATGAAGTTAAAGTTAAAGTATGTAGGAGTACCAGATATTGAACTTCAAGGAATATCTTTCACATCAAGCAATAATTGTACACAATACAAAGTTTACGAAAAAATAAAAAAAAAACGTAAAACAAAAAAAAAAACTTTTAAATTGCGAATTCCTTGTCCAAGTGCTCTGCTTTTTTGGTGATTAATGTTGCGATAACAATTTAATTACTTTGCCAAAAAGTTTCCAATGAAATGAAATGGAATGAAAGAAAGCTATGCTTTATATATTATTATACCAAAGAAGAAAGCAATTATTTCGAATTAGTTCTTTTTATTGGTTTCTGTTTTTTTCAGTTTTTTTTTAATTTTTCGTTGAAAAGGGGTCTTTACTTTTTGAAATTACAATTGAACATAACTTTTTATGAGTTGATAAATTCAATAGCTCTTTTAAGAGGCTTTTATACGTTCTTATAGAATTTAAGCAAAAGAGAGCTTTTGTAATTATGGAGTGTTTGATTCAATTCTTGGAATCATCATGATACAAAAAAAAACTTCAATAACAATTAATAACTTATTTATGGTAAAAGTTTAAAACCTACAATAAGTTGAGATTAGATTTTAGCATAAAACTCAAAGTTTGAATTGTCTTACTTGCCGTATGGATCTTGGGTTTGTGTGAATGAAACAAAAAAAAAACTCAACTTTAGCAATTTTGTGAAAATTATTAAAAATTGTATGTAACGATTGATAACAGGAAAAACATCGGTAGCCCAATTAAAAATGTTTCAGCTCTAAAGCACACAGGGTTTAGCCTTAAAAATAGCAAAAGTTTCTCGATTAAAAAAAATGATACTAAAATTAAGGACACCAATTCACAGAAGTTTGAACAAATGTTTTTTGTATTAAAATTTTTTTGTTCAGATTAATTTTCCAATCGCAAAATTCTAATAATAAAAAAGATAAACAACCGTCATTTGACTTCTAGGTTAAAAATTCTATATTCATATATTTCTCCAGTATTCTAAACCTAACTATAAACTTAAATTAGCCACAACTAAACTGATTGTGCTTCCTTAGATTCTGCAACTGGAATTATATGGAAAGTTGATCAAATCTAGAGATCCCCTAATTTAGAAGATTTAAAGTTAAGACAATGTTCTCTAAATCAATAAAATCTATCTATTCAAATAGTGAAAAAAAAATCAAATCAAAAAAGCCAACCTATAACTTTTATTTTAAACCATTCCCTAGTATCTCCAAAATGTTGTGCCAAATGATAATGGCCGGGAAAAACCTTTTAGGACTCGGTTTTCAAATATTTGTGTTAAAGGTATTGCAAAATTATAATTTTCCACTATTCAAAACTTCAAACGCGTTAATTTAAATACTGAATTTTTTAAGTTTGCCGGACTAAAAATTTGGATAATTTATAACCAATAGACATTAAATTTGTAATGTATGTTTGAAAATACGTTTTCCATCGAAATAAGTAGGATTTTTTTTAAATTGCTTAGTTAATATGTATTATTTATTCCATCTATCGAGAACAATCTCTTTTAGGCTAACATACTTAATTTTAATGTTTATATACAAAATATCAATAAATACCTATATAATCTTAAATAAATACTAAAATAATGTACAAAATAAAAAGCCTCATAAAAGAATGTCATTTAAAACATTTAAAACAAATTAAAAAAAGCACAAGAACGAGATATGGGATCACTTTTTCCATAGTTGGTATACAAAAAATATATTTTTTTCCCTGCGATGTCTTGAAGGAACATGAATTGGGTAAAGTGCAAGCAGCATATAACAATCTATATGGTTACATATAACATCTCTGGCTAAAAAAACAAAACACTGTTTCCTTATGATTTGAAGGGTTTTTAAGCCTAAAAGTAAGCACCTCTGGTTAAAGTGGGGCATAATATTATCTACCCAGTTCAATTTACGTAGAGCATATCTAGTGAATTTACGCTGAACAGCTTCTTTTCTATTAATGCTTACTGCATATATTGAGCACCAAATACAACTAGCATATTCTAACGAAGATCTCACCAATGAGATATAAAGCATTTTTAAAGTATGCGGATCAGTAAATTCCTTTGAATACTCATTAGAAAACCCAGCATTTTATTTGACATCGAAACCATATAGTCGTAGTGATCATTAAAAGTTAACAACACCTAAATCCTTAAAAGCCGAAACTTTATCAAGGCTTATATTATCAACCTTATATCTATAAGTCCTTACACTTGGAGATATTGAGATGAAAGCAGTTAAGATAACTACCACTGAAAAATACAATTGAGGTCATCTTGCAAATTATTGCAATCAAGTGAACAATTGATAAGATTGTAAATTTTCAAATCGTCAGCAAATAGTAAATTTTCAAAAAATTTAACACAGACAGAAGGTCGTTTTTATAAAGAACAAACAAAAGTGGTCCGAGATGGCTTCCTTGTGGAACCCCTGAAAAGTTATAAATTGAAATTCCAATTTTCACAAACTGTGTACGATGTGTTAAATATTGATCTAACCATTTCAATAATTGGGAATGAAAACCAAGGTGTTCCAGTTTTTTTCATAACACATCATGCTGCACCCTATCAAACGCCTTTGAAAAGTCGGTGTATATGACATCAACTTGTTTACCCCGTTCAATACCTTTCGTACAAAAGTGTGAAAAAAGAGACAATTTAGTTGTAGTTGATCGTTGAATCACAAACCCGTGTTTAAAATCTGAAATCCCTTGCTTAATATTTTCATAAATTCTTTTTTTGATAATGGCTTCAAAAATTTTTGGAATAGTTAGAAGCTTTGAAATCGATCTGTAGTTAAGGACATCCCGCTTCGAGCCTGTTTTATGAATTGGCGTAATGACTGAAGTTTTCCAAGTATCTAAGAACGCACCAAGATATATTTAAAAATTTTAAAAGAGGTTTAGAAAAACCATATCTGCAGAATTTTAAGAACATATAGGAGCAATTCATCACTGTCATGTTTTTTTTATTGTCACCCAAAGACGAAAGTTCTTTCAAAACTTCTTCTTCGGTTAATTCAATTTGACTTAAACATGTTATTGGTTGGTGGTTTATGACAATGTTTAGATTTGAGTTTTCAAATACAAAATTCGACTGAAAAAAATCAACAAAAACACATCACAAATCTCTGTTTCATCGCATGAAATTTTTTTAACAATTATGTGACGATTTTGTAGGCACATTTTTCATTCTTCACGTTAAGAATTTTACGTACTTTTCGAGCAGTTGATATGTTCAATGACAAAAATTTCAATAACTATTAATTTATTTATTAAAAAATTGTAAGTCCAGCCTGGTGCCGGGCCATAGAAACATTCCAGGAAACTGTAAGGCAGATGAACTCACCAGGAATGGTACAGTACAACCTATTCTACTAATGCAATATGAAGAAGGCAAACACCAGGTGAAATACCATCACCACGTGTCAGGTCACAAAAAACATCTGACCTACACTAGATTTAAAGCGATCAAGGTGCTTGCTATCTCTAAGCAGAACGCATATAAGCTCGATAATCGGTGTCATAACCGGGCACTGTCTAATAGAAAAGCACGCGACGCGGCTATTTTCAAATGACTTTTGCAAAATCTGTATGGATGAGGAAGAAGAGGAATTAGTCCTTCTCTGTATAGCCCTGCTCTAGCTCAAAAACGCAAGAATTACTTAGGATCAGTAACGATCTAAACGTTCTAAATCATATAAGCATAACCAGCCTCTCAAGTTTCGTAACTTAGAAGAAAGCCTCAAGATTCATGTCGTATCACAATAGGCCATTAAAGTGTCCTACTCCATCACGTACAGCCACTTTAACCTAACCTAACCTAAGTCTAGCCTTGGATCCTTCATTTCTTATTCTCAGGACAATGTCTTTAAAATTTCAACACTGGAAATAGATTTTTTAACAATTTTACAAAAGGCTTACTAAGCTTTCCCTTCATTAAATAACTATCAAATTTAACTTTTTTTTTTCTCGAAATATTAAACATTTTGAGAAATTAAGACATCACATATTTTTCTAACATTATGTATCACGTAGTTTTTCTGTAGTTTTTCTTTGTTTCTAACTTTCTCAAAGGATTTAGATTTTAGAATTTAAAAATTGCCATCGTTTGGTTTGCTGTAATGAGTGTGGGTTGTAAACAGTTAGGTCGTATGAAGTTAAATGTTAGTGAAACATAGGCGTAAATATTAACGTTAATTCAATTGCATTAATAGTCATGTACTATAGCTAATCAATTGCCATCGCATTCAAATTTCTCAATTTATACTTCAAATATCTGTCATTTAAGACCACAGGCGTGTCCGTAAAGTATGTTGAATTTTAACTCTGAACTATTAAATTAATTTACAATTTTACTTAAAGAACAAGAACCAAATATCATCGCAGAAAAGCGGACAAATACAATAATCATTGAACACATCTTTCGAAAATAAAAGTACATATGTCAAATTACATGATACAAAATATTTTCAAATACACTTACGAGTATCAAGTCACCATTAGTTTCAACTTTTCAAACTTTTATAACCTGCACAAACCAATAAAACAAGAGTTCTGTGTATTGATGTTTCAACTGATATTAAATATTTTCGAGAGATCTAATTTTAAAAATGTTAACTAGTCAATTAATAAGTTCCTCCCTGCTGTGATATGATGTCATTACAGCATGCATTTGTTTGCCCTGATAATTAATAAAGTCCCATTATGTTTACTCCAACATACTATCATTGGATGCAGTTGAGTCCTTAAAAGCCCTATTTGACGTGTTATTATTAAAATACCTTCATCAGATAACACCCCTTGATTCTTCTGCTTCAGGCATCATTTACCTATCAAATAAATGCCATATTCAAGCATATTATTGCCAAAAACAAATCTCTTTAATAAATCTTAATTTCATGAAAGTTAATCTGTGATTTATTTTAAGCTGCTGAAAAGTTCATCACCTCTTATTTAAAAAAAAGCACCCTCTTTATTATTCTCACTCTTAGGGATTTTTATCATTTTGAGTAAAATTCTTTATTTTGAACATTTTGTTTACTATAATAAATTGTTTTGTTAAAATTGTATGATGGATAAGTTCTTAAGCACTATTCAACTAAATTAAATCATAAATTTATCTTATTAAAAACTTTTGGACCTTAGAACTGGGTAGGTAGGTACCTCACAAAAGGAATTTATAATCTCTTTTACCTACGTAGATAAAACATCAAATCTGAAAATTATCTTCTATCAAAGAAAAAGTTTTTTCTTTTTTTTTTGTTGCTTTGTTGAGATCCGCTAAAGGTACAAAAATAAACGAACTTAAAAAACATACATAACTTGTTTTAAATAAAACACTTTTCTGAACTCTCTCATCCAAAAATCAACCTCTTTTATAAAATGAAAGAGCAAATTGAATCATAAACAACCGGCAGTCATTAAATAAACATATCAAACTTAAAAAAACATGAGACAGGTAATTGGTTTCAAAATAAAAGTTTGATACAAAAAAAAAAACACACCAAAAATATTGAAAATAAAATAAAAAACTTGAACTCTATAGTAAAATTCTCAAAAAATAAAAACACAAACTTCTCTACTTACCCTATATACACCTTTTGAATTTTCGTAATGGAAATTATTGATTTTAAGGTACAACGAAATAAAGTTTTTTAACATCCTCGCTTTGCCACAAGTCTGAAACTGAACATTAAGCTTTTTGGCATCCTGTGATTTTTTTAAAATTTCTTTTTTGGAAGTGAACTCTTCACCACTTTGGCTTTTCTAAGTATCTATCCAATCCACCCTTTCTACACCCGTTAAGCAATTCAGCCAGCCAGTTAAAAAGTGAAAACACAAAACTTGCTTTTTACATTTTAAATTGAAAACAATCCTTATTCCATTTTCCTACTTTAGGCAGCTTACACTGTACAATATTATAATACAGTACATAAATAGGTATACAGAGGTACATTGTTTATTATTTTTTATCTTAAATTAAAAAATGGAGATAAGAAAAAAAAAGATAAAATTACAAATAAATAGAAACCCACTTCTTAAGATCTTACATATATCCTTCTTGTAAGATTTAAAACAAAGACAAGGAAGTTAATAGTTTTTTTTTTTTTTTTTTTTTTAAAAGGAAATAAATGGTACGACAAAGTTTCATAAGGTTGTTCTGGTAGTTGTCATTTGAAACACAAGTCACAAGTTAATCTGGGCTAAGAGGCACGAGTAAGACACAGTAGGGTTATGTATTATCGTGCGTTAGAGTTGAATGAATGTGTTTTGTTCGAGAACAGTAACCCTCTAGGTAACTACATAACATAAGACATTTAGTTTGTATCAATTTGAAACTGAATTCACTACGAAATATTATATCAACTTTATAATGGAAACAATATATTACCTGTGATTTATTTTCAAAACACAACACTCCATTAGATAAATTAAATTGTCATTTTTAATTAATTCTAATTTGATGATGGATTCATTTTAAAGGCAATGTAAATTTCAACCGGAGAAAATTCGAAACAATATTTTATAAATCTACTAGCTGACCCGACAAACGTTGTGTTGTCATATAAATTATTTCTAGAGAATATTTTGCTAGAAATAAATAACTTATTGTAAGTGTGTAAGGATGTGGTATATAAGTGGGAGAGTTATAGAGCACTGTAAAAGGTGATAAAATATTAAAATAAAAAAGAGGCTGGGATGCGACCCACACTGAAAACTTCCCATCCCGTCTGTCGATTTGTCTTGCTTCAAAGTTTGTAGGTTTTCGTGTTGGGTTAAAAAAGTTGTCAGTTGAATTATTCTTAAAAATTTTAAAATTACCAACAATATTTTTCATATAAAGAAATAGTTTAGTTTGAAAATCTAGTTTTGTTAAATAGATTTTTAGTGAAAAACAAATTTTTACCAATTTTAGTAGCATTTCTTAAATTTTTACTAATTAGATGAATTAAATTAATTTGAGAGATATCAAGAACCGAACATCAATTTTTACCAAATTTGCGTACTATTTCTTGTAGATTTTATTTTTTTATGAAAAAATGGACTGTTGGATTTTTATAAAAAACCACTAAATATCGAAAACAATATTTTCTGTGAAATAAAAAAAGTTTGAAGACAATATTTTTAATTTTTGAAAAGCTATTTGAGTCGAAAGTAAATTTTTACCAAGTTTTAGTATTGTTTTTTTGTTAGGTTTTTATTTTTTGTAAAAAAAACTAACAATTAGATTTTTATCAAAATTTTACTGAATGTTGAAAACAATTTTTTTTACAAGATAAAAGCCAATATCTCAAAGTTTTGAAAAGATATTTGCGTCGAAAATGAATTTTTCCCAACTTTTGTTAAATTTTCTTTTAAGTTTTTATTTTTTGTAAAAAAAACTGTCAATTCGATTTTTCTCAAAATTTTACTGCATGTTGACAACATTATTTTTCAAAAGATAAAAGTAGTTAAAACGCAATATCTCAAATTTTTAAAAAGATATTTGAGTCGAAAATCAATTTTTACCAACTTTTATTAATTTTTTTGTTTAGGTTTTTATTTTTTGTAAAAAAACTGTCAATTCGATTTTTCTCAAAATTTTTCCGAATGTTGAAAACAATAATTCTTATAAGTTAAAATTCGTTGGAAGCCATAATCTCAAAATTTTTGAAAAGATATTTGAGTTGAAAATCAATTTTTACCAACTTTTGTTAAATTTTCTTTTAAGATTTTATTTTTTGTAAGAAAACTATAAATTCGATTTTTTTCAAAATTTTACTGAATGTTGACAACAATATTTTTTGAAAGATAAAAGTAGTTTTAAGCCAATATCTCAAAGTTTTGAAAAGATATTTGAGTCGAAATTCAATTTTTACCAACTTTGAGTAATGTTTTTTTAGGTTTTTATTTTTTATAAGAAAACTATCAATTCGATTTTTCTCAAAATTTTACCAGATGTAAAAAACATTATTCTTCGGTGCACAAAATTGTTCTGGAGATAAAATCATTTTGTATTCGTAAAATTTTCGAGGTGACAAATTTTTTTTTCAGTTTTTTTGATTTATAAAAAAAACTGTTAACTGGATTTTTTTCAAAAATTATACTTGTTTGGTATCACGTTACAATATATTATATAAAATTTAATTCAAGTCTCTAGTATTTTTGGTTCGTAAGATATTAAGGGTTAACCAAAATTTTCACCTTTTTTAAACTGCTATGGTAAAAAAACCACCCACGCAATTTTCTTGAGAGCCCTTTCTGCATATTTCTGCCTTATTATCTGTATAACAACATTTATTTGAAGTCGATACCTCTTCTGGTTCGTGAGCTATGGACAACGAAAAAAACGTCGCGAACGTACGGACATACGGACGTACGGACGTACGTACACACGCACGCACAGACATCTTTCTAAAAATCTTTTATTTCGACTCTAGGGACCTTGAAACGTCGAGAAATGTCAAAATTTTCAATTTGACAAATCGGACCCATTACAATAACTTCCTATGGGAAGTTAAAAATCACTAAACAATTTTTTTTAATTTATTAAAATTAACTCTTGAGCGATATATACATACATATCGCTAATTATGACTGTACTACAAAAGAACAATATCAATCCCTTAATGCAACAGATTGAACAATATTTTGTGTTATCCCATCTTTCGCCAATACAAACAAACTGGATGGTTTGCCACTTGAGAGCACGCCACGTATAATTGTCCGTGTGAAAAACATGAAGTGCTGAAATCTAAGCAGCAGACAATCATCGTTTGGCCTTGAAACTTATTGATAGTTAGTGCAAATGCCAATAATTGGAAATTGAAGGCGTTTGAATTGAATTGGCACATCTGTGGGCATAATAGGGATTCGCGGTAATAATATATATATATATATAATATATTTTCACCTCGGAATTTGACATTTAGAATTATGGCTTGGATAACATTTTTAATTACTAATCGCGTGCCGTTGCACAACCGTGGTGGGTTCAAATGACGAACAAAAAATTACCGAGGATCCAACCTTAAGTTGCGGTGGCATGCCTGGTAAATCTAATAAGTTCAAAAACTCAGCTAGATAATTTACAGCTTCGGTAGCATCACAAACTGTATCAATAGATTTGTATGATGCCAAGTCTCCTGGTAACAAATTTTTTATCTTGAAATTTAATTCGTTGACATCCACATTTTTTGCTGCTAAAATTGTTCTTTCTGACGGCTGCTACATCGGGCAATATCTGGTCAATGAGTGCATCTTGTGAATCAATAATCGTACAGAAATCGACCGGTAATTTTATGCATCTAGTTTCATCTGTAGTAACTTTTCCGTCGCCGTCTATCAACAGTTGTTTTTAGAATGTTTCAGCGGATGGATCTTAAAGCATTTGAACACGCATATTTACTTTCAGTTGCGATGATTTTAAGCACGCGTTGATCTCATCAGCGTACGTTGAACACGGAATAATGGGAAGTGTTTGTCTCAAATCAGCTGAAAGCAGTAACAGAGTGCCACCAAATAGGCTCTCGTTGTTTTTTATATCTTTCAGTTTCCTGTTAAACGCCTCAAGCGAATGTTTGTGTGCCATAGTGCATTCATCCCAGATGATAATTTTACACGGTTCTAGCAAAAATAAATGTCATAAATGGTTCTTTGTTCTTCATTCATTAGTGGGACATTGCGAGCAACAATCGCTGCCATTTCTACAATATTGTATTGTATTTCACGATTCAATTCAGTGTCTATCAGATGCATTTCGATTTGGTGAATTTATACCGAAATGACTGAGTGGTAAGTTGGAAATGATAATGCAAAGATCATCAATAGCAATCAATGCTTCATTGTACGTAGGATCACTGAATACTATCGTAAGATCGTTGCACCGTTTACGATGTTGATGCAATTAAACCATAACACTTAGGAATATAAAAAATAGATAAAAACCTATTCTCAGACCTACCGAGTATATATGCAAAATTTCATTAAAATTGGTTAAGCCGTTTCGGAGGAACACTGTGACAGGAATATTTTATATATTAGATATTAAAATTTTTCAATATTTAGGTTACTATTTTTGCTATTATGGTTTTTAACAGAAGACGATGTCATACCATTTTAAAAGTTTTTTTTGTTTGTTTTTTTAAGCTAATCTAATACATTTTTTTAAATATATTGAAAAACAACGAAAATACTGTTAAAACTATAGGTTATTTTTTAAATATGACAAATTCGTAAACAGCACCAAAAAACGTAATTTTCAAAACCAAAAGCAAAAGATTCAAGCTTTCTTAAAACTTCATACAGAGTCAAGTGATAACTAATGTGAATCTTAGGAAACTAAATGAGATACTCGTACTTAAATAATATTTATTTTAAATGATTCTTAATAATAAAAAAACGGAGTCGATCAAGACTGCCTTAGTTGAAGTTGGGGTTGAATCTGTCATTGTCGATTGGATCTTCACCATGTTAAATGGCAGAATTATCAACTCTCAAATAGGAGTTAGCACTATTGAGAAAACAGTTACTAGAGGCACACCACAGGGAGGAGTCATCTCACCCCCTGCTCTGGATCCTCGTAGTCAACAAAATTCTCACAAAGTTCAAAGATCAGGGCATTAAAATAGTTGCGTATGCAGATGAAATAGTGGTTTTGATAACAGGCAAGTTTCTTACCATCATCGAAAACATTATGGAAAATGCATTAAAGGATTTATCTTCTTGGGCAACTAAGAACGGTCTCGGGGTCAACCCCACCAAGACAGAGCTAGTTTTGTTCACGAGGAAAAGGAAACTGGAGGTCTTCAACCCTCCCAAACTAAATGGCATTCCTCTAAAACCTTCTAAGGAAGCTAAATTTCTAGGAGTAATCCTTGACTCCAAGCTTACATGGAAGCGTAATACTGAGGAAAGAATGAAAAAAATACTATGTGCATTCTACACATGCAAAAAGACCTTCGGTGTACGTTGGGGTATGCGACCGCAAGTCATCCAATGGATGTACACAGCGATTGTCAGACCCATTCTTACCTATGGCTCTATTGTATGGTGGAAGGCGGTGGAAAAATCAAGCTATCTCAAGAACCTGAATATGGTACAGAGACTAGCCTGTATAGGAATTACAGGGGCTCAAAGATCCACACCACAAGCTGGATTGGAAATGATCTTGGACCTCCCGGCTCTGGATGAGTTCATAAAGTGCACGGCAGCCAAAACTGCAATTCGTTTAAGAGAACTGAGTCTTTGGAGGCATAGCACTTATGGCCACGGGTCAATCTTACAAAGATATGACACGATTCCAGTACTGAGAGAGACCACCGATTACATCCCCCTTTACTAGATTTCAACAGGAAATATTCTATTTTCATATCAGAAAGACAGGGTTGGGATCCCAATTCACTTATAAGTAAACAGGGTATCCCTTTCTACACTGACGGTTCAAAAATGGAATCAGGAACAGGTGCTGGAGTGTTTTGCCAATCTCTCAACATCAGAGCGTCATATACACTCCCGGCTGACTGTAGTGTCTTTCAGGCCGAGGTCTTTGCCATTGGAAAAGCAGCTGAATTGGCACATCACGAAAAGCTAAGCTCTTCGGAGATTACTTTTTTCGTGGACAGCCATGCTGCTATCAAAGCCTTAGCCAGTGAGACTATTAGATCAAAAGCAGTTTTAAACTGTAGGAAGGAATTAAACAAAATCTGCCACACTAACCAGGTAAAACTCTGCCTGGTTCCCGGACATAGCAATATAGAATGGAATGATATAGTAGACGAACTAGCCAGGAAAGGGTCAAAAGCAGATACAAGTAGTAGCGACCATTCAGTTAGGGGACCACTCGTCCCGATTGGGGTACTCAAGAGGAAGATAGACCTTAAACTAAAAGAGAAAACCAATATCTCCTGGAAATCCAGGAACGATTGTGCAATCTCTAGAAGTTTATGGCCTAACACAAATGAAAAAGAAACTCGGTATATTCTATCGCTGAGTAAAAAGAACATTAAAATCTTGATAGGTGTACTAACAGGTCATTGCGCCATTGGCACAATGGCTAATAGAATAGGGGCATTTGCACCCGATTTTTGTAGGAGCTGTCAGGATGAGGAGGAAATGGAAACCATTAAACACCTCCTCTGCGACTGTCCGAACCTCCAAACCAGCCGACTCCGTCATTTCGGAAACAGGTTTGTTGAAGAACTGGATGATCTAGCACAGGTCTCAATGGCGAGCATGAGGAAATTTATAGATGGCACAGGCTGGTTCGTTAACGAGCCAGTCTACGCTAATCGACATAGTTGAATTGAACTGAGAACATCGATGCTAAATTTTTACTTTTACAGGGGATCACAATGGACCAATAGGCCCCCGTGTACGCAACAGCTTCTTGCTGTGCACACCCCTTACAACCTAACCTAACCTAACCTAATATAAAAATTTATCAAACGAGATATGGTGTATCTTACTCAAGTTATAAAATCATTGTTGTATTAGCTTCCAAATGTAACTGGCACGATTAGTCGAACTAAAAATATTGACATTTCTCGATGTTTCAATGTCCCTATCATCTAAAAACAAGATTCTTAGAGAGATGTCTGTGTGTGCGTGTGTAAGAACGTCGGTACCTTCGGGATACCATATCTCAAGAACCACCATGGCGTGATGGTTAGTGTATAGGACGGCCATGTTAAATGCCTTGGGTTCAATTCCTGCCACCTAAACATTATTTCACGAGTACTGCCTCTTGCGAGGAATTGAAAAATCCTCCAAGAGTAATTCTTGTACTAAAAATAGTGCTTTCTGAAATATTTTTTTCGGATTCATATATGAAATCGCTTTCACACAAAAATTATTGAAAGTTGTAATTCACTAGGCCCTGGTTATTAATGAGCTGTTGCGCCACATTATTTTATATCTCAAGAACCGTCAGAGATATCGAATTGAAATAAATTTTGTTTTACAGATAATATTAAAAAATGCAGTTTCAATTATCGGTTTTTTTAAACCTCAACAAAACTTAAAAAAAAAAAAAAAATTATTTGTCACCTCGAATATTTTGCAAACAAAAAATGATATAACCTCTAAAATAATTGTATGCATTGAAGAATAACGCTTTTGACATCTGAGAATTTGTTTTAGAAAAATCTAAGTAATAGTTTCTTGCAAAAAATAAAAACCTACAAATAAAAGTACTAAAAGTTGGTAAAAATGATTCAAAATATTGCTTTTTATGTACATTAAGTAAACTTTTAAGAAAAATCCCATTGTCAGTTTAAAAAAATAAAATCTACAAAAAATACAACACAAATTGGTAAAAACTGATGTTAGATTTAAATGCCTCGAGAATCAATGAATGTATAAAGTTCAAAATAGTTTTATTCTGTGAGAAATATTATTGGTATTGTGAGTTAACTTTTATGGAAAAATCCATACTGTATTTTTTTTTAATAAACACTTTAACAAAATTCTACAAATGTTTTAAAAAATTGGTTAACGACTTAAAATCGAGAAAATGTATTGAATTTAAACCTAATTTGCACTAGCGGCCCGTCCCGGGTTCGCACGGGTAGACATAAATAGGTACAGATATTTAAGTTATAAGCATGCTAATTAAAACGACCATGAATCCTAAATTAGAAAAAAAAGTGTATGCTTATCTTAAGGCCTCCCTGTACACTACGTTGGCTGTGGTATTTGTAGGTGGCAACAAAACGTATTGATTTTCAGGAAATCCTACTCGAGAAAGTGCCACATACAATTGCCCGTGGGAAAAGCATTTTTTCCTTAAGTCGATACCAACTGTGGAAAAAGTTTGTCACTGGGATTTATTTATTGTTAGGGCAAAGGATATTTTTAAAGGGATCAGTTGGTATCATCGGGATCCGCGGAACATGTGCGAGCTGACCGGCTGCGGGACCCGTAATGATAGTTGCTACAATCACATTACCTCTTAATTCTTTGATCAAAAGTCTTTTATTCTATAAAATTGTCGAACATTTGTTTGTCCTATCATTAATACTCTTAGCAGCGTATGCGATGAAAGACATTTTATGGCTAATTTTTTTACACCTTCGGTTGGTTTTAATAGGAATTTCTAAAGATTTCTATAGTAATCTAGTACTAAATTTAAATATAGCCTATGTTACTCAGTGATAACGGAGCTTTCTAATGAAAAAAGAATTATTAAAATCGGTCCAGTACTTTTTGAGTTTATTCGTTATATACAAAACTACAAATCTTTGCTCTTTATAATATTATTGTAGACCGACTTTGCTTATTTTGTGAGACCTGGGGTCTGCAAATAAATGTACAAAAAACAAAAATTATGATTTTTGAAGGAAGGCAAACAAGAAGACGCTCTGAAGGAAAGTGGTCGCTCAATAACACCGTTATCGAAATAGTCCAGGAATTTAAATACTTGGGTGTTCTTCTTACCCACAATTTATATTTCGCTAAACATGCTAAAATAAAAAATAAAGAAGCCAAGTTGGCACTAAATTTGATGTGTCCTAAGTTCTTCTCCAACTCCAACATTGATCTGGTATCTTAATATAAAGTCTTTAATGCATCAATAAATTCATGTGATGATGCTTTCGAGAGCCTGCAAAGGCTCTTCTTTAAACGCTTGTTTCGTTTGCCTAACTCAACTCCAAATTACGCCATTTACGTAGAGTCAGGCATCACCCCTATTTATATAAAAAATTTAAAGGCTAATGCGGATTTTATTGTTCAGGTGATGAAAAGAAGTGAACTGTGCCTTCACAAAATAATTTTGAAAAAATTGCTGCAATCGAATGCATCTCCGTTTAAAGACTGGTACCAACTCGCAATAGCAACAGAATCTTCCCTCAACCTTTCGGAAACTAATGTTGACGACTGGCAAGCGCATTTCGCAGGTGTTATTGCTAAGTTTGACCAAAAGTTGTAAGTAGAAAATCTTTTTAGTGCAACTTCTTCAGCATCTAGAAACGTTTATAGAAACTTAAATCATCAATTGAATTCAGACATGAACTACTTCAAAAATGATTACTCAGTTGCTCAGATAAGTATTATTTTTAAAGCCAGAGTCGAAATCTTAAACTTAAACTTTATACCACACCGAAGTGATTTGCCGCAGCTATGTGATCTGTGCAACAGAAGAGAAATCGAAGATATCTACCACTTTTTAGCTATTTGCCCAATTTTACAAGAAATTCGTAGATTACACTTTCGGAAAAGTATTTTAACAATGCAAGAATTTTACGAAATCCTAAATGGAGCACTAGGTTAGCTAAACGTATTCAAATTTTGTCGACAAGCTCTTAACTACCGGAACAGTTTCACTTATTAAATTAACTCTTAGCCTATCTCATTTTTGGTTGCAAATCATACAAAATTGTCTTTTTTGTGTTTCAAATCACGTAAAAATTGTCAAAACTTTACTTTGAGTAAAGCCTACTATTCATAAAATTGTATTATTTTTATAAATTGTAATTTTGTGTTTCAAATCACGTAAAAATTGTTCGAATTATTCTAATATTTTCTTATTTAAATAATTTTACATTTTCTTTTTAATTTCTATATTTTTTTTATCACTTATGAAATGTCAATTCAGGCAGACGGCAGTCAATGCCATGTCCTTATTCTTAGGAAATTATATTGTAAAATCTTAAGATGAAAAAAAAAACAAATAAAGAATTTATCTATCTATCTATTAGTGTAGATGTAGATATGCAAATGTTGTTCTTAACTTTAAGTTATTTTTTTAGAAAAATTCAATTGATATCTTTTCTTACAAAAATCACGAAATCCTACCAAAATAAAATGCACGACTGGGCCACAAGAACTTGCTTATGTTTTTAAAAAAGGCAGTTTGAAAATATTTCCTATATTTTAAAATTTACAAATGTACCTGCCAAAAAAAGATTGTTTTCAAAAATATAAACGCCATTTAGTTTCTTAAAAATCTTAATTTTTCAAAAATTTTATTTGAAAATCGTTATAACGGTACTTTTTAAATTAATTTGTTATATATACAATTTTTAACTTTAACCCATAGGAAATTATTGTAATTGTTTCGATTTGTCAAATTGAAAATTTTGACATTTCTCGACGTTTCAAGGTCTCTAGGGTCGAAATAAAAGATTTTTAGAGAGATGTCTGTGCGTGCGTGTGTACGTACGTTCGTACGTCCATATGTCCGTACGTCCGCTTGTACAAAAAAAGATGATTGAAATAGGTTGATAAGTTGTTGAAAAACCGACTATTCTACAATCGTAATGTCATGTTTGATTAAAATCTCGTGTTCGAAATTTTTTACGAATGGAAAACTTTTGAAAATCAAGTTCAAATAACCATTCTCTTTCTAAATTGCAATTAAATAAACCACTTTTGACAGCGTGACATGCATCATTCTGCTATAACGAAAGTTTTGTAAAAATAATGGTGTCATTTTATAGGTGTTGTTCCATCATCTTAAATTTTATGGTTCAAAAAAAGATAGGAAAGCGATGCAAAAGTTCTTAGGTATATTTAAAAAAAATGTGTATGAGTGATATAAAATAATGAAAAGTATATATAAGAATTATGATTGATTTTAACATCGTATAATACCTTAAAAATATTGTCAACTGCAAAACGGAATATATCCGAAAATAGCCCAATATCAGACGATGACACTTAAGATCATTAGTATCTGAAACACTGCGGAACTGTCACTCTGTTTGGCGTGTCTCCAGTCAGTTTAAAATTAAAAATAAATTTCCCCAAGCCCTTACATAATGTTTTGAGGTAAATGCCTTCAAAGTTTAAAAAGATTTTCCATTTTTTTTTACAAATCTATAAATTGCACTTATGCAGTTTTGAAACCAACCTATATATGACTAGAATAGTCATAGTCTAGAATAGTTAAAAATAAGAACAATGCTTGAAAGTACAAAAACAAAAATTGAAAAACTGAAACAAAAAAATTCGATTTGTGCCAAAAATAAAAAGAAGAAAATAATCTAATCGGCAAAGGACAACGCGAGAAAAATAAGAAAATGATAGAAAAACGCCTGAAAATAAGGACATTTTTGTGAAGTGGAAGAACAAAACAAAATACATTGTATGCTACATAGAAATGCTTATTATTATGCAGCAATTCGCCTTCATTGCGGTCGTATTTCACCGTAATCCACGCGTTACTTCATTTCCGCTGTGATCCTTGAGTTTTTGGTTTTCTGAAAAAGCGTTAGTATTTATATTTATGTGGTTTTGTTCATCTACCGTCACCGTCACCGGCGTCGTAGTCATCGTCTTCGTCGTCGACGTTGTTGTAGTCATCGTAATCGCTGGTCTTTGTATATAGCTAGGGTAAATCTAAATTCCGTATTGTAGTTGATTCTTGAGGGACTGATGGGGGAGGTGTTTTTTTTTTTTTGTATTTTTTGGATACTTTGGGATTCTTGAAAGGATACTACCATGGCCGCACCTTTCCGGTCGGGTGGCATGAAATCCCGGTGGTAATTTCAATGCTGATGCTGATATACATTACTTTGTGTATATAACTTTTAACTGTGAAACAACACTTTAGGCATGGATAGCAGCACAAGCCAGGCAACGAGCTAGGGCATGGGCTTTGCTTTATGTAAGGTACCTTACATTACTATTGGTAAAGGTTAAAGAGCAAAATGGGGAAACTTCTTCTTCTCAATGTTGACATATTTCCCAAGAAAGTTTTTGTCCTTTTAATTTTGCGGTCAGTGAAGCGATATGAACGAAATTCTTTTTCTTCGCTTTTTTTCGACTTCTTTTTGTTTTCTTATTTGTTTTTTAATCTTAAAGTTTAAGGTATGTTCGATTGTTCGTATGTATACCTTCCTTATAAAAGCAGGTAGGTCTAGGTATAAGTAGATATATATATATATTTTTGTATGCCAGAGATGGGCTATCGCACCAGGGTCTGGCATCAGTTGTTGCGACAGATTGGCAAGGTTAAAAACCTATTCAAGTGTAATATTAATTATTTTCATTAGTTTTATAGAGGTAATTTGAACACAAAATGCCAACCATAATTTGTATTGTGATATTCCTGCACAAGAGATTAAAATGCGTAATGGATATGGTCATTAATTTGAAATTGGTTTGGTTGTGGAATGTTGAAGCTTTGTTCTTTTTTGAGAGAACTTTTGTTTTATAAGAACTTGTATAGAAAACATAAATAACTGCTGATTGTCAGATTGAGAATAAAATTCTTTTGTAAATTCAATTCAAGTTTAAGAAGAGGTTAAAGTTTTCTAATTTATAAATACGGTGAATCCAAACAAGTCGTTTGAGAAATTAAAAAAATATAATGCACGAATGGCTTCTATCGTACATACTTATGTTTTTAATTTCCTTGGAATTTTTAAATATAAATAAATGTTAAGTTTTTTTTTATTTTTGTTGTTAAGTTAATTCAGCAAGTTGTGGGCCTTCAATGTTCACTTACTTTATTCTTCTCCAAAAAGGGAAAAAAGGTTTCGCAATGTTCCTTTCCTCTGGCGTTTGATTTTTAGCTTTAACGATTTTAATAAATGACCACAATTGGAAAGTTTATTAAAATAAGTGACATGTGTTTCTACGAAAACGTACTTCACAATTATCTTTGGGCACATGATAATGTACATATCTAATCATAATTTTAATTAAACTAATTAATATTATTTCTTAAGAAATTCATACAATTAATATAGTTCGATATATATATGTGTGCTTATAACATTAAGATAAATCAAAGAAACTGTAGATAACGCATAATATTATCTACATAATTTGGTTTAATTAAATTTTAATAACGTTTCCAAGCTTACATACAAAGGGTGACCTTTCCATACACCATAGAATTTCTTAACCACATTAAATCAAGATCAAGATATTACACCACAAATAATTTCCATTGAAAGTTGACAACTTCTTAATAATGAACTTAATAACTGTTTTGCTGTAAGCTTTAAGGTTGTTAAAGTTATCATAAGTGTAGAGGATATAAAAACATTAAAAACTTTATTGAAACTTACATTTAATTCAATTTCATGTGACAAGATATCGTTAAGTTTAAAATCTTGCAGCTAGTAATAATCACTTCTTTTAAGATAATTGACCCTTAATTAAGTCAAAAGAGGTAACTACCTCAAAATAGTGAAAACACAGTTCTTTTTTTGAAAGAAGGAACTAATATGGTGGTAACAATTTTCAATCGTACAATTTTTAGTGGTGGTAGCTAAAAATTTTTGAAATCATTTATATGATTGTGAATAGTTGATAAGATACTATTAAGTTTTTCAAATCAATTTATCTTCAAGGACATGTACAAAAAAAAAGGAGAATTTATTGAAAACTTAGATTTAAGAAGAAAATTACGTGTACGCCCCAGTACACCATAACAATCTTTTACCTTGATTTTATGTTATACCCGTGGCATGATGGATAATACGTTGGACTGTTGGAGCGGTGAATTCGCCGATTCTCTTCAGCATTTACACCAGCGATCTGATAGGTAGTCTTACAAAGGCAATTGCGTATGCCGACGATCTAATTGCGTACAGAACGGCCCGAAAGGTTGAGGTTATTAGAATTCTCTTGCAGCGTGATTTCGACAAGATTCAGCGATATTTCGACGACTGGAAACTGAAAATAAATGTCCAGAAGTCGGAGACAATTCTGTTCCGGACTCCGTTGGCTAGGGCCACGTGGGATACGTGCAAGAATTGGCGCAAGATGGTTATCGTTGATCTTCACGGGCAGCCATTAGCGAGCAAAAGTGTAGTGAAGTACCTCGGTATCTGGTTAGATCAGTATTTATATTTCGATAGACATATAAATGCTGCTCTGACCAGGGCCAGAGGAGCCTTCGCTCTGACGAAACGGCTGTTTTTTAGCAGTCGGCTTGACTCCAGAGTGAAGGTAATTTGCTACATGGCCCTCATACGGCCGATGATCGTTTATGGTTGTCCTGTGTGGTTCAACGTTGCCCCTTCCCAGATGGAGAAGTTTCGGGTGTTCGAGCGGCAGTGTTTACGACGCTGTACTGGCTTATATCGAACAGCCAAATCTTCTTACGTGCATTACTATTCCAACGAGGTCCTATACAACGGAGCTCGAATCAACAGAATTGACAATTTCGTGATAAAACTTGTTCGAGGTCACATTGCAAGAGCTATTTCTTCGACCAACAATTTAATTTTCGGGGCGTTCTATCTGAACGACGAGTATTTTGAGAGTGCACGCTTGAGCGGCTTCATTCCACCAGAGGCATTCCTCTTTTTAGATAGATGCGGTCTGATACAGGATAGATTGGCAGTTCCGTTAATCTACCACGTCAGACGACGAACCGTGGATAGGCGACTCCTGTACGATCGGGACGTCATGGCACAAGGCAGAGCGGAGCTCCTTCGGTTCAGTAGGGATGTGTCCGAAAGGGACCGAACTGATAGGGTGAAGCAGGAGAGCCAGTTTTGGTGGCTTCAATCGGCACTTGATAGTGGGTAGTCGGGATGGGGTTTAAAGCCTTGGCCGGCTTACATACTTGTTTTATAGTTTTAGGGTTTAGTTTTAAGTAGAGTAGGCATGGTGGCACAAAAAAATATACAAAAAAAATATACACAAAAAAATACAAAAAATAACATGAAAAAAAAATGGTTGCCTGTAAAGTCGGTTTTACGGGCGAAGATTTTACGTGACAATGTCTTTTTCTCGGTAGAATATTTATTGATATGAATATAATTAAATTGCACAATAGGAACAAGGAATGGAATGAAAATAAGAATTGCACAAATTTTTTAAACTAATAATTTACTTAACACTATCAACATTTATCAATAGTATGACATAACCTATAAACTCAGTTTCTCAACTTTTGTGTCAATCTAACAATTAATCAATCAATCATAGTTTACGATAATGAAATATCAGTGTACAATTATTTACCTTTATTGTTGTAGTTGTTGTAAATGACGAATCTAAGCACTCCACATTTTCACTACAGACACAGCTGACGATACTTTAACCACACGTGTGAACTTGTATTATGACGCTTTCTTGTTTTTCCAACGCCAAGAACGTTCGAGAAAGACAAAGACAGAGACACAAGCATGCGCCGATTCAATGCGCCTAATTCTCTAGTGCTGCGCGCGCGGCAGACCGATCATAGTTGAGTGGGAGAGAGACGCAAGGCATTCGGCGGGCCTCTCTCTCGTTCGGTGACTCATCGTAACGTTACCGGGCGTTACACTTTTTCATAAGTGACTCCCAGCCGCAACCTAATTTAAGACGTTGTCACGTCAAAAACAAATAAATAAAAAAAAAAGACAACAAAATATGAAAAACAAAACGTTAGATATTTAGATTTGCTGCTGTGGTTGTTCTAGTTTTAAGTAGTTTATAGGTAGAATAGGTAGTTTTAGTAAGCTTTAAGTTTTATATTAAGGACCTTATTTTAAGTAGTTTTTTAAGTAAAAATAAAAAAGGATATTGACATTAGTTTTTTTTGAAATTTTCTAATGAATACAAAAATAAATAAAATGAATTGAAGTTAAATAGATCTTAGGGCCGAAAGGCATTAGCATTAAGTATTATTGTTTAACTTAGAGTGTCCGTATGGGACCAGTAAGTTAGTTGTTAGTTATGGTTAATTAGGCTAGTTTTATGAATTTTTGTCTAGCTTTAAGATAGGTTTAAAATTGAAGTAATAAAAATGAATTTGAAAAAAAAAAAAAAAATACGTTGGACCGTCATGCCAGAGGTCTTGGGTTCAATCCCTGCATGTGCCATCTAAAGTTTTTTTTACGATTAATTGACAAATCCTCCAAGAGTAATTCTTGTCATGAAAAGTGCTTTCTCGAATAAGGCGTTCGAATACGGCTTAAAACTGTAGATCCCCTATATTACTGACAACAGTACTCGTATAGAGGAATGGTTGAGAGTTGAAAATCACTAGGTCCTAGTTCTCAACGGACTATTGTGCCACTTAATTTATTTTTTTTATTTATGTTTGAATTAATTATTAGGAATTTTAATGTTTATATGTAGGTACATACAAAATCGATGCAAAAATATAATTAATTTTTTTGCAAACAAAAATTATGGTAAAACGTTCGCATTAAAAATAATTCTGTGCTCAAAAGATAAAGGCTCTTAAGTCAACTTATGTAAGTGGTTTTAGCTATTTATCCTTTTTTTTTATATATTTTATCCACAAACAATTTTTCTTTCTTTAATTAATCTTTTAAAACTAGAAAGTTATGGCACTTTGAAAAATAGCTTAGCTTTAATTCGTAGGGTTTTTCAAAAGATAAAACAACCGAATTAGAAGATGATTCGTCTTACGTATCAATTCATTTTATTTATCAGAAAATAGACAGACATGATTTTGAGAAATTATGTTAAGTTATTTCTATGTTCGATATTAAAGAAAAAATTAAAATCGCTTATTTCAACTTAAGGTATTTTGACACAAAACTTTTTCTGTATTTACAGTTCTTATATTAATTCAAGATGTTTTACCATATTTAAATTAAAACACAATAACGGTTAAACCGACCTAAGAATATTTCAGGACACGTAGTAAATGAAAAATTGTAAAAGTTATTTTGGTAAAAGCACTTAAGTCAAAAAAACACTTAAGCAAACAAATTTAAAAAAATGTTCAAAATTTAATTTTGCTATTAAAATATTTGTATTATAAGTAAAAGTAAAACGCTTTTATAATTTTTAAGTATAGGCTTTTATTTTACACTTTAAGTATAGAGACACTTATGCTTCGAGTGGCGGCTTCCAAAAAAGTAATCGCCGATAGCCCAACCACTAAATACTTCACCAGCAAAAAACACAGCAGAGCAGCGATGATACAGTTGATGTAAAAGCGAGAGCATGACCGTACAGTTTGCTTATCAGCTTCTGCGCATAATCAAGCAATTGAATGATAAAATATGCATTTACCGTAACTTCTCTAGCAAATAGCAAATTACAGGGTGTTAAGGTGTTAACTTATAAAATAAATAAATTAGGTGGCGCAACAGTCCATGAAGAACCAGGGCCTAGTGACTTACAACTCTCAACCATTCCTGTGTGCGAGTGATGTTGTCAGAGATGGAAGGGACCTACAGTTTATATGCCGAATCCGAACGGCTAATTTGAGAAAGCACTTTTCATGACAAGAATTACTCTTGGAGGATTTGTCAATTCCTCGCAAGAGGCAGTACCCGTGAAAAAAGTAAGGTGGCACAGGCAGGGATTGAACCCAAGACCCCTTGCATGACAGTCCAACGCACTAACCATCACGCTACGGGTACTACGGTGTTAACTTATATAAAGGCAAAATTACGGAAACGTTTATTTTCATAACCATCTTCATTTTTTACTTGCGACATACATACATACGAGTATAGGAACTTATGGCAAGTTTTGCATTCGTAACAAATTTCGAACTCGAGATTTTAATCAAACATGATATTATGATTGTAGAGAAGTCGACCAAAGTGGGTCCCGCGATTCCATCCGTCTGTCCTGTCTGTCTATCCACGCTCCTACAGCCTAAACCATGGGATCGATTGAGTTCAAACTTGGAAGTTAAGGTTTTGAGCAGATTCGCGTTAGGCGTTTTTTTTTTCATTTTTTTTTTAAGATCAAAACTAACAGTGGCCCCCATACAATTTTTTTGGTCAAAAAAACGAAAATTTGAACTAACTCAAAAACAAACCGATAGATTTTTTTTTAATTATCTCTAAATTTTTTGTTTAAACTTAGCTTCTTTTAGTAAGAAAAACATATTTTTGTATTGCTCCGGAAAGGTACCGCTCATAGAACCGTTATTTGGTGACGTGAAATAGTGCCAAATGAAATAACACCAAATTTCAAATTTGGCCTTATTTCGTTGTTCAAAACGAAATAAAACCAATTTGGCTTTATTTCGATTTATAAAAAGAAATAAGGCCAAAAAAATAATGGAAACAACGCCGAATATTTTAAAATTCAAAAATGGTTGATTTATTGTCTAGAATAGCTACTTTTGCTAAAAAGTTTTTTTGAATTGATAGCACGGCGGCGTACCAACAGCTAGGTATGTAAGGGGGGCATGCTGCCCCCCTGCAACCCCCTGCTTGGGATCACTATAGGATTTGGGGTGGGTGCGAGTTTGGGTATATGCAAAATTTCGTTTTCTAAAGCGAAATAAACCCAAATTGAAAATTTGGCCTTATTTCTTTTCAAAAACGAAATAATTCCAAATTTGTTGGATTTGGCTTTATTTCATTTGGCGTTATTTCACGTCACCCCGTTATTTTGTTTTAAATTGTCTCAGCAACTTATGTATGAACCGATTTCAATAATTTTTGTTTTAAACGAGCTCTTATATTGCCTTAACAATACTTGATTATCAAAAGTGCAACTTTTGTTTGTTTAGATTTAAAAAAAAAATATTGATTTTTTTTTTCAAAATTCTATATCTCAAAAACAGATCAACATTTTTTTATGAAATTCAAATGTACAGCGTATATTTACAATCACTAAACAACTGCATACCAAAAATATTTTTAGAATAAAATTGAAAAATTGTATATATAAAAAATTAATTAATTAAAAAAAAAACGCTCTAAAAACGTGCTCTCTGAGCACGCCAATGAACTATTCTTTATTTGTTTTAGACACCTAACTAACTACACAACCAATAGGCGACCGCTTTACAATTTAAACATACATGTTCTTCCTCTTTCTTATCTTCAGATAACTAATTTTCCATCCTGGTTCTTCTAATCTATATCTATCTATACAATATTATAAATGTGAAAGTAACTCTATCTGTCTGTCTGTTACTCAATCACGCCTAAACTACTGAACCAATTTGCATGAAATTTGGTATGGAGATATTTTGATACCCGAGAAAGAACATAGGCTACTTTTTAACCCGGGAAAATGACGCATTCCCATGGGAAAATTCAGGTGGGCCGATCGCTTTTACGCCTAAACTACTGAACGGATTTAAATGAAATTTGGTAAGGTGATAGTTTAAAACTTAAGAAAGGACATGATTTACTTTTGACCTCGGGAAAACAACGCTTTCATATGGGAACAATTACTTTCCGGGGAATCTGTTCGCTTTCACTCCTAAATTACCAATGATTTGAATAATATTCGGATAAAATTGGCATTACGGTAAAACAACGCATTCCCAACCCTTATGAAAAAAGTTGTCAAACATGTTATCATACACGTATATTAACTCCGGCTTCGCGCGTCACGTGCCTCAAGCCCTAAACGTTAGACGCAAACTGTGGCTCCCACCAAGTTCCACAAATAATAATTTTAAACCTAAACTTTGCTATGCTCAACCTTTCATCGCCAAACAGGAGCCATCTAGGTAAAACAAATAATTCACTGGGTCTGTCTTCTACTTCTGATAATTCTGTTTCAAACTTATTCTAATTAAACTAATTCTAGACAAACTTATTTTACAGGTATATTTTTAAATATTATACATGTAGGTACTTTTTTAAACATACTTTTTGCATACAGGAGCAAACTCGTGCGACCCAGTCGTGCATTTTATTAAACAAAGATTGCAAGTTGAAAATAATACTTCTGAAAAATTGTAAAAATAGACTTGAGAGCTTTTACCTTTTGAACACAGAATTGTAATAAATTCGCAAAATTGTTGCTATTTAATTTTAAAATGATTCCATTAAAATTTTGTTTGAATTATAGAGGGTTAGATCAATGGAGAAATGAAATTTTAATCAAAGGAAACTCAATTTCGAAAATTCTATCGAAATATACATGTTTCCATTTAAATTAAAGAAAAAATTAATTAAAGTAGCCTAAAAGATCGAGTTGGCACTCATTAAAAACAAGTAATATCAGCCTATGTAGATTACAAACCATTAATTATTTATGTTGGACAAGATACTCCAATTTAAAAAATGTCAAAACTCACAAATCAAATGTTGTTTAAATAAAATGTTTAATATAAAATACTATATATTTTCTTTAAAAATTTCTTAACTCAATCTTTTTTCGGAACTTTCAAAAAAGTTTTATCAATTGTCTTTTTTTTTTTGTTTTTTGATAGTTTATTTCTTGCAAAGAAAGGATTGAAAAATACTCTCTAAGGTTTTTAGTCAGTATCATTCCTTAAAATTTTCCTTGTAAAAACTAATTTCTTTAGATCATAGAAAAACACAACAATAAAAGTACAAACAAAAAACACCGGTTCCATTGAATTCAAAATTAAAACTGAATTCTACGAAAATATTCTCTGGTAAATTTTAGAAAATAGATTTAATTGGATAAAACAAAGAATAAACAATAGAAAATAAATGTTTATTATAATTTTCTACGAATTTTAATAATCATAACCTTTCCTTTAATTTAATCAGAAATTCATTGAAAATTCCTAATTAGATTAGCCAACAAAAAAACAATGTTTCTTCAAAACAAATGATCGATTTACTATCTATGAAAGTTTTGAATGTTGTTCAATTTTTTAATCATTAAAAACGAAATTAAAACACAAGGCAAGTTTTTGACTTATTGTGAGCCATTAAGCACAATTTCAGGGAGCGAAAGTGTAGAAAGAGAAAAAGTTGTGATATTTATGTTTGCTTTTTTAATTTTAAAATTATTCGCTCAAATTTATCCTTCTAATAAATTAAATAAATATTGAAAAAATAATTCAAATAATATGTAGGTATGCTCAAAGAATTCCCAAGGAGGAAAAAACTAATTATTTACCTAACAATCTCGCATAATATAAATTAAATTAAAAGCACAAACCAAAGCTTTACAGGAATTTCTAAGAGCGAGCGACACGATGCAATTTATGCCAAAAGGATTTCAAAGCAAACACACAGAATCCTTAAATAGTAAATGAAGCTATTGCAGGGTTAAACAAACCAACAACAAACCAACAAAAACAAACCTAGAAATACTATATTTAATGTATGTATGTATATATAAATGTATGTAAATGGAGTTAGGTAAGTGGAAAGGTGTGTTTTTATTCAACAATGATGGCTCTATCTTTTCTACTATGGCCATAGTCATATATAATCCGCATCTCCACCTTTTCCACGGATAAGTATATTGGTATGCTTAAGCATTCTATTTTGTCCCCTGTTTTCTTGACTTAGTTTTCTTTGTTGTTGGTTTAGTTCATTTCTTCTTTTCCTTGAAGTCTTGAAGTGCGTAAGAATTTAAATAGATCCTTCGGGATCAGGTGAGAAAATAAGAATACGTTGAAATTCATCTGACAATAATGACAACGACAACGATGACAACGAGGACAGCGAATAAGACTACAACGACGAGCGACGAGCAACTCAACGCGACGGATGCTCCTATAGCTTCCGCATTGAATAAAACCATGGCCTTATGGGTTGGTGTGAAATTCTGGTGTTTCCCTTTTTAATGGTTTCAATGAAGTTGTGGCGAAGCGTGATTATTTAAATAATCTACAAGCGAAATTACATTTACATTTTATCCACAATACCTTTCTAAGTACTGTACATATGTATGTCTGTAAGTATCTGTACATTTACAAATATACAAAAAAAAAAATAATATCAACAGAGATATTTCTTGAGGGTTCCAAATATTAAAATCGTTCTGGATTTGCCCCTTATTATATCTATGTACCGTACATACCTATAGATGTAATGTACGCCATCATCAAGTGCGGTAAGTTTTTGCTGCGAATACTGAGTAACGAGATTAACAGAGTTTTATCTTAAACCTTCTTATTTTTATCTATGGTGGGTATGCGAGTATTCTCGACTGTATAAATTCCCTAAGGGCAATGCAATTTTCTAATAAAATTTAATCCAACGAAGCATAATAACGAAAACAATTACGGGGGTAAGGATTGAACCCTTCTTTTTTTTTTTTTTTTTTTTTTTTGTTGATAAACAAATTTAATCAGTATCAACATTGAATTTATTAAATTACATTAAATTATGTACAAAATAAAATAAAAGTTGAGAAAAACAGAGGGGGTTTTATGGGAATAAGGGGAAAATATTGCTTCAAGTGTGAGTAATACCACCTAATACAAGGTGCAACATCAAACGGATAAGCTTGCTCATCAATGCTCAGGTACCCTACAAACTTATCTTCGCCAAAAAGTCAGTAAAGTTAAACAAAATAAATCAAAATATTTACAATAATTCCGGAGTCAAATCTTATGTCGGTGTTTGAAAGAGTATCCTTAAGGTTTATACCAAAACAAGTGCCTGCAATGTCCATTATTTTGAAAGAAATTAAAAAGTCATACATTTAAGATTCAATTTAATCAGTTTTTACGTGTTGTGTTAAGTTTTAGTTCGTTTTCGTAGATGAAAATATGATAGGAATGAACATTTTTCCAACATAAAATTTTCTGAACTTATTCTTATTTAAAGATGGAAAAAGAGGCTGGGATGCGACCCACACTGTTAACTTCCCATCCCGTCTGTCGATTTGTCTTGCTTAAAAGTTTTTTCAATTTTTACCAAATTTGCGTACTATTATCTGTATAGATTTTATTTTTTTTATGAAAAAACGGACTGTTGGATTTTTATAAAAAATATCGAAAACAATATTTTCTGTGAAATAAAATAAGTTTGAAGCCAATATTTGTAATTTTTGAAAAGCTATTTGAGTCGAAAGTAAATTTTTACAAGTTTTAGTATTGTTTGTTTTTTTTTTAAAGTTTTTATTTTTTGTAAAAAAAACTGTCAATTCGATTTTTCTCAAAATTTTTCCTAATGTTGAAAACAATATTTCTTAAAAGATAAAATTATTTTGAAACCAATGTCTCAAATTTTTGAAAAGATATTTACGTCGAAAAACAATTTTTAACAATTTTTGTTAAATTTTTTTTTTCGGTTTTTATTTTTTTGTAAAAAAACTGTCAATTCGATTTTTTTCAAAATTTTACTGAATGTTGACAACAATATTTTTTGAAAGATTAAAGTAGTTTAAAGCCAATATCTCAAAGTTTTGAAAATATATTTGAGTCGAAAATTAATTTTTACCAACTTTTAAACATTTTTTTTTTGGGTTTTTATTTTTTGTACAAAAACTGTCAATTCGATTTTTCTCAACATTTTTCAGAATGTTGAAAACAATATTTCTTATAAGATAAAATAAGTTTGAAGCCTTAATCTTAAGTTTTTGAAAAGATATTTGAGTCGAAATTCAATTTTTACCAACTTTCAGTAATGTTTTTTTTTAGGTTTTATTTTTTATAAAAAAAACTGTCAATTCGATTTTTCTCAAAATTTGATCAGATTTCAAAAACATTATTCTTCTTTGGAGATGAAATCATATTTTAGTCGTAAAATTTTCGAGGTGACACATTTTTTTTTCAGTTTTTTTGATTTATAAAAAAAACCGTTAATTGGATTTTTTTCCAAAAATATACTTGTTTTGTATTACGTTACAATATATAATATAAAATTTAATTCAAGCCTCTTGCGTCATTGGTTCATGAGATATTTAGGGTTAACATAAATTCTCACCTTTTTTTTAAACTGCTATGGTAAAAAAACCACCCACGCAATTTTCTTGAGAGCCCTTTCTGCATCTTTCTGCCTTATTGTCTGTATAACAAAATTTATTTGAAGTCGATATCTCTTCTGGTTCTTGAGCTATGGGCGACGAAAAAAAATACGTACGGAGTCCGTACTACGGACGCCCAGACATCTTTCTACAAATCTTTTATTTCGACTCTAGGGACCTTGAAACGTCGAGAAATGTCAAATTTTTTATTTCGACAAATCGGACCCATTACAATAACTTCCTATGGGAAGTTAAAAAACTTTTAAGCAATGAAATTATAATTATATAATAATAATAAATAATACTCGTAATAATAATAAATATAATATATGTATATTATATTATAATTATTATAATTATCTTGTACTCAAGAACGAATTTAATTTATTCTTGATATCTCTAACTGTTCGTGAGATGTAGTCGAAATCAACATTTCAACATTTTAAATTTGGCAAATCAATTTCAAAATGATATGGAAAGTTTATAATATCGGAAATAAAAATTTAACAAATTTATCTCCGGAATAGTTTTACTTGACGAACAATAACATTTTTCACATCTGGACTTAGAGTTGGTAAAACTGATTTTCGACTAGAATATCTTTTCAAAAATAAAAGAACTAATTTAGCCTTATGTAAAATATATATTTTTAAATATATTTAAATTTTAAGAAAAATCCAACTGTTAGTTTTGTTAAAAAAAAATTTGAACACGTGAAAAAAATGGTAAAAATTCTAATTCGAATATTTCGAGAATTGACTTCAAATTATATTTCATCTATACAAAATTTTGTTAGTAAAGTAATGTTACTATAAAAATGAAATCGGTGTTTTGTTTTACAAGAAATAAAAACTTTCAAAAAATCTGCTAAAATTTATAAAAATTAGTTTTCGACTGAAAACGTCAGGAACAAAAATCGATATTGACATCAAATTTATTTTATCATTCATGGAAAATTTTGTTGCTAACTTTTAGGTTTAGAAAAATTCAATTGACAACTTTTTTTCTTAAACACGAAAGCCTACAAAACAACAAATTACTAATAAAAAATGGTTTTCAACTCAAGTATTGTGAAAATTAATGAAAGACATTGACTTAAAATTTTGTATTTCACATAAAATATTGTTATTAATATTTTTGGACAAGGATGAGAAGTTATTAGTGCGGGTCGCTTGACAGCCCCTGTTTTCGTTAATTTAATTGTTCAAAACAGTTTGTCCAATGTTTTTAGTTAGTTAGTACATTTTTGTAATTAATTGTAAGAAAACCGCTCTAAATTGTTGTTACTATTTCTTTTGTAGTTTCTCAATGTTTTCTTAAGAAATAAGACGGTGGTGTCTTTTTATAAATTAAACAAAATTTGCAACTTAATCGATAAAAAATATTTTCTGGACCAAAATACAAGATGCAAAACAAATAAGTTATCTTTAGTACTTTTTAATCAATTAGATCTTCATTTGGCAACATAATGATTATTAACAATTCTTAATTGATGATTATATTGTTTTAAGTCACTCTAGAAAAACAATTTTAACTTTAAAGCTCTTCATTATTTGCTTTGAATCTTTTTCATATGTACAAAAGAAGGTAGAGTACGATTGATATCAAAACAAAAATCTCACATGAAAAAAAGGTGAGTTCCTAGATAAAGGGTTTTTCAATAAGGGCAGTATTTGCTGAAATAGAATAAAACAAGCTGTGTTTGAGGTTTTAACAAAATTATTTCCTTATTTGAAAAACACATATGCCATTAAGTGTGGAATATGACATCATTTAAATGCCCCCCGCAGCTTCTTACGGTGGCACGGATCCGAGTGGTCCAATTTTTAATGACTCTTCCGCATAGATCCGGCTGAATTTGAGCAATGGCCTGTGTTATGCTTACCTTTAGGGCATCGGTCAGTTGTAGTTAATTTACATAGACCTGCGACTTCAAGAAACCCCACATGAAAAAGTCTAGCTGGGTCAAATCGCATGGCCAATTTACATAACCCCTGCGAGAGATATGCTGTGTGACAGGCAGCGCCGCCGTCTTGTTGGAACCACATGTCGTCTAGGTCCATATGGTTAAATTTGGCCACAAGAAATAAGTTATCATCGTTATGTATCGCTGTTGACGGTGACCTCCTCACTAACATCGTTTTCAAAAAAGTACGCACCAATTACGCCGCCGCTCCCGGCCCAAAATCCACTTTTTAAGGATGCATTATCCACCTGGTGAACCTCGTGTGGGTTGTTGTCGTACCATATACGGCAATTTGGCTTGTTAACACAGCCATTCATCCAAAAATGCGCCTCGTGTCTAAAGATAATTTTCCCCCCACATTGGGGCCCTCTTTCAAACGATTCGAAGCCCAGGCAGCGAAGAAACAGCGTTGTCTATGGCCATGAACTTTGAGCTCCTAGTTCAGTTGGATCCTTTACGGGCGTAGGCCCAAGTATCGACGCAAAATTCGCCAAGTTTAAGTCTTCGAAAGCCTGAATTCTTGTGCACGGCGGCGAGGAATACACTGCATCGGTTTCTGCTGTACACTTTCACGAACCGCGACAATGTTCTCGGCCAATCTTGCATTCCTTGAACGGGTGTACGGGTATTGGCTGATTGTTTACTGAACCGGACGTCCCAAACTTGACTACCAAACGTTGAAGAGTCTACTATGATTTTTTTCTTTTTTTTGCTTTTTGTTCTTGCTTCGGCAGAACATATACTAAAATTGGAACGATACAGAGTAGATTAGCATGGCCCCTGCGCAAGTATGACACGCAAAATCGTGAAGCGTTCCACATTTTTTAGTCTTAAGTTTTAGGTTAAGTAGAGCAGGAATGGTGGCACAATAAAATAAAAAAAAAAAAAAAAAAGTATAAAAAAAACAAAATCTCATAAAATACAAAACAAAAAAAAGAAATCAAAAATACAAAAAAAAAAAAAAAAAAAATGCAAACACATATCACAGACAATATTATAAAAATCCTCGATGGAATTACAAATAGAAGGACATAGTTGTTTTGCCGCTGTGGTTGTTCTAGTTTTAAGTAGTTTGTAGGTAGATTAGGTAATTTTAAGTTTTATTTTAAGGACTTTAGTATGTAAGTAAAAACCCCAAAAAATGATAAAGATTTTAGTTTTTAAACTTTTCAAAAAAAAAAAAAAAACATAAATTGAAATAAATAAAACAATCTTAGTTCGTAGGCCGAAAGGCATTAATTTTAAGAATCATGAATTTCTTAGAGCGCCCGATTAGGGCCAGTAAGTTATATTTAAGTAGAATTAATTAGGCTAGTTTCCCATTTTGTCTAGCATGTAAGTAGAGTTAAGTTTAAATGAATAAAAAAATGAAAATGAAAATGGGTGCAAATCGCGCAACGTTTCCGTTAACGAACACTCATTTTGATAATAAAGTTTTATAGTTTGTTCAATCGTGTAACTTGACATGATGATTTGGCATAATAAACAAAAGATTTGACAGATATCACCAAAACAAAATGGCCGCCACGGCGCGGCGGCGGCGGGGTGCCAAAATCTCCCCTCGCCAATTGAAAAACCCTTTATATCTAAACAATTTAAGGTAACATCAAGACTTTCAATACAGCTCACATGCATAGTTGTTTATATTTATGCATGCATCTGATGGAACCTGGGGGCGTATGAGTACTTTCATTTTGATTGAAAATTGCTTTGAAATTGAAATTTTGTTTCCCTTCTGTGTAATAAAGAACTATAATTATCTTTGATAAATTGATAGTATTATGATAATTCATTATCAATAAATAAATACAGAACTAAAGGACTACCACCAACAATTTTTTTTTCTATTATGTCGGGCATCAAGAAGGATGATTGATCACTTCAACCTCTTCCTAAGTTTCGCTGCTAGCAAAGATAATAAAGATACATCGTCATAGAATTCTAGCACTTCCTTTTTCAGGTTACTGAACTGCATACAGTTCTTTAACAAACAATTATCTCTTGCTAAAGTCCTATTATATGAAATTTATTGAAAAGCATAGATACTCGTAATTTATATCTCTATCAGAATGCAGTCATGCATAAGTGAGACAAACAAAAAAATGTGTAATAAAATTGAGATATTGGAAGTAGATACTCTTACCTACCTACAAAAAGCAAAACAGAAAAAAGTACATAACGCCCATCACGGCCCACTTATTCTCATATGAATGTAAAATTGTAGATAGGTGCTGGGCCATAGATAGATAGATGGGTGGGTACACAAAGACTCCCATTGCCATCACAAGGAATTAATAATTCGAATGAATTCGCTGTCTGTTATCGTGATTCGAACTAATAGCTTTTCATAGATGATTTGTGGATGCAACTTTTGAATTTTATTTTTTCCCATTTCGTTTGCTTTGGTGTTTTTCATTTTTTTTTTTGTTTTTTTTTTCAATTTTCCTCCGAATAACTTTTCACTTCGATTGGTTTATGTTTGTTGTTTTTTTTTTTAAGTCTTCACTTTTTCATTCTTTCCTTTCTATCCCGTAGGTTTCGCTGGTGAACTTTGCAATTTTGAATATAACGAATGTGAATCGAATCCATGCCTGAATGGAGCGGAGTGCATAGATCAAATCGGGAGCTTCGAGTGTAGGTGTTCTAAGGGATACATCGGGAGTCGATGTGAGATTAAGGTATGTAGGGTGTATAACGTTATAACTGTGGCACTTTTTCAATTTATTTCTTTTTCGGTTTTTTCCTAACCCCTCATGTAAATTTGATGTTTTTTTGTATCTTTTGGATTTTTGTTTTTTAATGCAAATATACTGGTTTTTGTTTGTAATCCTATTTTCTTGTTCTTTTTCTTTCTTTCTTTCTTTTTTTGTTGATTGTTGGTTTGTGTTGTTATATGGTTGATGCCGTTATATCTCGGTTCATTGTTGGCAAAACAAATCACATATACAATCGATTTATGGTTTTGTGTTGTGTCTCCTCGGGCTGCTTCTCTTGAATTCGAAATGGCATGGAAACATGATTAGGTGGATTTTTGTGCCAATAAACCCTGCCCCGAAGGACATCGATGCATTGATCATGGAGATGATTTCAGTTGTGAATGTCCCGGAGGACGCAACGGCCCGGATTGTAATCAAATTCCAAGGACGGTAAGTCATGTTTTATCTACATTTCTATTTTCTGTATTAGTTTTTTTTTTCTTTGTATTAACAAATGTTGTTGTAAACAAAAATTATGGGGTTGCTGGTCATTGGGACGATGTGTGGTGTTATGTGTTATGTGTTATGTGTTATGCAGAATATGAGTGGGAGTGAGAGTGAGAGTGAGAACGAGTGTGTCCTGAGAGGATTCTTTTTTGTGGTTATCCTTGTCCATGTCTTCTTTGAATAAGATAAAAATAATTCTTCAACTTCAGTGGTTATATACATACGTATAGATACATACACACGATTATACCTACTATATGCAGTTAGTTAAGCCTCACTACGTACATATGTATGTATAAGGACACGACGAGATTATTATGGTTGTTTGTTTAGAGGAAATGAACTGGCCGAAGCTGAAGCTTTAAACGCCTTTGCCGGGATGAGTGGTTGATGCATCATCATGGTGTTGCTAAAGCCTAAAGAAGACTTTATGTATGGGCATTTTCTTGTTTGCTGCTCTCTTTTTTTCACATATGGATAACGTTTGTGGATTGTGGTTTGTACATACTCATATAAGAAAAATAAACTTGATGAAGAGAGGTTCTGATTAGGGTAAGGGTTTTTTGTTCAGTCTTTTGCAAAGATGTACAATGTTCAAATGTACATATATGTATGTACATTTAGCAACTTTTGAAAAGAAGCTTAGAAGTTAGAAAGTGAATTAGAACAACTTGAATTTATAAGAGATACACATATACATAGATGCAAATTCTTTTTTGTTTAAGCTTTAAGGAAGTGATGTGGTTGGGTATAGAAAATGTAAACCTAAAAAAAGTAAACATAAAATGCACAGTGATTTTTAGTTCAATCTATAATGTTTGGTTACTTTGAGTTTGTCTTTACCTATAGTCAATATCATTAACATCTTTAGATAAGAACCTGAAATTAAAAACCATTTATTGTTTTTTTTAAACTGAACAGTTCTATAATTAAATATGTAGCATAATTGGCAAATAAAATGCATAACTTAGGTATGAAATATAGTCCACATTTTTTTAATTTTAAAACAAAGTCCTTATTTAATGTTTTAAAATACCTTAAACTCAAACTAGCTCCAACTAACTCATAACAATATTTTACTAGAGCTATTTATAGCTCTACAGTTCGGCCATCCTATCATTTGATCATGTCCTCAGGATCAACAGCATCGTCACCATCGGTGTCATGGTCTCCATCGTCGTCATCGGTGTTCTCGAATGGGTCTTCCGGCAGTTCACACCTTCGCTTCATTTTGTCTGATGACATGACTGTACTGAACCTTCATTGATTGCGTTGCATTCCAGGAATGTCCTCAACAACAAACCTTTCGTTCGGGAGCACCTTGGTAACAATGTATGGACCCCGAAAAACTGGGTTAAGCTTCCGTGATGTACCTGTGGCAACTGGTTCATTTTCAATTAATATTAAATCATTTACCTCATATTGGAATGGTTTCCGGTGCTTTTGCTTTCTGATTTCGAATGATGTTCTGAAGTGCGGACTCCCTTCGTTCATCTTCTTCTTCCTTCTCAGACATTGATTTTCTTCGCAGCTCCAACAATAGTTATTGCCCAGAATGTCATTCGGAGTGTAGGAAAACAATAGTTCGTGTGGACTTGCCCTAGTATAGTAGAGTTCTTGGTTGTGTTTAGACCCCATTGAATCGATCGCAAGTGGCTGGCCAAAGTCTTTACCTCTTTCGCTGGAATGGGTGCACTTAAGTAACGAGAGAACCGTTCGGTTGCAGCGTTCCACCTGGCCATTTGCTCTTGGTGTCCTCACGGCATTTTTCACGTGCTGGATATCGTTCTCGTCGCAATACTGCTCAAATAATTTGGCGGTGAAAGCTCTTCCTCTGTCGGTTATGATCATGCGAGGGTCGCCAAGAGCAATTGGCTAGGTTATTTATAGCTCTACACGATGTTGTAGTAAGAGGTTTTGTTAAGCTATTAAAGGGATGAAGGTATACCATTGAAAATAGAAAACAATATCAAATAAATGGCCCTACGGCTACGGTTGCAGCTCAACAATCCTCTTCATGAAATTTTTAAAGAGTAATTCACACATTTGCAGCTGAATGTCCACGATAACTTCACGAACTTCATCTTTTAGGTCTTTAATCGATTTTTAAGCATTGGTATTTACTTTTTATTCCACTTAACTTCAAAGGAAAAAGTCTTAATTGATTAATCATAAGATTTTGGTAAGCAATTGCAATGACCCGCTTAAAAAATTGCCCGGTCAGGAATCTTTTCTTTCAAATTGAGATCATTTAAAGCCTCAATCACAACGCCGCACAGTGGTCCATTTAGTACAACGCTAGCTGGTCAAAAGTAAGATTTTTTTTTTGCCTTTTGATGCCGTTTATCATTAAGCCTATTGGCCAAATAGCAAGGAACGGTAATTTTTTATCAATTATGTCCGTTAGTTTGGCAATGCAGGGCTTTGTAATGCAATGCATTTAAATTTTCTTCACTCGCGAATTTACCTTTCAATTGTTAGCAAGCGTTTAAATAAAATAAATTAGGTGGCGCAACAGTCCATGAAGGACGCGAGTAATGTTGTCAGAGATGGAAGGGACCTACAGTTTATATGCCGAATCCGAACGGCTAATTTGAGAAAGCACTTTTCATGACAAGAATTACTCTTGGAGGATTTGTCAATTTCTCGCAAGAGGCAATACCCGTGAAAAAAGTTAGGTGGCAAAGGGATTGAACCCAAGCCCCTTGCATGAAAGTCCAACGCAGTAACCATCACGCTACGGGTACTAGTAGTAAACTAGCAAGCGTTTACGAGTAATTTTATTGAAATAAAAGTTGTGGTATTAGTTGAAGAAAAGATGTCAGAATCTAGTACAGGTAGGTATTTCAATATTAGGCAAGTTATTCAAACAAAAAAAGTGAGTTTTTTCAATGAAAATTACCATGTGTTCAAACCTTTGTGAAAAAAAAGAATGTGGAGTTAAATCTCAACATTTTTGTCATTAAAAGATTTGAATATTGCCTTTAAAACAAACCTTAATTTAAGTGCCCCTACATTGCGCAACGTTCTTTTTTTTCTTTTTTATAGATACCAAATTCAGCGTTACCACTTCTCAAAAAAAAGTGGAAGTAGATTTTAGGAAAAAAGCGAAGTAGATTGAGAAAAATGGAAGTAGATTTCAAAAATGAACTTTTTTATATTACATTACATATAGTACATATTATATATTTTTAAATTACATTTTTTCAATGAAAAATTAAAAAAAAAAACTAGAATTATTTAAGTCTTCATACCATATAATTATATATTTTAATGTAACATTTCTTAAATTAATTCTTGGTTGTTGGCAACGAAAAAAAGATTGAGCTCGTGTTGGTCAAATGAAATGACTAGGATGTTTTGATTGCAAAGAACGAGATCTACAAGAAATAGTTATTGTAATCGTAATAAAATTTTAGTACATCAAAAAACCTTTTATCTTTGTGTTTGGATAACTTGAAAATATCTTTTCATTTTGAAAAAAAAATCAAATCCAAAATAACACTAGAGCACAACTGAACACAAATAACAATAAGAAACAGAAAAGAAGTAAAATGCACGACTGGTTCGCATGAAATCGCTCATGTATCCAAAAAAGTCTGTTTAAAACTATTTAAAGTATTTTAAGATTTAAAATGTACCTGCAAAATAAAATTGTTTTCAAAAATGTAAATGCCATTTGATTTTTAAAAAAACCTTAATTTTTTTAAATTTGTATTTGAAGATCGTTTTTGAATTTTAGTTTAAAAATATTTTTGGTATGGAGTTTTGAACTTATTTTAGACGTCTTGCATTTCAATTTTGTTAAAAATGATGACCCATTTTCAAGATATCGAGTTTCGAAAAAAAAAATTAATATTTTTTTTAAATTAAAAATTAAATTAATGACATTTTTAGTCATCAAATATTATTGAGACAGTATAAGAGCTTTTGCAGAAAAAAAATAGTTTAGTTCTTACGAAAACTAAAAAAACAAAATAACGGTTCTATGGAGGGTACCCTTCTGGAGCAATACAAACATATTTTTTTATATTGAAAGAAGCCAAAATAAAAACACAAATTTTAGCAAAAATTAAAAAAAAAACTATCGGTTTGTTTTTGAGAAAATTCGATTAATCGATTTTTGACCGTACAAATTTGTATTGGGACTACTGTTATTTTTAGTTTAAAAAAAAACAGGAAAGACATACAGACAAACCGATAAAATCGGGGGACCCACTTTTTTCGACTTCTCTAACATCGTAATGTCATGTTTGATTAAAATCTCGAATTCGAATTTGTTTACGAATGCAAAACTTGCCATACAGGTCCTATAGTATATGTCGCAAGTAAAAATGACAAAGGGGTTAAACTAGAATACATTAGATAAAACGGAACCGCACCGCTAATGCAAACACTAGAGCAATTTTTAATTCTCTAGAAAATTTTGAGATACATACAAGAGTGATAAGGACAAAAAAGGAGTAGATTCAGTCTATTTTTATTAAAATTGAAGTAGGTAGAAACACGGATCTTAAAAGTGAAGTAGATTTCAATATTTTGATGATGGTGCGAAGTAGGAAGTAGATTTTCAATTTATTTGAAAAAAAGAAGTAGATCTACTTCAATTGAAGTAAAGTGGTAACGCTTCCAATCCGCCCTTTTTAGGGCGACCTTTGCCTTTGTTACGTGAAGACAATTTTTTCATTTATTTTGAATGAAAACTTGTTGAAGACATCAGTTGTAGAGTGTGGAAGTGCTGTTTTACTATACGCAATGTCAAGAATATCAATTTCTGACCTTAAAGAAGAAGATCACATTACGCGTACCAAGAAGATTTTGAAAATCAATTAAAGCGTAACGCACCCCCGATGCCACTATCTATGAGTGGCACTTGCATCCAGGAAACTAATCAACTGTCAGTACTCGGTATGTGTATCACAGATCACCTTTTATGGAATGATCACATATTTGACATTGCCAAAAATGCTGCCAGGTGTTTAGGATTTCTCCGACGGTGCAAGAAATTTTTCACCCCTTCTGATCTGGCTGTAATTTACAAAGCCTTCATCCGTCCAAAGCTTGAATATAATTCACATATCTGGGCAGGTGCCCCTAAAACAAGTTTAAATCTCTTGGATAGAATTCAAAAAAGGGCGTTAAAAATGATAGGTGATAGAACTATAATCGAAACATTTACATCGCTAGAACACCGCCGCAATGTTTCATGCCTTTCGTTGTTTTATCGATATTTTTACAAACAATGTTCTGTCGAATTAGCCAGTTGCATTCCACCCCTTAAACGATTCAGCCGTAATACTCGCACTTCCAGGAATGCTCATCAGTTTACCCTTGAGCTCAATTTCGGGCGTACTGTCAAGTATAGAGATTCTTTCTTAAATCGCACATCGAGAATGTGGAATGCTTTGTCCAACTCTGTTTTTCCCTCCCATTTTGATGTTCAGAACTTTAAGACCAATGTGCACCGGTATCTCCTCTTAAATCCTACCCTATTTTCCTAACGCTCGCACTGTGTTTAAATATAAACATATAAAGGGTACTAATAACCCCTTGAGTGCCAGTAAATTATAAAAAAAAAAAAAAAAAAAAAAAAGAAGATGGCGATTCCTTCCTGAAAATGGGGATCAGATGGAAGTGAAGGGCACTCGCGATATAAACAAAACTTTTACCTAAATCCAGAAGAGAGTGCTACCAATATAGTGCTAACGTGCATAGTTCCCTTAGATTTAAAAAAAGAAGGAACTAGTAACGAACATATATAGACTAACTCGAAACCATCTTCTCCCAGATACTGCCGCCCAATTTGTTTGAAGAAGAAAATATTGAAACGATAAAAAGAGAGTTCAACCGAATGGAAGATGAAATTAACAACCTTGAACATTTAAGCATAATTTTAAATGATAAAACGGTTTTTTTGTTTGCACCATTCTTTTTTTTAACAATGGTAGATGGAAAGACTTGCAATGATGTGATGGAAAACAGAGCTAGAAATAACTTTTTAAAAAGTATAAAAGAGTTTAAAAAAAAAAAAAAAAAAAATATAACTTTATTCAGAAAATAATATAAAATGAAAGGAAAGAATAGACGAAAGTCGACTGTCTATTATGATGTGTGATTTGTATCTGATGATCGCTGCAACTCCAACTTATCTCGTGATGCTGTCCGATGATTGTTGGCCGCATTGAAGATTTCATAATTGGATTTGGACCAATGTTTATTTTATTTCATATTTCTCAAAATGCTGTTAAAATTTAAGTGTCGTCGTTGCTTCGGTCTCAAGTGGCTTGTGCAATACATTAGGGTCAGGGTTAGAAGATGTAGTTGTAGATGTATACGTAACTCTATAGCTCAGTTTGCTATATATGCAAAGGTTCGCCTATGAATAATCTTGATCTTTGCCTACAAAAACCTCCAGACACCAGTGCTTATTCGTTGGGATTGCAAACCCTTCACGTGGAAATACGATTTATGGAAGCTCTGTAACATATATCGTACAAAATTGAAAACAAAAACTGGTAGGCCAGAGGGTGTGAAGAAAAATTGGCGGTTAAAAAAAAGAAAAAAAATTTGCAGGACGCATTAAGAACTGAGCTTGGAATTTTAGTTGATTTTCCAAAACAAGGTAGGGAAAACGCCAATGACGGCAGCACACCCCGAAAATCTTTCAAATATCCAGCAAAAACCGTTCGAATAATAGACTTGGATACGGAGGTGGTTGAAAGTTTTTCGATTGTTTTGAAAACGTTGGCGTCAAAACTAAAAATTGATACAAACAAATTCCGTTCATACTGTTTGAACACAGCAAAACTTATTGTATCAAAGCCCACAAGTGTTTACAAAATTTTGTTGGACGGAGCTGACATAATAGACAGTTTGCTAATGGCTATCGGGCAGCTTTCAGAAGATGTCGTAGTAGTCCGTCAAAAGAATTAAAAAAAATTTCAAAGTGGAGTTTCCAGAAAAATGTCCCGCATCGCAACCAATACCGATATTTTGCATATGTTAATATCCTCTGATCCAAAAATAAATGAATATCGTCATCTTCCAATATGACTTCATAACATACTACCCCCTGAAGTAATAGATATGACTTTTAATTAAATTGTAAATTGTTTCTATGTAAAAACTAATATAAAAACACCAAATCAGAATTAAGCCCAGCTAATGACCATGAATGGACCACTGTGCGGCGGCGGCGCGCCGCCACGTCAGGCCAAAAACAGCACCAAACAGTGACACATTTGCTTCTGTTACTGTTTTTTTTCAGTGCAGGCTCCGATTTTAAAATGTTTCTCATCACTTAAGATATTTTTTGATTAAAGTAGGAATCATTTTGAAGAGTTTCAAAGACAGGAAGATATGTACGTTGCTGGTGATCGACCTTTTTGAGTTCTTGTTTTAAAAGAACTGTAACTGCCTTAAGAGTGTTGTTTTGGGAATAACTTCTTTCAAAGATTGGCGTGGAATCCACAAACTTGGATCTTCGTCAACACTACGGGCAACATCATCAGCAATATTCTCAGTTGTTCTTTAGCAGAACACACGGTTTCGGTTTTTTGCATAACCGACTTATATTAATAGCTCAAATTTGTCCATTAATTTAACTATTATCAAAAGTGACTACAAAATGTTGACCATTTACTGTGAATTTTAAGAAGAACTGCATTTCGTTTGTTGAAGCGTGTATCGTTCCATTTAAAGGCAAACGTCAACAACTGATTGTTTCAAAAGTGATAGCTGCCTGATAAATGCAACCTTTTCTTCAAAAAAATCTTTAAAGGGTTTCTTTAAAAACGTGATTCTACTTTGGGAACATTATCATCTGTAGATTTGTTTCACTTTATCGCTTTAATTAAATGAAAATTCCTTTCAGCCCATAAAACGTATTTTTCCGATCATAAGCCACCAAATATTTACTCATTTTATTAATAATGGAGAAGATATTAATGAAAAATTCATGGACTTATGCACACAACCCATATAATCTACCGGGTCCCTTAATTTATTTAAATGTGTAAACAGTTTTAAAACCCCTCTCTTTCCATTTCTTTTCTTTTTGTTTCAAGTAATAGTTAAATCCTTTTTAAACAATTTTATTAGGTGCTAAGGGTGGTAAACACATTCTATGTCCTTGTTCTATCTATATATGAACCATATAAATTTCAAACGATTTTCAGATTTAGATTGCTAAGCCACTTTGTTGCCATTCATTATCTAGTACCATTTTATTCACATACACATACAAAACACCATCAATATTCCATTAAATAAAACATAAAAAAAATGTAAATAAAACCATTTGTTTTCTATATCTGTACTGTATCTTATATTTTTGTGTTTTACGTATTTATCTCGTTTCAACAATAAAACAAAGTCGATGCAATTAAATTTACAAGCGGGGCATTTTCATTTCCATACCTTACAAACATAGATAAACTCGAATACTCGTAGATAATGGAGAGATTGTGGTTCAGAAAAAAAAAATACAGAAAAAAAAACGGAAATAAAAATTGAGAAAACTTTCCTTGGAGCATTTATTTTTCTTTATCCTTTGTTTTATTGGCATCACGTCGAAGCAGTTATAATATAGGTGGGTATATTATAGAAGAGTACTTGTATTATTTCCTTGAATGTTATTCTATCTTTTATCATAATATATGTTCAAGTTCAACCCTCTGTTCACCCATCTTTTATATTAGAACGGAATAGACATATGTAGATGCAGGTACACTGCCACAACAACAAAAAAGTAGCCCAAATGATAAAGCTCTTAGAAGCTTTGGAAAGGATGTGATATAATATTTTTCGACTTAACCGAATACAGTAAAACTCAATTAAAAGAAGTCAAAAAGATTTTTTTTTCTCATCATATGAGGAATTTGTCCTTTTTCTTAGCCGAAGCTTGTTGGTAATGACACTCCTTTTTTTAGGCCTTGATCGTGTTAATAATTCAATTGGATCAATCATTTTTGTATAAGTGTGGTGAGAGTTCTTAAAGATTTCCAAGAAAGTAAATTCAATAGTCCATATAATACACTGATAAGTTATCGGATTGAAAAACTCCTGCATAAGCTTTTAAATTTGTTCAGCCAATTCCCTAAAAAGGCGAAACTCCTTCTCTCTCAAACTATCGACGATTGCGCTTACGCCCCTTCTGTCCAAGGTCATTCCATGGTTTATCTCAACGAACATCAGTGAAACAAATCTTCGCATCGTTTCAGAGAAAGTCAGATTATTGTCCTTGATATTTCAAAATTATTTGAAAAGTGTGACATTGCTTGTTAACCGTTCAATACGAGTATTTTTGGATGCATCAAATTCTAAAAAAAACATAGCATAAATAGGTACATTGTGTTTGTCACTGATTCTCTTACAATTTGTATCAATGATTTCCCTCTAATCAAATAAATTGCTTCGCTTGCGATAATACTTAAAACTTTTCATATTCATTTTCCGATTCACATCTCTCTTCCTCGAAAAGGTTATTGACCATGGGCCTTATCAACATTGTACAATGGGAACAAAAAATTGCTTGAAATTTAATGCTTTGAAACTCTATTTCTATGTTGTATCGCAGATGGCTTTCCAATTAACTTCACTTACAAGAACCTTTCGTTAGATAAAACTGTTGATATCTGTAACGCTTTCGCGACAAATTTCCGTGAGTCATTTGTTAATAGCCCTCAAAAAGTTGATGAAGTATATTTTCATAATCTTCACTCCTTTTCACAAACTAGCTGTAGTCACATCCCTGTGCTACAGAGTACGGTCCTTGATCTTTTATCCGCATTTAATGATTGCCGGCCCCGATTGTATTCCCCCGATAGTTGAACCCCTTACGTTCTTATTCAAACTTTCTCTAAAAACAGGCAAATTTCCCAATGGAAGGAGTCATTTCTAACACCAATTTTCAAGAAAGGTAACAAGGCCGATATAAGCAATTACAGGTCCATTGCAAAGCTTTCTAGCATTCCTAAAGTGTTTGAACAAGTTGTATGTGAAAGTGTAGCATTTTTTAGTAAGAATCTCATTTGCGAACAGCAACATGGTTTTGTGAAAAAAGATCAATCGTTACGAATCTCCTCACATTCTCAAACATGTATGTTCAAACGCTTTAGAACAAGGTTATGAAGTTGACTGTGTATACACTGACTTTTCTAAAGCTTTTGATCAACTTAGCCACGGAATTATTTTATTTAAACTTAAAGCTCTTTGTTTTCCACCATTTTTCTTAGCTTGGATCAAATTATACCTTAAAAACAGATCGTATGAGGTAAGATTTAGAAATTGTCTTTCTGAACCTTTTGTTGCTCAATCTGGTGTTCCCAAGGGAAGCCATCTTGGCCCTATTCTGTTTATCCTGTCTATTAACGATGTATCGTCATGTCTACGCTCAAGTGAAGTACTCATTTTTGCTGACGACATGAAGATTCTTAAAAAAATAAAGTCCACCCATGATCGTATTCTTTTACAAGCCGACATTGATAGTAGTTTCACATTTTGGTGTGGGAAAAATAGCCTTTCAATTAACCCTTTAAAATGCCAGACGATAACTTTTACAAAAAAACGAATCGGTAGTGTTTTTGATTATTGTATATCACAGCAAAAACTCTGTCGCGTCTCCACATTTAAAGATTTAGGTGTTCATTTCTGTTCAAACTTAGAATTTACACATCACATTAATTTGATTGTTAATAAAGCAAGTTCTGTGCTTGGTTTTATAAAACGCTGGGCAAAGGAGTTCTATAATCCCTATGTTACTCTTTCTTTGTACAATTGTCATGTTCGTCCTCATCTTGAATATGCTTCGCCGGTATGGACTCCCTATTACGAAATTCATAATAAACGTATTGAATCAATTCAACATAATTTCATTCGCTATGCCCTAAAGGGTCTTCCTTGAAATGATCCTTATGATCTGCCTCCCTATGAACATCGTATTCTGCTTCTTCAAATGCAATCTCTTTATCAAAGGCGTGTTAATAATGATGACTTAGTATTTTTTCATCAACTCATTAATGGTGAAATTGATGCACCTTATTTGCTGTCTTGTGTACATTTGAATTACCGAGGCGGAAATCATCACCTGCGTACTTTTGACTTTATACATATTGACTTCCATAGAACTAAATATGGGAAGAATAAAGCTTTAAGACGAATGAGCATTTTATATAACTTAAACTGTTCATCGATAGATTTAAATTTGAATAAGGTGGGATTAAAATCATTGTTTAGAACCAGTGTTCCACTATCGTAAACGTTCTCATTTTATTTTTTGTTCTGTAATAGTTAAATGTTAATTATGTTTTCTGTTTTGTGCGTGTGTTAGGCTATAATTGTATTATTTTTTTAACTAACAACTAACACATGCACTTATGATGAGCCTCTGATCGTAGTTTGACGCTTGCTATAAGCTTACTACTTTCTGAAATTCTGAAGTGAAGAAGTGAGATAAGCCTCCCTGAGATGATAGCAATTATTTCTCAGATTCTGATCTAGCTACAATCTTCTAAACATCTGTCTAAAGTTTGAGTATAGCTCCCATCTCTGGGCTGGTGTTCCAAGCTTTTTGGACAACATTCACAGAAGGAATTTTAAAAGGATTGGTGTACAATAACATCATCAATAACTCAATAATTTTACCGTAATTTTAACGGACTACCATGTAGTGAAATGTATAGCATTCCTCCCTTTAAACTATTAATAATAATATGTAGTACTTGAATTTCGAAGAATGCCCATCAATAAGGTCTTAGGCCCGACTTCAGATTATTGTGATATACAGAGATTCATTCTATAGCCGTAATGTGTGAATATGAAACATAATACCAATCAATAATTCGACATTTGAATGTTCAAGAATTCAAAAGCAACGAACACTAAAACCTCCATTATAACCCATAATTTTTTTCTAATACTTCTATTAGTATTAGGATATTCAAAAAGTGTTTTAGATAAATGGGTTTTGCTCGTATTGAAAGAGGGTAATGTGAAATAAAGCCAAGTGAAATAAGACCAACTTTTAAAAATTGGCTTTGCTGCGCTTTACAAAAGTGAAATAAGGCTGCTTTTCAGAATTTGGTCATATTGCAAATAAAATAAGGCCAAAATATTTTATGATTTTAGACCAAGTTATTTTAACAGTGAGTATAAAAATTGGAGGTGGTACCCGTGGCATGATTGTTAGTGCGTTGGACTGTCATGCCAGAGGTCTTGGGTTCAATCCCTGCCTGTGCCATCTAAAGTTTTATTCACGGGTATTGCCTCTTGCGAGGATTTGACAAATTCTCCAACAGTAATTCTTGTCATGAAAAGTGCTTTCTCAAATCAGACGTTCGGATTCGGCTTAAAACTGTAGGTCCCCTCCATCCCTGACAACAGTACTCGCAAACAGGAATGGTTGAGAGTTGTAAATCACTAGGCCCTGGTTCTCAATGGTTTGTTGAGCCACCTAATTTATTTTTATTTTTTTTATTAAAATTGGGGATTTGAATTAAGTGCGAGATTGAGTTCATGCAAACCATGTTGTTAAAAGTGAAATAAAACCAATTTAAGACCAACTTCTAAAAATGTTTAAATTTTTCCTATAGCACTTAAAAAAAAAATTGAAAGAAGGCCAACTATTTAAATTAGCCTTTTTACACTTGACTTTATTTTACGGCACCTTAAAAGAGTTGAACTGTCCTGAAAAATTATTAATCAAAGATTTTGTATTCCAGATTTTACTTAATAGGTGAGTTTTATAGGAAACTAGCTTTTACCCACGACTTCGTCCGCATAAGTTAGTTTTTGGATAGTAGTATGAAAAAACCTGAGCTGTACTTTTTTGTACGTATGTTTGAATTATGCCGAGATGGGATGAGGCCATACTAAGTGTGATTGGCATAGGTTAGGTTAGGTGACGAACCGAGTAAATTAGTAAGTATTAAAGAAACAATTAAATTTGCACGACAAATAAAATGTTTGCAGGTTTTCTCTGTAATTTGCATGCGTCCGACAACGGCGTGTGCCCTCACGTGTGTGCTCGTTAGGGTAGACCCACTCAGTGATTTGCTCCCCCAGCGCCGCACTACCGCCACCGCCACCTGCCTCGTCTACCGCGTGTGACCCCCGCCCGCGCACTCGCCCGCGCCTCAGCCGAAACAGAATTATCAGAAGACAGAATCAGTGAATTATTTTTTGTACATACATGGCTCGTGTTTGGCATAGTTGGTTGAGCATAGCAAAGTTTAGGTTTAAAATTATTATTTGTGGAACTTGGTGGGAGCCACAGTTTGGGTCTAACGTTGAGGGCTCAAGGTACGTGGCGTGCGAAGCCCGCGTTAATATACGTGTATGATAAGTTTAACATGTTCGAAAACTTGTTTTATAAGAGTTGGGAATGCGTTGTTTTTCCGTAATACCAATTTTATCCAAATATTATTCAAATCTTTGGTAATTTGGGAGTGAAAGTGATCAGATTCCCCGGAAAGTAATTTTTCCCATAGGAATGCGTTGTTTTCCCGAGGTCAAAAGTAACTCATGTCCTTGCTTAAGTGTCAAGCTATCTCCTTACCAAATTTTATTTAAATCTGTTCAGTAGTTTAGGCGTAAAAGCGATCGGCCCACCTGAATTTTTCCATGGTAATGCGTCATTTCCCCGGGGTAAAAAGTAGACTATGTCCTTTCTCGGGTATCAAAATATCTCCATACCAAATTTCATGCAAATTGGTTCAGTAGTTTAGGCGTGATTGTGTAACAGACAGACAGAGTTACTTTCGCATTTATAATATTAGTAAGATAAGATTAGTCAACGTAATGCAGATAGTTATTCTGATGAGCTGTGGAAATTCTTTTAAGTTGGTTTTTTCTTCATTTGGCTTCGCTATAATTTTATTTAAATTTTTAAAGGGTTTCAACATGAAGAAAATGAAACTTTTTAATTAATTAATATTTTTTAATTCAAAATATATATAATTGTTTACTACCTCATTTCCCAATTAATTTAATTGAGTTGAGTTGATAAACTTAATTTTGTTTTTATATTTTTGATAAGGATTTCCTTATGTTATTATATAAACTTTTGTGTATATAAAAATATTTTGTTTTTTTTTTCGGTGTACTAAATATAAATGCAACATAATATAACGAACCGTTATAAGCTTACACCAGTCAGTGATGCTATAAAAGTCTTATTGTTTATGGTGGAATTAAACCGTATCCATTTACTGATACTTTCTGTACACTCTGGTGTGTCGCTGTAGTCCTTACTAAGGACTTTGTCGATGCGGGTGGTGGTATGTCTTTGTGTATTATATTATATATGATTGTTACGTGCTATATTATACCGTTATGTTCCCATTTCGATGGTTCACATTTCTCTTGTTTGAATAAGCAATTAACATTTCATCGTTTGCTGTTGGTGCAAAATGAAAAAAAATAAGAAACGCACATAAAAATGGCTACATGCTGCGCCGCCATCCTTGTCCACCAATACATTTACACCTGGATCACATTTGTTTCTGTCAACGTACATATACATTTATTATGCGTGCGTATTTTTTCTGTTTGTTTATTTTGTTGTCTTTTTGAGGATTGGTGTGGTGATACGTGTTTTAATTTGGAGTATAAGACTGTTAAGGCAAATAATGTCAAACAGAAGTAAATTTAATTTTTTTTTGTTAAATTTATTTTTCATTTTTAAACGAAATTTTTCAGTATAAGCTCTTTTAATCATCTTCCCACAGCTGGCACAATTGCTACAATAATTTATATTGCATATTAAGGGTTTTTGTAGGGAGAATTTTAAAAATTTTCATAAAATTGAATTTAATCTTTATGAAAGATAATAATGGATGATGACCAAAAGAGTAAACAAATAGGAGAATTCTTTTTAAAATGTTAATAAGTTTTTGAATCGAAAATTCTTCTTTTTCCTTCTTAAAGTTCATAAATTTTGATTTTTTTTTAAATTGCATAAAAAGTATATTAAAAATATAAAAAAGCTTAATGTTATTTCAATGCGATGCATTTAAGAACCATACACGATGTGAAGTGGTACACTACTTAAGAACGAGTACAACCAGAAACTATTCGTGCAATTTATTTTAAAGTATTTTCAATAATATATAATACTCTGAAACTCAGTACCTATGCCATAAATAAATTCATTCATCTATGGAACAACCAATTTACGGGTACGAGTTTTCTGTATATAAACGGATATGAAAGCATTCGTGTGTTGCACTTGTAATTTTGGTAACCAAAGATCATGATGGAAATATATGAAGACGCTTAATTCATACTACCAGATCTTATGGACTTGCTTTTATTAACTCAGTGAAATTTTAATTACGCAAACACCTTTATTGCGAATGTCAATTATCAATCAATTGACGATAAATATTGAAATTTATTCTTTTAGAAGGTCATTTATTAAGAAATAAATCTATTTTAATTGATATAATTTTTTAAAATAATTTAAAAAATTCTTAATTATCAAAACTCTTAAATGTAGTAAAGTAAAATGTTAAGCTTTGATATTTATCAACTATAATGTGTGATGATATGCACTGACATTTTGTATTAAATTTAAAAGGTATATAATTTTTTTTTTTTTCAAATTTTCTCCTCGACTTCTCTGAATGTTTCAGTTTTCCAGGAATTTGGCACATGAATCAGACTGAATGATTCAAATGGCATGGGATTTGTTGGTTTTGAAAACCGCGTGTATTGTTTATCCACATAGACTTTGACTTCAGAAAAGCTCACAAAAAAGTCCAACAGTGCCAAATTTAACGAATTCGATGGCCAGTTCATATTATCATTCATCAGAAATTTGTTCGGAATTCATTTGACAATTTTGTTTATTAACGTAACTATTCATCCAGAATTCCGCATCATCGCTTATTTCGAAAATAAGTTCTCAATTGCGCTCAAGCACATTCATTGCGAAAGCCTTTCATTGTCTATGGCACATGCTTGAGTCAGTTAAATTTTGTACGGATGTAATTAAATGTCAACTTGTGGTTAAAAAAAGGCTGAGTTTTTGTAAATGACACAAAATCAACTATCTGGGATTATCCTGCAGACTTTTGGGAACAACGGGGATGTTCTCCGCAGACCTCGAGTTTTGTCGAGATATTGTGCCATATTCATACATAGTTCTTTGATAAGTCCTAATTTTATCTTTGCTAAACTAAACTTCAGTTTATGTTATTCATAGACAATTCAAACCCATTTTAAAACGATAGCCTGGATTCTAAAAATAAACACGACGGAACCTATGTTTAAGCTGTTTTTAAATCTATAAAACGTCAAAAATAAAAAAACTGTTTGAGACAATTACGTTGCGAGACATTTAATTTGAAAATTTAAAAACAAAAATTGAAATGTCAAAAGACGTAAGCATATACATACATACATATATATGTATCAATATTTCGATATTTGGCCGGATGTTGGAAAGCTCTACTTAACCCGAATGGACCCCTTTTAAATAGATAGGACGAAATAGATAGGAAATAGATAAGGAGGATTTGTATAAAAGGTATTGATTCGAGAAACAAAACTGTCAAGTTTATGATTGACCTTCTAAATATTGAAGATCGAAATTCTATGAAAGGTTTGCGAATATATCTGTGCTTTGAAGTCTTAACAGCACCAGCGATTTACATGAAATTTTTCAACTAACAACAAAAAGAATTCTTTAAAATATTTCAAAGATTTTGGATCTCCAGCTAACGCATTTTGTCCTGTTCCCCTCTGTATAGGTTTAAGTGAAATTGTACTAGAATTGTAGTAGAATACATCTAAAACCTGTTTCTAACTAAACAGAGCTGCCAAATTCTTTACGAATAGCAGCTATGTCTAACCTAGATGTTAAATTTAGACTCCAATTCAAAAAGACTCGGGTTTAAAAAGTGACTATGAATATGCCCTATTATTTTTAGTATTAGTCATTCGTTGACTAAACAAGCGGACTCAAATTTATCTATCACTCTAGTCAATAAACTTTCAGTAGAACATTTTTGGTTGGAACATTTCTTGAACATAACACACATTTCGATAGAACATAACCTATTATCCATGCAAAACACATTAAGGAAATGATGGCCAGTTTGATAGATGATGATCAATTGTCAAATTTTGAAAGCTTCTATTGCTAAACAATTAAAATTTTTTTTTTCCAATTATTTGATTTTGAAATAGAATATTTTCTTTAGTAGGTACTTAGGGAAGAGATATAATTATCTATGTCCTATCTATAGAATGACTTGTCTTTAGAATTATTTTAAGAATTCTATGATTTATAAAAAAATTATATAATATCTATAAAGACAATACATTACCCTTTAAGAAAATGAAATTTAAACAACATCAACAACACTGAAGAACACCAACCAAACCAGCACCATAACCCCATAGTAGTACAACACCAACTACACTATCTCCATCATCATTTCCACCTTTAATTTTCTTCTGGCAATATCATTACTTCTGGTTAGAACATGCACCTGTTATTCGATTCGAAATTTTTACCTCCACCAATTCAGTTTCTGCTTGAATTATGATTTGCTCAACAATAAAATTCATGCAAATAAGTGTGTATGAATTCCAACATCGAGAAAGCGAGAGCCATCAGCCACCAGTTGTAGTTCCTTGGCCTCGTCGCGTTTTCAGTGTTGTGCTCTTGGTATACTCGTAAAGTAGTTTCAACAAACAACAAGGACCAAGCACCCAGCAAGCAATGTAAGCCATACGGAAATAAGAAGAAAAAACATAATATACTCGAATGGGTACTGTGGCGTATGTGGAATATTTTCTGAGTATTTTTTAAACATTTTTTTTTTTTTTTTTATTAACTGAACAATACCCGTACTTCTGTGTGCATTCGGAAAAACCTACGCTTTTATTCAAAATATTTATATGCGTAAGCCTTTACTCTGTACCATCCCCCTACTGTATGTATGGAAGGATATAAGAGGATGATGATGAAATATGTGTTGTGTGTATGGCTTGCATGATGCGGTTTTTTATTGACTTTTACTCCAAGGGATTGGTTTGAGGTATAAACTAACTAGTTATGTAGTGAATTGTAAATTGGTATTCACTTACTCTTATTTTATATTTTCTTTGTTTTTATTCCTTTTGCAGCAGTGCAATGTTAATCCTTGTACTCATGGAGGGACTTGCTGGTCCAGCGGAGATTCATTCTACTGTGCCTGCCGGCCCGGATATACTGGGACAATGTGTGAAGGTATGTTAAAATGTTTGTATATACACAATCATGATGGTTGTGTCTGAGTTGAGCTGAGCGAGCATAGTATAGGCGAAAGAACCGCCGCACCGCCTGGCCTGTCGTATGGCCGAAGGCAGCTTAAAAAAAAATGTTGAACTCTTCAACAAAAGAGGTCATTTAGTGTTTAAGGATACATTTTCCACTTCTGACTAAAAATACTTCAAAAAACTTAAAAGAAAAACGAACGTGGAATAGAGGTACTTGTTTAGGATGAAAGAACTTTAGCTTTTTTCCTCATTTTAAGAACTGCTGGTTTAAGCAAATTTTTAAATAAACTCAGTATGCAACTTTAAATATAAAAAAGAAGAAAAAGAATGAAATAATTATATCTGGGCAATTAGTGAAGAAATACGAGTATGTACGACTAAAGGTATGTATATACACTATGCTGGCTTATAGTATTTCTTATGGTTTAAGTTCTTTGACGTAAGAAATTGTAGGTGAGTTTAGAAAATATTAAAAGGGAGTAACATCATATTTAAACTATTTTTTACTTTAAATAAAATATAAAAAACCTATGCTTTTGAATGTTTGATTAATCCAAAAGCTTTTTGGAACACCCTAGATTTGCCTTTAAATATCATAATAAAATAAAAAAAATATAGAAAATGAAATTGTAAGAATTAAAGCATCATTCACATGAGCGCGACCAACGAACGACGAATGAATTACAAAATGTGAGTTTATATACATTTGAAGACATATTTCCACATACATTCTTAACAAAACGATAGCAATATAGTTTCTATTTGATTTATGATGTATACTTTTACTTTTCAATATCATATATTAATAAATTTATGAAAACAAATTTATTCGTCGCGAAAAAAATTATAGTTGATACGAATTGTCAAACTTTATTCGCGTTCCACATTATCCACACTCGCAACGAATAAAAAAATCGCGCGTACTTAACCTAAAAAAATCGTTCTTGTTTTGGTTTCGGTGGTGATATCAAACTTCATTCGCGACGAATTAAAAACTCTCATGTGAAAGAAATGTCAAAATCGACGAATATTCGTTCATTTGTTGGTCGTTGGTCGTGCTCATGTGAATATTGCTTAACTCTTTCGCTTGGATTTGAAAAAAAACATTAGTGGTTGCATCCGAATACAAAAACATTCACAAGAATGGTTCGTTTTCAAGTAAATTTTGTATTGATTCATCATATCAAATTAATTTGTATTCAAGATTTATTTAACAATATTTAAATTCAAAATCAATAACAACAATAAACCAAAGTTGAGGTTGTGACAATAATATGACAATAAAAGTATTTCTTAGGTCTCTTTCCTTACATAAAGGAGTAGGTCAAAGGATAGGCAAAGGGAGAAAATAAAAGGAACGAAAAATAACAAGAACTAAGATTATGATTTCAGATTTGTTGATTTCCCTTTGTGGCTTCTTACAATAGTATTCATCATGGTTGTTGATCAAAAAGAACTTTTCAAATACACAAACATTCGTTAGAAAATTGAAATGAAGCCCTTCTCTCAAGTATTCATCTAACAATTTTTCAAATGTTGATGTAATTGGTTTTCATAGAGTTGATTGATAATACAAACATTTCTCGATTTGTTTTTTTGGTAAAAAGGTAGGTATGAAGGGAGTTAAAATGTTTTTTTTTTTAAATGTGACATTTTTACTTCCGGCTAGAGACTGTCATATATTCTTCAAACTTAAAATGTTTTATTTTAATATCATAAATTTTAATATCATAAATAATAATATCCCATAGGAAGTTATTGTAATGGGTCCGATTTGCAAATTGAAAATTTTGACATTTCTCGACGTTTCAAGGTCCCTAGACTCGAAATAAACGATTTTTAGAAAGATGTCTGTGCGTGCGTGTGTACGTACGTTCGTACGTCCGTATGTCCGTACGTTCGCGACGTTTTTTTCGTCATCCATAGCTCAAGAACCAGAAGAGATATCGACTTCAAATAAATGTTGTTATACAGATAATAAGGCAGAAAGATGCAGAAAGGGCTTTCAAGAAAATCGCGAGGGTGGTTTTTTTACCATAGCAGTTTAAAAAAAAGGTGAAAATTTTGGTTAAACCTAAATCTCTCATGAACCAATGACGCTTGCGACTTGAATTAAATTTTATACTATATATTGTAACGTGATACCAAACAAATATATTTTTGGAAAAAACATCCAATCAACGGTTTTTTTATAAATCAAAAAAAAACTGAAAAAAAAATTCGTCACCTCGAAAATTTTACGACTAAAATATGATTTTATCTCCAAAACAATTTTGTGCAATGAAGAATAATGTTTTTGACATCTTTGACAGTTTTTTTATAAAAAATAAAAACCTAAAAAAAACATTACTCAAAGTTGGTAAAAAATTGAATTTCGACTCGAATATCTTTCCAAAAATTTGAGATAAAAGCTTCTTACTACTTTAAACTTATAAAAAGTATTGTTTTCAACATTAGGAAACACTTTAAGAAAAATCGAATTGACAGTTTTTTTACAAAAAAATAAAAACCTAAAAAAAATTTATAAAAGTTGGTAAAAATCGATTTTCGACTCAAATATCGTTTCAAAACTTTTAGATGTTGGCTTTAAACTACTTTTATCTTTCAAAAAATGTTGTTGGCAACATTCAGTAAAATTTTGAAAAAATCGAAAGGAGAGTTTTTTTAAAAAGTTGGTAAAAAAATGAATTTCGACGAAAATATCTTTTCAAAAATTTGAAATAATGGCTTCTAACTAATTTTAACTTATAAGAAATATTGTTTTCAACATTAGGAAAAATTTTGAGAAAAAACGAATTGACAGTTTTTTTACAAAAAATAATAACCTAAAAAAAATTAATAAGTTGGTAAAAATTGTTTTTCGACTTAAATATCTTTTCAAAAATTTGACACATTTGCTTAAAACTAATTTTATCTTATAAGAAATATTGTTTTCAACATTCGATACAATTTTGAGAAAAATCGAATTAACAGTTTATTTACAAAAAAAAAACCTAAAAAAAAAAAACAATACTAAAACTTGGTAAAAGTTTACTTTCGACTCAAATAGCTTTTCAAAAATTACAAATATTGGCTTCAAACTTATTTTATTTCACAGAAAATATTGTTTTCGAAATTCAGTAATTTTTTTATAAATATCCAACAGTCCGTTTTTTTATAAAAAAAAAAATAGAATCTACAAAAAACAGTACGCAAATTTAGTAAAAATTGATACATATAGACAAACTTTTAAGCAAGACAAATCGACAGACGGGATGGGAAGTTATCAGTGTGGGTCGCATCCCAGCCTCTTTTTATTTAAATGGAATTTTCCATCATTCTAAAATTTTCTAAGCTCCCAATGTGAAAATTCCGTTTATTAACGTAGGTTTTGAAATAAAAATGAAACTTATCCGCTGAAGATGATTTTTTGATGCAAATCTGGATCTGGTTGATGGCTATCGGCTGACTTGAGTTCTGGTGCTTACTAATCTTTAAGATCATTAGTCTTAACGCAAAATAGTATGTAATTTTGTGTGTGGAATGCTTAATTTTAAAGATCGACAAGGTTTCGATAAACCTGAGTTTTACTCAAAACTTTGGGCTACAGTAGCAATGGCCTCAGTAATTCTTGAGTGACGTACCATGTTTTATTTCTTCAAAACACTTACAATTATTGAAAAATTGCATTGCGACTTGGTGCTTACGACTTAAGTTTTGACTTTTATTTTACTACAAATTTCTATGTATACATAATTTTATATCAATAAAGTTTTCAATAACGGATTTCAAAAAAAAAAATCTTATTTTTATTTAAAATTGTATGAAAATATTCTTAAATAATAATAAAGCCTTCCACATCAAAACACTAATTTTTTAATTTTTAAGAAATTCTGCTTGTTTGCTTTTACACAATTTTTTAACTTTTATAAAAGAGTTTTACATTGAGAATTAAACATAACGAAATATGCGAAACAATTTCCTGATATGCTTAAATCTAAAAAAGTCTAAATTTCTTTAAGAATTTTGAAACATTTTCAAAATATTTTTTGTTGAAGAACTAACGAACAAAAATAATAATATTTAACTAATCAATCATTTTAAACAAAAGTATTTCTTAACTTCAGTTCTCACATTAAAGCTACAAAAAGCAGATGATTCATATTTGGTTCATTTTTTTTAATGAAGTGCAAACGAAATACACTTTTTGCATTCAAACTAAATATTATTAATTAATATTCCTTGAATGAAAACTACAATTAGAAACTAAAAACAAATTCAATATCTGCACCTTTTATTTCAATATAAAACATATATTACAAACCTAAAAAAATGTGGTATAAATACAAAAAAAAAAACAAATATTTGATAACACAAATCAATTTGAATAATTTCAAAAAAAGACTACATACATAACTTGTGCTCAAAATCATTGACATGCCTAGTCAGGTGTGATAAAATATTTAAATATGAAAAAATACAATTTTATACAAAAAATTACACACATTCAATCATCAGATAAAATAATTTCTGATTCGACAAAAACCCTAAAAATAAATATGAGAACAAAGTATTTACAGTATAGATGCGATTCGAGTATGCACTTTAAAAAAAATGTAAACCCTTAAAAATAAAATTTAACACAGCACAAAAAAAAAATCCAACAAAATTCCTACATTTTTACGTTTTTCAGAATCAAATTTTCACATCACATATCGCATCGTAACACGAATGATGCAAAAATATACAAATCCAACAAAATAAAGAGAAAACTTAAAAATGTGATCTGGTGCTTCATTTCAACATTGCATATTCATTTACCACTTTACTTTACATCCCAGAATCCAGAGTAAAAAGAAAAAAAAATCATTAAAAATTGTAATAAATGAAAAAAACTTGCGTAGTATTTTTCCACTTTTAACATTTACACATTTCATTTAAAAAACACATACACACACGTTCACAAACAAAAAAAACGATTTATCAATAAAAAATAAAGTTAACCGTGAATACACTTTGCATATAATAAATTAATGAAGTTTTTTTTTGTATTCTATTATAACTGAATATTTATTAGATTTTGGTGATAATCCCTTGCTTCATGCATATTCAATTGTGAACAAGAACTTTTAGCTACATTTTCGTGAGTTTTATATTGGGTGTATTCGGGGATATTCTTAGAATAACTTAAGGACAAAAGCTTAAGGGAGGAAAAATAGTTATTATTTGAACATAATAGGGAACTGCCTATAATGGATATAACTTGCGAAATTTTACAGATGAAAGCGGCCATATTTTTGAATGTGTTCATTTGTCAAATTGGCTGTAAATCATTTATCTTGTGTTGACAAGCCACCTTGGCACGATATATCAGTTAACAACACGTGTAAATGAAGAAATTGTTTCATCAGAATTGGTTTTCTGTTCGAGGAAAGTCCCGCACCCTTGGAGTATTTTACGGTTGGCAGATTTATCCTACATATAGGTCTATTAACAGTGGGACGTACAAACTTGAATTCACAGTAAAATATCAACCAAAATCTGAACATTGACGAAATGCAAGATATTTTGAAAATCTACCATAAAGTCACTGTTTGGTCCGGATTTTTTTCTGAAGGTCCATAATTGTGATGTGGACTGGCCACCGTTGGAATGATTCTGTGGGGATTTCTGAGACATGCAAGCTACAAACACAGCTCATAAAATCAGCCTAATTTTTACGCCAGATTCAAAAAAAAAATTAGGCATTTTAATTGAACGCCACTCTGAGAAGCAACGGTTGACATTTTAACGATGTCATATTCCATACGTATTGGCAGCGATATGACTTTGAAACGAATACAAAAAATCAACAAAAAAAATAAACAGAATCCTGTATTACAAAATCTCCTATATAAATCACGAATCACAAAATATCGCCATTTCAAAACACTGTGTGGATTTTATTCTCCATAATGCATCTAACATTTTTCAATGAGAATCAACGAGAACAAAGTTTCCTGAAAAATATAAACTTTTGATTATTTAGTGCGCTGTTGGTTTAGTTGGGTTAATTTTGGTTACGTAGAAGCGTTTTTTTGGGGGGAATGGTGTGATTGTGTTTTGTAGCTATATTTTTTTCAAAATAATTATAGGTTTCGGAATTAAACACAATTTCAAAACTTCGAAAAAAAACATTTTTTTTTGTGAAATACCATAAGCGAGATTAATCAATTTCGCCGATCATGGACAAAAAACAAGTTAAATAAAGTTTCCCGATTCCTCGGGTCGAATTTTTTATTTAAACTCAGTTTTTCGGAAGCACTACCGCGCCACGACTTCATCACTCCGCTGAAGGTATGTCTTGCGTGGTAGGGCCCAAAGTAAGCAGTTTGAAATTTTGTGTAACAAAAAAAAACATTCTTAAAAAAAAATGTTGTAAATGGAGTTCTAAAAATAACTTAAGTTTTTCCGCACTAACTTCTTAAATACTTAACATTTAGAAAATTTATTAAACTATTAATACGAATTAAAATGTTTTATCAAATAAATTTTAGTACTAATAAAAATAATGATAATGCCGACATATATTTCAAAACAAATATTTTATCGGTATTTTTATTTTATGTTTGGCGGGATTCCGTGCGGCGGCGGTATTTCGTAACACTCCAGTCACGCACACTATGTTTGATTTCAATTTTAAACGATCGAAACGATGAAAGACCATGTACTTTCAAAAGCTTAAAAATACTTAAATGCCTTAGAGAGGGAAAAGATAAAAGAAACAATAGGAAGTTAATATTCTTCAAAAAGTCTGAAAACTCTATGCATTAAAGCTACCATCTTTTAATGGCAAAGTCAAAACGCCCTCTTCATACGCATAGATTCTTCCGCAATGTAAATGTTTCTAACATAATATCCCTTCCGCATCTTAACATTTACGATCATTTTGTGTTTTAGTTAAATTAATGTTTCTCGTCGGATTATTGTCCTTCAAACACAATATTGTGGTGTTTTATTCCAGCACTCTACTTCTACTACCTTTTACCACTATCATCATATCTCACATCTCTGACTAGAAATAGAGACAATTCTGATGGCAAAATTTCATCGCAATAATCAAAATGGTTTTGCGTCAAAAAGTGTTTTTACCTTAGTATATCTAGGTATACTCGTGTCGTATCTCGTGGTACATTTTGCACGTACTATGTACTACGTAACGTCCATATGCTGCATCACAAAAGCCCATCAGCTATCTCGATATTTTTCTCTTTGTTTAAGTAATTTATTGTGTCGACTAGATGGACATGGACATGGAAACACATGGCCAGGCTTCTATAGCCCAACGCCACCACATCATAAAATCCACTCATATGACGAAACTTCATACACATAGTTGGTATTGCCACCAACATCCTTGGCAAAAGTCAGAATACTCCGACAACCGACAAGGACGAGTAATAACACTCGCTATAATACTGTTGTTTATCTTTCATCTGCCACCATCATAATTATACATTTTATCAGCGCGCAGTGCACATATAGTGCTTTGGTTGGTCATGTTAGTATAAGGCTATAGTGTTGCTCCTTGCTTACCACATCATACCACTAAGGCTAGGCCAGTTGTACCGCATCGTACCGTGTCGCTGTTGATGAGAAATATAAACCTATGTACAAATGGGATGAGGACATAAATGTTATAAGTATAGGAGTACCAGGACCTGGAAAAGTTTTATCTACTATGTTAGAGCGCGGATTATGTAGCCATTTTGACGTAACTCACATATATCTTGTTTTTATAATCCTAAATTCAAAAAGTTTTTTTACAACTCATCTTTTTTACTATATAGGAGGTATATAAACCTACAGAAATATATGTACTTACCTTCCATTCAATACTTGGGGAGCATAGTATATTCTTGTTTTCGTCATCTTCATCAGTAAGGACATTAAATGAGTGTTTTACTCTCACATATTTTTAGGCAAAAATGTATGTATGTATTTTGTTTATATACATAAGTTGAATTAACATTTTTACGAGTTCATCTGGAAGGTAATAAGAAAAGTGGAATTAAAACCAACCTAAGTACACATTACTTGTATTCTTAAGTGTTCCATCAAAAAATACTAAAACACATTTAATCATGAAATATTTTACAGAAGTAGTTATACCAACACGAATACTTCATAAAATATTTTATTTTAATTGTTATTATTTTGTGTTCTTTAATTTTTGAATTAAAAAAAAAAACTTTATATTCAAGTTGTTAGTTGTTGGCTTTAGATACTGTTTTTTGTATGTGACTTTTATTCAAAAATTCATTAATTTAAAATGAGTAGTAAATTTAATTTTAACAAAACAAAATTTTGGAGAATTGTGTGTTATTAATTTAGTGTTCATTTTCAAAGAAAAGGTTTGTTTAAATTTCTTAAAATTAATTTTGTCATGCACTAATCTTAAGTTTTCGAGAAAAATCATCTAATATTTCAGAAGAACAACTCCATACATTTAATTAAATTACATTAAATTAAATAAATAAAATTTTTTGAGTTTCCACTTCTCCAATTATCAAAATATTAAATCCTTAAATTCTACTTTTATGTTATGCGTTTTAAAGTATTTAATTTAATAATTGAAAAATATTTTTTCAATTTCTGAAATCTGACAAAAAATATCTCATTGCACTGACTTCAGGATTCACAGTTACATAATATTTCGCACCTTATTCAAAACAACGTTGATTTATCTTAAGTTTTTAAAAATGAATACAAGATTTTTGTAAAAGAAAATTAACTGGGCTAAATTAAAAATGTTCTAAATTTTCATAATCCTTGTAGGCAAAAGAAATATTAAGTAATAAAGATTGTATAGCTAGATATATATCTCCACAATGAGAGAAAAATATCGATCCCATCTCGGTCTCATTTCGGCTTCGTCTCGTTAAACCAATACGAGATGATACTAACAATGCGCATCAAAGAAAACCGAAACCAAATAACATTTTAGTTTACAAAAGACCTTATTATGAATCTAATTTTCCAAAAAAAACTTTTATATATGGCAACAATTATTTTTAAATCCAAGTTGTATACTTAACTTAATTACTTAATTTTAAAATTTTAAACCTGAAAAACAATTAACGAACCGAAATTTGGACTACACAAGACAAAACAATGAAAAAAAAAAGACGATACTCAATAACACGAGGTATAGAAAGTTATTATTATTTACTTTGATGAAACAGCCTTAGGTATGACTTTTTCTCATAAATTATATACAAAAAAAACAAGGGTATCACCAATAAGTAGCGAGTTTTATGATTTTAGTATTCATAATCTATTTAAAATGCTTATAGGACATCCTTTGGAGATATCTGCGATTTACACCAATTCAAAAATTAATAATTAAGCGAAGATGCAATTTTAACCTCATAAATGATAATATTTTCTTAAGCTTTTCACACCAAAAACTTTCTTAAAACTCAAATAAAAATTAAGTTAAAAAAAATATTAGTTTGTAAAAAATTAAGCTTTTTAAAAACCTGGATGATATTTTGTTTTATGTTTAATGTTCAATATTTAATCAACAATAATTTAAACTTTTTTAAACTTACATATTTAGGCTTTTTAAAATCAAAATTGAGTGCACCAAATTTTGGAATCAATTATTTTTAGAATCGAATTTTAGATAAGAAAAAGAGAGGCTGGGATGCGACCTACACTGATAACTTCCCATCCCGTTCTGTCGATTTGTCTTGCTTAAAAGTTTGTCTATATGTATCAATTTTTACCAAATTTGCGTACTATTTTTTGAAGATTTTATTTTTTTAAGAAAAAACGGAGTGTTGGATTTTTATAAAAAAATTACTGAATATCGAAAACAATATTTTCTGTGAAATAAAATAAGTTTGAAACCAATATTTGTAATTTTTGAAAAGCTATTTGAGTCGAAAGTAAATTTTTACCAAGTTTTAGTATTGTTTTTTTTTTTTAGGTTCTTATTTTTGGTAAAACAAACTGTCAATTCTATTTTTCTCAAAATTTTATCGAATGTTGAACACAATATTTCTTATAAGTTGAAATTAGTTAGAAGCCATTATCTCAAATTTTTGAAAAGATATTGGAGTCGAAAATCAATTTTTACCAACTTTTGTTAAATTATTTTTAGGTTTTTAATTTTTTGTAAAAAAAACTGTCACTTTGATTTTTTTTCAAAATTTTACTGAAAATTGACAACAATATTTTTTGAAAGATAAAAGTAGTTTAAAGCCAATATCTCAAAGTTTTGAAAAGATATTTCAGTCGAAATTCAATTTTTTACCAACAACGAGTAATGTTTTTTTTAGGTTTTATTTTTTATAAAAAAAACTGTCAATTCGATTTTTCTCAACATTTTTCAGAATGTTCAAAACAATATTTCTTATAAGAAAAAATAATAATAAAAAAGTTCGAAGCCTAAATCTCAAGTCTTTGAAAAGATATTTGAGTCGAAATTCAATTTTTCCCAACTTTGAGTAATGTTTTTTTTTTTAGGTTTTTATTTTTTATAAAAAAACTGTCAATTAGATTTTTGTCAGAATTTTATCAGATGTCAAAAACATTATTCTTCGTTGCACAAAATTGTTTTGGAGAAGAAATCATATTTAAGTCGTAAAATTTTCGAGGTGACAAATTTTTGTTCAGTTTTTTTGATTTATAAAAAAAACCGTTAATTTGATTGTTTTCCAAAAATATACTTCTTTTGTACCACGTTACAATATATAATATAAAATTAAATTTAAGTCTCTAGCGTCATTGGTTCATGAGATATTTAGGTTTAACCAAAATGTTCACCTTTTTTTTAAACTGTTATGGTAAAAAAACCACCCAAGCAATTTTCTTGAGAGCCCTTACTGCATCGTCCTGCCTTTTTATCTGTATAAAAAAATGTATTTGATGTCGATATCTCTTCTGGTTCTTGAGCTATGGACGACGAAAAAAACGTCGCGATAGCGAACGTACGGACGTACGTACACACGCACGCACAGCCATCGACTCTAGGAACCTTGAAACGTCGAGAAATGTCAAAATTTTCAATCCGACAAATCGGACCCATTACAATAACTTCCTATGGGAAGTTAATAAAAAGAAATTGGTGGCGCAACTGTCCGTTGAGAACTATGGCCTAGTACTCTCAACCATTCTTGTGTGCGAGTACTGTTGTCAGGGATGAAAGGGGCCCACAGTTTTAAGCCAAATCCGAACGGCTAATTTGAGAAAGCACTTTTCATGACAAGAATTACTTTTGGAGGAATTGTCAATTCTTCGCAAGAGGCAGTACTCGTAAAAAAAACATTTAGATGGCACAGGCGGAGATGGAACCCAAGACCTCTGGCATGACAGTCCAACAATAACCATCATATGGGATAAGAAATATAATTTTTAATAAATTTAAGCTTCTGTAATTTTGAACTTTCCATTGGAGCTTGTTTTTGTATACGCGGCGAGTTATTATTTGAGACTGTACATTTGAAATTTCGTAACGTTTCAAGATCCATAGATTAATATCTCGGTAAAAATAAAGCTATCGACTCAAATTAAGTTTTATTCTTAAAAAAAAAAATGACATTCACAATAATTTTTTAATACAAAAACGTATGATCTTTAAATTTGGTACCATTTTTATAAAAATTTCTATAACAAAACATAAATGCTTACAAAAAATACTACTTAATCAAATTGATGTCTCAAATTTAAAAAAAAATAAAATCTTCTACATATAAGGGTTTTTTCTTGTAGGTTTTTCCTTAAGAATAATTGTTTCTCAGTTAAATTTTTTTTATATAAGTATTGAGTATCTATATTGAAGCTGTAAAGAATTTAATTTTCTATATCTCTTAAGTAAACATATATGCAAATGTAAAATATTATCCAACTACAATAATAAATAATTAAATAAAAATAAAATCTTCTACCAAGATTATTTCTAAACATTCCACTAAGTAAAAAGTTTTATGAAAAATCATCAAATATTGAGTTTTCAAAACATGGCTGTGACATTTCGTTATCTTTCGTTATCATCATAAAATTATGTTGAATCAAAATTGGCACTTTTATTTTTTTGTGTCGAATGTACACAAAAAGTGTCCGAAAATTGTGTCTTCCAATGTTCAAGCATTCGAATAGAATAATTTATTGATCTGTCTCAATAGCTTAATTCTTAATTTAAAATCTACCAATATAGGATTAAAAACTAATTGAAGTGAAAATGTTTTTGGATTTTGATTTAAGAGACATACATACCTATAAAAAAGCTCGTATTCATCCAATCAACTTTGTATTTCTTTATCTATTCCATGATAAACATGAATTTTTTAGGACTTATCCTATATCCTGCAATCTAAAGCAATATACTTTGACCGCCATCGCCGGCCGTGCGCCGCCGCACCGCGGCTCTATACTATTTCTACTTGTTTATTAAATGTATTTATTTTTTCTTGTTTTACTTTTATTCATTTTCTGATGATACTCTAAACCTCCTATATAATATGTTTCATTTTTATATTTCAGATGAATTTGTTGTGGAGACAGTTGTTAGCTCGAGTGAATTTATGGTAGACGATACGAGCGCCCGAAATTTCAACGATAAAGCCTTTGGATCTGTTGTTCTGAAAAGCCCAATTGAGCTGCATAACGCATATATTGCGGCTGGTGTTTTGGCAGCAGCAATTTTTATTGTTGCGGTTGTGGTAAGTTTTTCGTTGCATTTTTATGGTTTTTTATTCTTTTTTTTATATGTGAATATATATTTTTGTTAGGTTTTACTTTATTGCTTTGTGTTTTTTTTTTTTTATTTTCATTTTATTATTTGTCTCATGGGATTATTTCAATTTATGGCATTTAAGAAACAGAAAGAAAAAAATGTTTGCACTCTCTCAAAGTTAAACGAGTAGGTACCAAGAATTGGGTGGAAAGTTTAAAAAAAAAGGAGGAAAAATAGGCGTGAGTGTGTGTGTGTTATATGAGTATGTACACTTAATGGAAAAGTTAGCAGTTTTTTGTTTAGGGTTGTTTATTTTATTACTTCCCTTTTAATTTGTTGAACATGTAGCTTTTGTTATTTATTTTTTGAGGGTTTTAACAAAATGTTAATAAAAGCTGATGATTTTCGAAAGCCATTTAAATTTGTTTGAATTTTGATTGGGGTCAAATTTCAACAAAAACTCTAAATAAATAAACTGCTGGTGATTTTTTTTTTGTTAAGCTGAAAGTGAACATTTTATAAATAGTTTGATAAATTTGTTTCTATAAAAAAAAAAAAAAAAAACAATTAAATTAATGTTTTGCAGATTTTTCTTTTTTTTTTAATTAACATAAAGAATCACAGGCCTTACAAATAACCTAATTGTTTCAATTAACTTTTATTTCGATAATTAATTTAAAATTCTCAATATCGGATATAGATGTATTGCAGGCAAAAATTTCAACTAATTAATTTTAGAAAAAAATATGTTCAATTTTTCATTACTCTAAGCCATGAATCAAATTGAATTTGGTTTTGGTTATGTTAGCTTCGAGAACTGCTGTGATTTTTGGCTTATTCAGAAAGACATGCGACTTAAAAAAACACCATTATAAAAAGTCTAACAAAGCCAAATTCCCATAACTTTATCACAAATAGTTTATGGTCTCTACTGTAGAGACTCTACAATCGCTCATGAATAGTAACTCTCTTTCACATACCGCCGATGCCAGCGAGTCCCGCCGACCTTTTGTTAAAACTATATTTATTTGTGTTGATTCCATATCATCAAATCTAGGGCCGGCCACGAGATGAGACCCGACGATACTTTTGCTAGTCTTGGTCTCGTCAAAACAGAAAAATTTCACTCTCGTCTCGATATCGGTCTTTTATAATTAAGTCTCGTCTCGGTCTCTCTTTTTTCTCGTCAGTTGCTTTATCGGTAGTCTCGTCTTGACTCTGTCTATTTTAAATGTGAGCTCCGTCAATGAGGAGAAGTTGAAATTTGTTTATTATATTTTGATATACTTATACCATTTGTTTCCATTGTTGACTCGATCATAGTCATCCTTCAATGAATAGATCGAAAAATTTCAGTCTCGTACGGTGTCGGTCTCGTATAACTGAGTCTCGCCTTGGAACCTTCAAAAGAAGTATCGTCTCGTCACCTCTAGGTTCCACGAGACGAGACCAAGACTAGTCACGTCTCGTTGACAGCCCTTATCAAATCCAGCCACCTATAGCGCTTTACAATGATGGTAATGGCTTAACCAAGGTCAAGCTCTTGGATGCCATGTATATTTGTATCTACCCAAATTTTATTAACTTCCCATAGGAAGTTATTTTAATCGATCTGATTTATCAAACTGAAAATTTTGACATTTCTCGACGTTTCAAGGTCTCTAGAGTCTAAATAAAAGATTTGTAGGGAGATGTCTGTGCGTGCGTGTGTACGTACGTTCGCACGTCCGTACGTTCGAGACGTTTTTTCTTCGTCCATAGCTCAAGAACCAGTAAAGAAATCGACTTTTTTTGTTATATAGATACTAATACAGAAAGATGCAGAATGGACTCTCAACAAAATTGCGTGGGTAGTTTTTTTACCATAGCAATTGAAAAAAAGGTGAAAATGTTAGTTAACCCAAAATATCTCACGAACCAATAATGCTAGAGACTTGAATTAAGTTTTAAATTATATATTTTAACGTGATGCCAAACTAGTATATTTTTGGAAAAAAATCCAATTAATGGTTTTTTCATAAATCAAAAATAATGGAATAAAATATTTGTCACCTCGGCTATTTTACGAACAAAAAATGATTTTATCTCTAAAATAATTTTGTGCAACGAAGGATAACGTTTTTGATATCTGGTCAAATATTGAAAAAAATCGAATTGACAGTTTTTTTTTATAAAAAATAAAAACCTAAAAAAATTACTAAAAGTTCGTAAAAATTTATTTTCGACTTTTCTTTTCAAAAATTTGAGATATTGGCTTCAAATTAATTTTATTTTATAAAAAATATTATTTTCAACATTCGGTAAAATAATGAAAAAAATCGATTTGACAGTTTTTTATAAAAAAAAATATAGAAAAAAATATTACTAAAAGTTGGTAAAAATTGATTTTCGAATCAAATATCCTTTCAAAAAATTGAGAATATGGCTCTAAACTTATTTTTTCTTATAAGAAATATTGTTTTCAACATTGGGTACAATTTTGAAAATTGACAGTTTTCGATTGAAAATAGCTTGCAGCCTTAAGTCCTTGAAAAAATTTGGCGTTTCGTCTTTCGTCCGGGTGGAATTCACATGGACTCATCAGTTGACTGAGTGAGGCACCTTGTCAAGACGCAATTTTTCCAAAATTTCAGTTCATCTAACATAAGTTTTTATGCAAAAACTTACTACGAACTATATTCAACCAAGTTAAAATTTCTTAACATTTGAAGTTGAAAATTAAAATCTAATAAAAAATTAAAATCTAATAAAAGATTATAGCTCAGGGCTTAGCTTAAGTTTTATAAAAGAGGTTTTAATACAAATTCTATATACTGTTGAAAAAATTCAAGCAAAGTAGAAGACAATGCACTATATTTCGGACTTGTTGAATTATTGATTCAAAACAGTTTTCTTACAAAAAAATAAAAAACCTAAAAAGAAACAATACTAAAACTTAGTACAAATTTACTTTCGACTCAAATACCTTTTCAAAAATTAAAAATATTAGCTTCAAACTTATTTTATCTCACAGAAAATATTGTTTTCGACATTTAGTAATTTTGTTATAAAAATCCAACAGTCCGTTTTTTCATACAAAATAAAATCTACAAAAAATAGTACACAAATTTGATAAAAATTTTATTTTCGGTTCTCGATATCTATCAATTTAATGTCATTGATCCAATTTGTATTATTTGTTTGTATAAGAAATAAAAACTTTTAAGAAATGCTATTAAAATTGGTATTGGTTTTCGACTAAAAATCTCGTTAACAAAAATAGATTTCGAAATCAAACTATTTCATTATATGCAAAATATTGTTGGTAATTTAAAAAAAAATTAAGAATAATTCAACTGACAACTTTTTTGACAAAACACGAAAACCTACAAACTTTTAAGCAAGACAAATCGACAGACGGGATGGGAAGTTATCAGTGTGGGTTGCATCCCAGCCTCTTTTTTGCTGAAGTATTCATTCATATTAAGATGATTTTTCAATGAAAATTACAACAAGTTTTCAGCAGCTACAAAGACAATTAACCGAACAAAACTTCCTTGTCTATAGGCTGTTAACTTCAGCACCTTGGTGAGTGGAATTTAAGGGGTCAGGTTGCGATACAAATTTCGCCAAGTTGTGGTTTTTGCGAGTAGCGAATCCTAGTGAACACCTTGGAAATACTGTGTACGGAATAAGACGAAATTTTTGATGCTGTGTTTTTCAACTCAACTCCTCTCGGTAGATAGAAACTATAATTATGACTATAATATGTTCTAAACGCGTTGTACGTTGTCCAACCAGAAACTGAATTTTGAAAAAGTATGAATTTTTACTTATTTTTGAACGTTGTCATCATCTGCATTGTTTTGACAAAACAGACCAATTAAATTAAATGACAGCTAGATTAAAAGATGTAGCTTCAACAGCATAGCCAACTGTCAAAAATTTAGCAGCAACTGTTAAAGACTATTTATTGTATGAACTGTCAACAAACTTTCCTTTGTTTTGTAAAAATGACAAATGAACTTCTTTAAGCGCAGGAATTCACATAAACAAACAAAGCATTCAAAGAATTTAATAGTGCCATTAATATGGAATTTCATACAATATTTTATATCTACTGCTTCTAATTGTTGCCTCTGTTTAATCAGAAAACCCCCAAAAATACAAGAAAATTACCCATTTCCTTATATAGAAGTATAAAATAATTCATAAACAAAATGGTTTCGAAAACCCATCAACCACAAATACGCCCAAAGGACCAAAAATTATGTTCCCTATTTTACAAAATAGATGAGTTATTTAAAAATATATTTGTACTATACAAATATATATTTATGATTAATTTCCAAACTAAATAAGTACCTACTTACGAATACGCATTAAATTTTACTTAACTAACAACAGTTTAACCAAAACATTTAGTTTCTTTTTACGACTCAAAATCTTTGCCACCAGCAATGTATAGTAAAGCTATATTGGAATAAAACATTACATCTTGTGTAGGCATATCATGTCCTATATCGGGTTAATATTTTATGAACATAATAATAACATTTTTATGATTTAAAGTTCAGAGAAATGTTTTAATGCGGTTTTGTCCTTCCTGACCTTCTTTGGCATTCACGTCTGGATGGTCTTCCTTAATTTTATTTTCAACCGCAGTCATGGCCTAGAAGGACCAACACATACACTGAAACGAAATATAATCTAGTTTAATTTTCTCAACTATGAACCGAATGACTTCGACCAACCGACGACGAGGACGACGACGATGCCAACGACCAACGACGACGCCGAAGACCAAGACGAGAGGGTAAACTTTTCCATAAGGAAAGATAACCTATTAAAAATAATAAGCGATTAAGCAACTAACTGGGCTGGCGTATCGTTTTCATCTGCCGCACTATTACTGTACCGAAGCTGAAGCATAGAATGTCCTGTCTTCTCCTGGCCTGGCCATGGCCACTGCTGCTGTTCATTATCTAAAACTATTAAAAGAAACAGGATCAAGGAAGGAAGATCTTAAAAGGATGAGACTTCAAGTGAGGGTGGAAATTGAAATGACTTTATATACATACATACATATATACGCATAACAACAAGCCTTAAGAACAAACCAAAAGATAAAGTGATTCTTATGTGCTTTGCGTCTTGCGTGGTAGCGGGACAAAATCCGAATCCTTTCGTCGCAACTTGCAATTAAGACGGCGACAACGACAACGACGACAATAACGACGACTGTGTTGTCTTTCTACTCTGATGGGAGTTAGAAGTTAGGGGACATTATAACCAAAGGGGAAAAATGGGGATATCTGTGTTGTATGTTTTTCAATTATCTGACATTTAAAGTTGGCTATTTCAATAAAGTATTTGTAGTTTCTGTTTTCTTTTTTTTTATTTATTTCTTTCTCTTTTTGAATTCATTTAATGGTCGCTTTTGGTCGGAAATTAAATCTAAACTTTCGACTTGAGAGGAAATGAAACTTTTTTGTATAAATAAATAAAATTTGGGGTTGAAGATTATCGCATAATACCTTCCCTTACTGCCTATTGCTTCTACCACCCTTTGGGCCTTATACCACCAATCGCTCGCTCCAGGACCATCGCTATCGCCATCACGCCAACCAAACAATACGCGTGCAATGAATCTAAATGTTCTTCTATCTATAACAAAGGTCAAGATGATGTTGCTTTAAAATATCGAGAGAAGAAGGATGCTTTATTTAAAATATCCGCACTTTTACCATCGCATAGCGCATAAGGAGTTCTTCTATTATTCAAATTGAAGAGTATTCCACTTGAGAACTGAAGTAGGTTTCCTAATGGATCTATTTATATTTGAAAATGTCAAAGTTTAAATGGAAAATTTGTCAGTACTGTATAGCTATAGGTAGATCCTTACATACAGATATTCATATCTGTATAAGTATATTACGTCTGAGAATCTGTGGTTTCAAAGAAAAGTTTTTGTATAATTGCCATTTGAGATTATAACTGGATTTATGTTACACCGATTGTGTAAGTTGTATAGTTTAAATTTAATTGCAGTAAGCTTTAATTAACTTTTCTTTAAATCACTCTTGTTTTTTTGTTTGTATTGTTTTGGATATAGCTTTAAGTTATTATTGCAAAATAAATTATATGTTTTTATAGAATGTTGTATGTTTTGTTTTTGTCAAGGATTTTAAGGATTGTTTTGAAATTAAATTTATATGTCTACAATTTTTGGAACATGTTAATGAGTTTTACATGTACATAACATATGCATTTCAAATTAAAAACAATAATACAGTAATTTTTATAGAAAACAAGATTCAATGGATTTGTTAATGATTTCCAATTAAATACAAAAAAAGAACTGATAATTTTCAGAAAATAATTTTAAGCCATTTATTCTTCAAAATATGAAAATTTTGGTGAATATTTCTTTATACAAAAAAAATGTTTATTATTTAAAAATTGATTGAATATTGTTTATTTAATTCAATTGAAAACGGAATAAATTTTTTAAATATTTTGCATTGTTTTTATTTAAAATCCAATAAATAAAATAGATTATTTGGCTTAGCTTAAAAATTTGTATCACAATAAATGAAAATACTTGGCTATATAAAAGTTGTTAATTATTTCTCTTAAATTTAAAGTGAATTAGGGTTATAATGATTTATTTTTAATTTTTATCGACACTTGCTGTTGGAGTTAAAGTTATTTGGAGTTTCAATGATTTTTCATACCAATTTTTAAGCTTCAATACCCTTCACCCCCCCCCCCCGCCTGGGAGATCATATGTTTGTTTTTTTTTTTATCATACGAATTCCCTTCAATTCAAAACCAATCGTATTGCGTTAATGGATATGACCCCCTTTATATTTTGAATTATATTTTTTTATATGAAAACAAAATTTGTATTTTATTTCCGTACACTTTGTTCCTAAAAGTACTACTGAGGACCTATTTAAAAAACACAGCACAAATTCATCAACTTGTGACTAATGGACGATCCAAGGAAGGGGTCCTAGGTAAAGATTTGTTAGTAATTTAACGACATTCACCAAGAAGTGGTTTGCGTCAAAAACAACTAAAATTTTTGTGTTCACGCAATTTAGAATTTGGAAAAACTTTAGTCATGCTTCCAATTATTTTCATAAAATTTTTTTCTAAGAAAAAGAGCAAATATTCATGTTGTTAAGATCGTCAATTTTATATTAAGTTGCCTTTAAATTCCTAAAACTAGCCTTCAATACCATCTTATTTTTTTGAGGCACATACATAATGAATATTCAAGTGATTTTTACTTGCGACATATAGGAACTATTTGGCAAGTATTGCATATGTAAAAAATTTCGAACTCGAGCTTTTAATCAAACATGACATTACGATGATAGAAAATTCGAAAAAATTGGGTCCCCCGACTCCGTCCGTCTGTCTGTCCTGGCCCCTACAGCACAAACTATTGTGTCGATTGAAATTAAGCTTTTTAAATGATTAACGTAATTTGATTTCTTTAATACGAAAAATAACAGCAATTCCCATACAAATTTTTTGGTTAAAAATCGAAATTTTTTTTTTTATTTTTAAAACTTTCTCTAAATTTGTTGTTCTTAATTTTGCTTCTTTCTACAAGAAAAAACATAATTTTAGTATTGCTACAGAATCGTACCCTTAATAAAACCGTTATTTTGTTTTTTAAGTTTACTCAAAAACTAATGGACCGATTTCAATAATCTTCTCTTTCTCTACAAGCTTTTTTCGATGATCAAATTGATGATCAAAAATGTCTTTTTTTTTATTTTTAAGAAGATATAATTTTTTTACAAAACTCGATATCTCAAAAAATGGTGAACATTTTTTAACGAAATTTAAATGTAAAATGTATATTTATAAGCACTTTATTCAGTGCTTACCAAAAATATTTTTTAAAACAAAATTTAAAAAGAGGCTGGGATGCGACCCACACTGATAACTTCCCATCCCGTCTATTGATTTGTCTTGCTTAAAAGTTTGTCTAAATTTATCAATTCTTACCAAATTTGCGTTCTATTTTTTGTAGATTTTATTTTTTTTTATGAAAAAACGGACTGTTGGATTTTTATAAAAAAATTACTGAATATAAAAAACAATATTTTCTGTGAAATAAAATAAGTTTGAAGCCAATATTTTTAATTTTTGAAAAGCTATTTGAGCCGAAAATCAATTTTTACCAACTTTTATAAATTTTTTTGTTTAGGTTTTTATTTTTTGTAAAAAAACTGTCAATTCGATTTTTCTCAAAATTTTTCATAATGTTGAAAACAATATTTCTTATAAGTTAAAATTAGTTAGAAGCCATAGTCTCAAATTTTTGAAAAGATATTTAAGTCGAAAATCAATTTTTACCAACTTTTTTTAAATTTTTTTTTCGGTTTTTAATTTTTTGTAAAAAAAACTGTCAATTCTATTTTTTTCAAAATTTTACTGAATGTTGAAAACAATATTTTTTGAAAGATAAAAGTAGTTTAAAGCCAATATCTCAAAGTCTTGAAAAGATATTTGAGTCAAAACTCAATTTTTACCAACTTTTTTTTTATTTTTTTTTAGGTTATTATTTTTTGTAAAAAAACTGTCAATTTGATTTTTCTCAAAATTTTATCAGATGTCAAAAACATTATTCTTCGTTGCACAAAATTGTTTTGGAGATGAAATCATATTTTAGTCGTAAAATTTTCGAGGTGACAATTTTTTTTTTTCAGTTTTTTTGATTTATAAAAAAACCGTTAATTGGATTTTTTTCCAAAAATATAATTGTTTTGTATCACGTTACAATATATAATATAAAATTTAATTCAAGTTTCTAGCGTCATTGGTTCATGAGATATTTAGGTTTAACCAAAATGTTCACCTTTTTTTTAAACTGCTATGGTAAAAAAACCACCCACGCAATTTTCTTGAGAGCCCTTTCTGCATCTTTCTGCCTTATTATCTGTATAACAAAATTTATTTGAAGTCGATATCTCTTCTGGTTCTTGAGCTATGGACGACGAAAAAAACGTCGCGAACGTACGGACGTACGGACGTACGTACACACGCACGCACAGACATCTTTCTAAAAATCTTTTATTTCGACTCTAGGGACCTTGAAACGTCGAGAAATGTCAAAATTTTCGATTTGAAAAATCGGACCCATTACAATAACTTCCTATGGGAAGTTAAAAATTAAAATGATTTTCGAAAAAAAAAAAGTTAATTAAGGTTTTTTGAGAAAAAAAATGGCATTTAAATTTTTGAGAAAAACTTATTTTGCAGGTACATTTTTAAATCTTAAAACTTTTTGAAAGAAATTAGAAATTAGAAGATCTAGCGACCCAATCGTGCATTTTATTTCTTTCAAAATTGATTTTCTACTGAATACAAACACTTAAATTTAAAAAAAAAATCTACTTTTTAAAGTGAATTGGCTTAAGATGCTCTAGAACTAAACACGAATTTTAAGTATATAAATGTCTCAAAAACAGCAAAAATGACACTTTTGTTAAAGTAATGGCTAATCGAAAAACACAATGAACGTTTCATATTTCTTAGTATAAAAGCTTTGAATCTCTTGAGAACTGAAGTGAACAGAGATTCTGAAACGTATAATTAATTTGTGAGTGCTGCACAAAAGTTTCTTCAAAACTTATGTAATTGTTTACCGTAATTTATTTCTTTAATTTTTAGAGAAATTACATAATATGTGCTTAAATGCACCTATTTCCTTAAATTCAAGAACCAAACATTTTTTTCTCTACAATTTTGAAGTTTTTTTGACTCCTTTAAGATCAAATTATTTTCTAGCATCAGCTCCAATCTACGAATAAGCAGACTGATAACGATAGTAATAATAGACTCCCAAAAATTGAGTTCGAAAAAACCACATCAACAAGAGCCAGAAAATTCTTGATATCAGATCCTCTCTCATTTTCTGGGATTTTGAATTTTTGTAGCGTTCTTCCCATGAATAGAAATGGAAACAAGAAAAATATATATTATTTTTGGAAAAAAGCTAGGTCTCAAAATAATTTCTTACAGTTTTGCGTGAAATGTACCAAAAAACCTCGAAACTATTTCGTTTTAGCACTTAAATATGGCATATTTAGAAAACTGTTAGAATCTTGGAATGCTTTCATATGTAGGGAGTAGTCCAAATTAAATAGTTAGACTATATCTTGATAAACAACAGTGTCTTTTGTTTTTAAATAATGTAATAACTAAAGTTGTCACTTTAGCTCTTGAAATGTGTAAATTTAAGGTTAATACACACATTATGTTATTTAGATTTTGTTAGCCTCCTTTACAAAACATTAAAGAACATTTTTAAGCGGGGAGTAAAAACTCGTCTATGTTAAGTGTGTGATCCACCCTTGATTTATATCATCCAATTCTTATCATAAAAAAGTCATGTCATAAATCTCAACTTTGAAGCACAATCCCTTCAACAATTTTAGAAGCAATAACCTCTAATCACTTCACCAAATACTCTAAAACATCACCAGAACACGGACACGGTGACCATTCTGATAATGAAGATGATTTTTCGATAAAAATCCGAATTATAAATTTACGACCTAGAAAGTGGTTCGGATTTTTCGAACTAAGACTGTAAAAGGTCAAAATTTGTTTGTAGTGAATAAAAACAATTTCAAAACATTGTTAAAACGTGCATTGGTGCATTTTAGTAGTGTCGTAGTTCATACTTGTCAAATGTCAAAAGATGACAGCTTCAAAATTTTAGCAACCAATTCTAGATGAAACATCAACATTTCTGCGAAATTAATACGCTTCCGAATGCGAGTTTTATTGCTATATATTTTCTGTGAATAATTGTGCGAAAGAGTTTGAGAGCTCACTTGAGTGCGAAAATTCCGCTGCAGAAATTTTTGTGGCATAAGGTGTTCCTAAGATTTAGAACAACAAGGCAGTGTCAATATGCTACCAATTGTAAGTTCAAACTATTACTTGACTTTTAGGAAACACTTTTTACTGAGCTTTTATAAATCTAACAGAGTTGTAAGATCTGAAAGTTTTCTATGCCAAGTTACCCAAACTACACACTAACAAAACGAAATATATTTCCAAATAATGCTTTTTTGATTATGAATCTATTCTATTCAAAAAAGCATATCAAAACATTCATAATTTTGATGTGTCTTTAAATAAAAATGCCATAGCTCTTTCCATGTGAACTTGACTATAAAATTATTGTTCCAAGCAATTTGTTTACCCCATACACCACCTTCGTTGTTAACAAAAAAAAAAAAAAGAAACAAAAGAAAGCTTTTTTCTCACCATATATTACTATACTATGTACATTGCGAGAAAACGTATTACCCTATTATTATTTCACGGATATTATCCTTATTCAACTCAGCGAAGTTAATGTGGCTAATATAAAAACACACGCCCTCAGTTTTGATTACATTCGAAATTATTATTCGCGCCATTGATATTGTATAACAGCAACAGCTTTCCCAAGCCCTAATCACAATAATTTACATTAACACCATCGTTTGTATAGTCATCTTTGTCGATGGCATTGTCGTTTTCGTCGTCATCCTCTCATCGTCATCGTGAGAATTCGAATTGGAGTTGGAGTTGTGGAGTCGTCATATCGTTTTCTATTGTTAACTTAAACATAGGAACCAAGATTGAAAAAGGTTGTTTTTGTGGTTTGATCTTACAATAACTTTATAAGAAGCCAAATAAGAGGTTTCATTCAATATTTTTTTGTTTGTGTTCTGTATAGTTGTATAGTTAAGTACCATAATATAATGTTCAAATGAAATTTAATGTTAAAAGCAAAGTGCTCAATTTTATCGGAGTATTGGAAAATTCAATCGTTATTGAGCCAGAAATGTGGAAGGGGAATTGTTTTTAAATTGGTAATTTATTTCTCATTTACAAGTAACTTAGAAGAAAATGGTTTTTCGTTTGACACAAAATAAAGTGTAGGTATAACAATTGAGTTTAAGTTTCCATACAAAACGGGGAGCTAAGAAGAAAATGGAAAAGAAAAAAATATTGACACTTTAGGAATTCAGAAAAAAAATTCCTTTAGATCTTTCCAAAAAAAATTCCTGGTCTTTTAAAACCTTATTGTCGCGAGATGATAAGCCTTTTTCATAGTTAACAAGTGTATTTTAAGAAAAGAGAATTATACACTCCGACCCACTTGAATAGAAACAATTTTTTTTTTTACTATTAGACCGTGCAGCGCTTTGGAAAATATATATAAATTCACCTTTTTGTTTTAGTTCTTATAAGATGGATCTATTGCAAATAAAACTACATAGACAGAATAATTCAGGAAAATACCATTATTACCAATTACCTTATTTTAACCACTTTTCTAATTACTTCATTAAAAACACTGTTTTTTTTTGGCGCCACTTGAATAGAAACATTCGCTTAAATAAGGAAACAAATTGAAAAAATGCAGTAAAGAGGGTATTTTTTTATTTAAAATGATATTTTAATAATGTGTGCTACCACCTTTATTTGAAATAACTTCAAAAACCCTGTTGGGAAGTGAATCATACAGTTGGTTTAAGTAATTTAGTGAAATTGCACTCCATGCCTCTTTGAAAGCAGCAGTAAGTGATTCTTTGTCATCATACTGTCGTCCAGAGTCGTACACTCTACGAACCATCCATCCCCATACGTTTTCTATAATATTTAGGTCCGGGGAGTACGGTGGCCATTGAAGTAAGGTAACATTTTTCTCGGCTATCCAACTTTTAATGATCCTTGCGTTGTGGATTGGTGCGTTGTCTTGTTGAAAAGTCCATGGTATTGGTCCAAATACATTGGTAACCTTAGGGAAAGCTTCTTGCAATATTTGCTTGTAGGAGTTTGCCGTCATTTTCAACGTGGGAAACTCCAGATCAATTGTTCCAAACCAGGAAATTGCCCCCCACACTATTACACCGCCTTCTCGGCTATGGTGGCGCTCCAAAAACCTTGGTTCCTTTCTCATGTCATGAAAATAGAAATTATACCCGTCCGGGCCATCTAAATTAAATTTTTTTCGTCAGAAAATACCACTTTTGTCCACTCTCCCTTCCACGTCATATTCCTTCTGCAAAAATCTATTCTATTTTGTCGTCGTATTGGATTTAATGGTGGTTTTTTCTTCAATTTAAGGCGCTTCAAATGTTGTGACCTACGAATGACACGTCTAATAGTGTTAAGACTAGCTGCAATACCACTCTTCGCCTTGATTTTAGCAGCAGAGTCGCTTGAAGCCTTATAATCTTTCTTCTATCTGCTTCTGTTGTGGCTCTTGTTTGCCTGCCCTTCATATTTGTTCCATAGCTGTCTTTATTTCTAAGGTACGACCAAACAATTTTCACACTTCTTTCTATTTTGTTGGCAATTGTGCGTAGGGGAAGCTTGTTTTCCGCGTATACTTCTATTTTGGCCTTTTCTGCTAGGTTTAATGGTTTTCCGCGGCTCATTTTTTCTTTGATCGAACAATTAATGCTTTTAATCTAAATTTCTATTACTAAAATAAGAATTTTTGTCGTAACCGTAACAAATAGAAACAAAACGCACACTGTTTCTATTCAAGTGGCGCAAAAAAAACAGTGTTTTTTAATGAAGCAATTAGAAAAGTCGTAAAAAATAACCTAATGGTATTTTCCTGAAATATTCTGACCATGCAGTTTAATTTGCAATAGATTCCTCTTATAGCAACTAAAACAAAGAGGTGAATTTATAAATTTACCAAAGTGCTACACGTTCTGATAGTAAGAAAAATGTTTGTTTCTATTCAGGTATTAAAAAAAAAAAGAGAAGGACTAAAATTTTGACAAATTTACAAATTTATTTATTTTAAACTCTTTGAAGTTTCTTCATTGAAATTTTGACAAACGAAGTTTAAGGTTTTCTAAAAATTCTAAACTGAAAATTAGGTTCTGTAGAAGGCATTTCATAAGAAATGTATTAATTATTTAAATTGTTTTTCTATAATAAAATCTGAAAATCAGTATTTAAGAAATATGTATTATTATTTTAAAGAGCTAGTTAGAAAATATAAAGCTCCAAAAGTGTAAAATGGCTTAAGAACAATAAAGAATATTATTAATTTTGAGGATTATGTTGAAGAGTTCATAGGAAACCCTTCATAACCTTAAATATCTGTACCACTTCATTTGATTCATTTTTCCCATGAATAGTCATAAAATTGTCATTGTAAGGAGAGGATTTTATGTAGAAGTTTAATGGATTTTTCTACCACCCTTTCATATACTTTTCAAAAAATCCTTTTATTCTTATTAACTTCCCATAGGAAGTTATTGTAATCGGTCCGATTTGTCGAATTGAAAATTTTGACATTTCTCGACGTTTCAAGGTCCCTAGAGTCGAAATAAAAGATTTTTAGAGAGATGTCTGTGCGTGCGTGTTCGTTACGTTCGTTGCGACGGACGTTTTTTTTTGTCGTCCATAGCTCAAGAACTAGTAGAGATATCGACTTCAAATAAATTTTGTTATACAGATAATAATGCAGAAAGGTTCTCAAAAAAATTGCGTGGGTAGTTTTTTTACCATATAGCAATTAAAAAAAAGGTGAAAATTTTGGTTACCCCAAAATATGTCACGAACCTATAACGCTAGAGAGTTGAATTAAATTGTATATTATATATTATGACGTAATACCAAATTAGTATATTTTTGGAAAACATATAGAATTTAAAAAACGTTTTTTTTTATAAATCAAAAAAAACTCGAAAATCTTACGAACAAAAAATTATTTTATCTCCCAAACAATTTTGTGCAACGAAGAATAAGATTTTTAACATCTGGTAAAATTTCGAGAAAAATCAAATTTACAGATTTTTTTTATAAAAAATAAAAACCTAAAAAAAAATTAATAAAAGTTGGTAAAAATTGATTTTCGACTCAAATATCTTTTCAAAGTTCGAGATATTGGCTTCAAATTAATTTTAATTTTTAAAAAAAGTTGTCAACATTCAGTGACATTTTGAGAAAAATCGAATTGACAGTTTTCTTACAAAAAAAAATAAAACCTAAAACAAAATTAACAAAAGTTGGTAAAATTGATTTTCAACTTAAATATAATTTCAAAACTTTGAGGTATTGGCTTTAAACTACTTTTATCTTTTACAAAATATTGTTGTCAACATTCAGTTAAATTTTGTGAAAAATCGAATCGACAGTTTTTTACAGAAAATAAAAACGTAAAAAACATTACTCAAAGTTGGTAAAAAATGATTTTCGACTCAAATATCTTCTCAAAAATTTGAGATTATGGCTTCAAACTAATTATATCTTATAAGAAATATTGTTTTCAACATTCGAAAAATTTTGAGAAAAATCGAATTGAAAGTTTTATTACAAGAAATAAAAACCTAAACAAAATTAATAAAAGTTGGTAAAAATTGATTTTCGACACAAATATCCTTTCAACAATTACAAATATTGGCTTCAAACTTATTTTATCTCACAGAAACTATTGTTTTCGACATTTAGTAATTTTTTATAAGAATCCAACAGTCCGTTTTTTCATAAAAAATAAAATCTACAAAAAATAGTACGTAAATTTGTTAAAAATTTGATTTTCGGTTCTCGATATCAATCAATTTTATGTCATTCATCCAATTTGTATTTGTTTATATAAGAAATAAAAACTTTTAAGAAATGCTACTTAAATTGGTAAAAATTGGTTTTCGACTAAAAATCTCTTTAACTAAAATTGATTTTGAAATCAAACTTTTCCATTATATGCAAAATATTATTGGTTATTTTACAAATTTTAATAATAATTAAACTGACAACTTTTTTAACAAAACACGAAAACCTACAAACTTTTAGGCAAGACAAATCGACAAACGGGATGGAAAGTTCCAGTGTAGATCGCATCCAAGCCTCTTTTTTTATACATTAAATTAAGCACATACATATTCCAAGTTTCATTAATTTAACATTATTTCAAAAGGTTTTTAAATGTTAACCGAATAAAAGCCAAACGGGGGATTTTGGGAGACCTTGGATATGATACTCATCGTCAATTCCAATCATAAAATTTCATGATATATTATTTGTATTTGTACTGGTTGTAATTTGGCTATTATTGCCAAACTAATAGTAAAAGAACCACTCGATGAATTTATTAACAGTTTTTTCTGGACATCTTGATATTATTATTTGTGTCACAAACTTTACTTGAAGTTAATATCTCTGTTCTCTGCTCATTGCTGACTCAGAATTGGAAGACGAAAAGAGGTATATCGAACATTAGGACGTGATAACATATGGGCTCTCTTAAAACGATTTATTTATTTTTATTATAGTATTTAAACGTCGAGAAATGAAGTGAGAAGTTAATAAAACGAGCCTACTTATAAAAGTTTGTTGTAAAAACAGAGTTCATTAATTTTTAATGTGTCAATACGGATGTTTTTTTTTTAACCAGTCTAGTCCCACTTTCTCAGCTTCTCACCAGGTCACTCCCACCTTACATTTGAACTTTAGCTTCGATAAAATATCAGCAATCAGCTTTTAAATTTAAATGTTTGTACAGCTTATTTCCATATTTGAAATGATGTAACAAAAAAATGTAAATTATATATGTACAAATAAGTATTTGTAAGTATGTCAAGTAAAACTAAACTTAAACAGATACCTGAAAATATCAAAAACTGATATTCTTATGTATACCGAAAGTAGCTCACATTTCATGCATTAATTTAGTTTTTCTTTCTATGTCTCTAAACTTTTATAACCTCAAAACTCTACTTAAAACAAAATTTACAAAACCCTACTAACACAAACAGAAGAAAAAACTTCACCTGTATTCAGTGAAAAATAAACTTTCCTTTAAACCATCACACCGTGGTATTTTTTAAAAATAAGTTTTATTCCCGCGTATAACATTTCATTTTTAACCCTCTTATGTGTACCAGGACCTACATATATGTATATAAAAACTCAAAACTTAACTTATTTCTTCTTTTAGTTAGTTATAGTTATGTTCCTTGTTATAATATTGTATGTTACCATCAGGAAGCTATAGCACAAGAAGTTAAGAATTAATGTTACGCACGATGGCAAAACTTAATAATATCGCATTATTTTACATTAATAATTAGTTTTTCATCTCAATAATAGTTTCTCATACATATACATATATACTTTTACATATAATAATAGATATACGCTATGAACTTTTAACTTTGCTGATGCGCCTTGCCCTTTTTATGAACTCATTGCCTTGAACAAAATTTCTGAAGACGTAAAGATTTTATACCACCAGTGTTGTAGGTGTACAATGTACTACATACATACATACATTCATATGTAGGTAAGGCATCCCCAATAGTCATTCCTTTATCCTGCAAAACTTTAACGCACATGAAAAAGCGTTGACGTGTTTGTTTTAAAAGTATACAGGGGTGGATTTTTTAACTTCAAGGCGACATTTCTGTAAATTATCGTGAAAGTTAAAAGAGATCAATAGTTTTAAGAAAATTATGTATGGAGAAATAATAGTTCTGACGTACGTCAATTGCATCAGATGTTTTGAAATTGACTACTTGTCACAAATTATTCGTGATTTTGTATTTCTTATCTCATTTCAAATCTTGAAACCTTTACTTTGTTAAGCCAAACGTTTTGGGAGCCTTGGAGTTGATGAACTGTAAATCCGCCTCTGATTCGACCAAGTAGGAAAAGAAACTTTTAAGTTTTTTTTCTTTTGCTTTTTGTTTTCAAGAACACATCACCCCTCTCAAAAGGGAGAATGATCCTTTTTTGGTATATTTTCGCACAGGAACAACATTAACTTGCTCATCAAAATGTATTATTCTCTAAATTATCTCAATTAGGTGTGTGCGTATTAAAATCACAAACTTTGGTTTTACGATTTTGAAAATTGCTTTCGCCGCATGATTTTTTGGGTTATTATTTTATTTTTTTTTCGCTTTTTACATTTTTAATATTTCGCCCTTAAGTAAAGTACCTTACCTACCTTATTTCTTTAACATACCTTAAACTTCTTGTGTTAAGAAAGTATTTACATGAAATTTTAACTGCCTTTTAAAAGAAAAACCTGCAATTTTGTTAGAATATTAAACGTACTTGTGTTCTCTTTTGAGGGAAAGGAAATATACAATTCTGTGTGATTACCAGTTCATTTCCCTATGCTAAAAAAACAAAAAGTATATCTTTACTTTTGCACTTATAACATCAAGGATTCAGTATTAAGATGTTCCTTGTTTTGTGCTTATGTGTAGCGTGTTTTTATTTGGTAAAGAAAGTTACGTTGGTTGATGAACAAAAAAATATTATCTAACGACTTTTTTGAGTTATGAAAGAAAACTTTAACTTTATAAGTTAACAATGGAAATGACCAAAGCTCAAAATATAAAAATAAAAAAAACATAAGAACAAAAAAAACATTATTCAAAAGATGAGGTGGGGTGTAAAGATGATGGTTGGTTTTTTTTTTGTGGTTTTGCATAAGAAAATTTAAATATTTATTGCTACAAAAAAGAAGGATTTGAATTATTTATATATTATATACATAAATATATATTTTTTGTATAAAGTATTTGAACAGAGCTTTATGTCAATTCAAATGTCCTGTAGCAATATGCCATAGGGATTGTTTTCTGTGTTTTTGTTAACTTTATCGTTTTCTTATAAATTCTCTTGTTTGAATTCAAGTAGCAAAAACCAATTATGGCAAAGTAACTTACCATAATTTCCTTTGATCGTATATTTTTGTTTTGTGTTTAAGTTATAGCTTGTAGGTATATAATGATTTCTTATTTAAGTGGGTATAATTTGAATTTGATATTTTAGAGTCATTAAAAAGAGCCTTAGTATATTTTGGAATATAATAATTTAAACCCAATGTCTGCCTGAAGCAATAATTGATGGCTTTGAAATTCATATTAAGACCTTAAGGTAAGGTGAAATTGATATCTAATCTAAGAAAGTCTTTATGTAGTTATTGCAGAACAATTTTTCTGATCGTAATTGCCTGTATAAGGAAAAATTAATAACATACTTTTAAAGTAGCAACTACTATAAGAAATACTATTTACTAGCCTGGGGTAAATTTGTGTAAAATTTGTTTCTAATATTTAAATATTTCAAATTAGTAAAATCCTTCAGCTTCTGTATGTTAAATGCATTGTACCACTTTATTAATCATGATATAAATGGTTTGAAGGGAACAAGGACTGCCAGGGAGTAAGAATTTTAAAATTCTTTAATATTCTTAAAGGTAAAATGTTGAGTGGTTAAGTGAGTGTTTTATCTACAGAAATTTATCCGCAAACAGTTATATAAATGGTAAGCTAATACAATTTTATTAAATGGAATTTATTATGGCTTTAATTAGGAGAAAAAGTGTTAATTCTATAATACCAATTTATGTGCTTCTTTTCGTAAAAAAAGTCTTTTCAAAAAAACGTACTGTTTGGGCTAAGAAACACTCACCTTAGAGATAAGTTTTCAATATTTTCCAACATTTTTTAGCGGAAATCGATTTTGACTTCAAAAAAGTGTGAAAATGGGTTATATGCTAAAAGATGAGAAAGTTCTCAGAATCAGAGCTGACGAGCTTGAACTCGGATGTGAGATCGATCGAGCAGACTCGGACTCAGTTTTATATGCAAAAAAACGAGTTCACTCTCTACAGTTCTGACTCAGTGACTTGAGAACGATCTTAAAGCTCTTTGTATGCACTTCCACTAGTTAAAACAGTAGTTTCTGTGCGGTCAGTCGAGTCAAGAAGGGAGCATGTCTTCTGAAAGCGAAAATGAAAGTGTAATTATAAACAACAATGCTGAATATTGCTGAAGAATTATTATTTATATGATTAAATAAAAAACTATTTTTCAAAATACGGGTGTCGTGGACTGATCCTGGCCAGCAAACATCAATGCTTGTAAATTTTTCATCCGCTTTGCTCGTAGCCTGTACATTTATTGAGTATTATCCTTTGCTGTTGACGTGGTGATAGAGTGGTTTCCTTATACGCACATTGTGTACAATCCAGAGCACCAAAGGCGTAAAGAAACTCATACTTACTGCTCCATAACCTTTACGCTTCTTCTATTTTTTCAGAAGTGTGTGGGAATATGATCCAATCAGTTTCACGGCTTGCAATTTTTGTTGCGACTTGCTGTACCACCCTAGATATCGTTGATTGATTGATATCAATGTCTTCAAAAACACCACTTTAAAATCCAGGATCTCCTACACAACGCAGAAAAATCATCATTTTTTCTTGATGAGTTAAAGCATTACCGCGTGTTTCCAGGGTTGGGTGAAAAAACTCATCTGTCAATAATTGCAAACCTGTTTCACTAAATCTATACAATTTTCGAAAATCTTCACCAATTGGACATATTTTTATTAACACGATTTGTAACAAAATCAGTAGTACCCGTGGCATGATGGTTTGTGCGTTGGACTGTCATGCCAGAGGTCTTGGGTTCGATCCCTGCCTATGCCATCTAAAGTTTTTTTTTTTTCACGGGTACTGCCACTTCCGAGGAATTGACAAATTCTCCAAGAGTAATTCTTGTCATGAAAAGTGCTTTCTCAAATTAACCGTTCGGATTCGGCTTAAAACTGTAGGTCCCCTCCATCTCTGACAACAGTACTAGCACACAGGAATGGTTGAGAGTTGTAAGTCACTAGGACCTAGTTCTCAACGGACTGTTGCGGCACCCAATTTAATTTATTTATTTGTAAAAAAATTATTCGGAAACTCGTCCATTTTGATAGTTGTTTATCAACTGAGTAAGAAAAAACTCATCCTCACCAATTTGTGAGATCGATTTCATGCAATCGAGCGTTTGCTCATCTTTTTGCATATCAAAACTAGAACTTTCTCACATAGAGCTTTCGTCGAGAGATCGATCTCAACACTTTGAATTCGAACTTACAGCTTGAGATCAATCTTGGTCCAATGACCCAATAACTTTCTGACAAGATTTTAAGTTGAAAACAGCTACATATCATTGCCAAAATAAAAATTGATTAAAAAAGTAACCTATAGAAGTCCCTCCTTGTACATTTGTAATGAAAATTAATAAAACGAAAATTGTGGGTGTGGTATACAAATGAACACACGAGCTATATGATGATGCAAATGCAGTAGTAAAATAATTTAATGCAGTTCCTAGAACTTCACGATCAATTCCAATTCAATCTCAAAAATTAAAAGAAAATTCCTTCTTTACTCCTGTTAAGCGCCTTTTATGAATGAAATTTTAAAATTCACGTGCATTCACAATTTTTAACTTCCCATAGGAAGTTATTGTAATGGGTCCGATTTGTCGAATTGAAAATTTTGACATTTCTCGACGTTTCAAGGTCACTAAAGTCGAAATAAAAGATTTTTAGAAAGATTTCTGTGCGTGCGTCTGTACGTACATACGTTCGTACGTCCGTACGTTCGCGACGTTTTTTTCGTCGTCCACAGCTTAAGAACAGCTCAAGAGATATCGACTTCAAATAAATTTTGTTATACAGATAATAAGGCAGAAAGATGCAGAAAGGGCTCTCAAGAAAATTGCGTGGGTGGTTTTTTTATCACAGCAGTTTAAAAAAAAAGGTGAACATTTTGGTTAACCCTAAATATCTCACGAACCAATAACGCTAGAGACTTAAATTAAATTTTATATTAGGTATATATTGTAACGTGATACCAAACAAATATATTTTTGGAAAAAATTCCAATTAACGGTTTTTTTTATAAATCAAAAAAACTGAAAAAAAAATATTATTTACCTCGAAAAATTTACGAACAAAAAACGATTTTATCTCCAAAACAATTTTGTGCAACGAAGAATAATGTTTTTAACATTATGAAACATTTTAAGAAAAATCGAATTGACAGTTTTTTTTACAAAAAATAAAAACCTAAAAAAAATATTAATAAAAGTTGGTAAAAATTTATTTTTAACTCAAACATCTTTTCAAAACTTTAAGGCATTGACCTTAAATTACTTTTATATTTTAAAAAATATTGTTGTCAACATTCAGTAAAGTTTTGAGAAAAATCGAATTGATAGTTTTTTACCCAAAAATAAAAACCTATACAAAACATTACTCAAAGTTGGTAAAAATTGATTTTCGACTTAATAGGTATCTATTCAAAAATTTGAGATAAAAGCTTCTAACTAATTTTATCTTATAAAAAATATTGTTTTCAACATTAGGACAAATTTTGGGAAAAATCGAATTGACAGTTTTTTTTACAAAAAATAAAAACCTAAAAAAAAAAACAAGACTAAAACTTAGTAAAAATTTACTTTCGACTCAAATATCTTTTCAAAAATTAAAAATATTGGCTTCAATCTTATTTTATCTTACAGAAAATATTGTTTTAGACGTTCAGTACATTTTTTATAAAAATCCAACACAATTTAAATCTACAAAAAATAGTACGCCAAATTGGTAAAAATTGATATTCGATTTTCGATATCTCGTGAATAATAGAAGATATTGACTTTAAATTAATTTCATCATCCAATTTGTATTTTTTTATATAAGAAATAATTTTTTTTAAGAAATGCTACTAAAATTGGTAAAAATTGGTTTTCGACTAAAAATCTCGTTAGCAAAAATAGATTTCGAAATCAGGATTCAGGATGGGAAGTTATCAGTGTGGGTCGCATCCCAGCCTTTTTTCTTTTTGTTTTTAATTTACAGATACAGTTTATAGGCTTTAAGAATATTTACATTTTCTGAGAATTTTTAATAACGCCCGGAATATTTTTTATCAATTTACATAACACAATAAAAAAAAACAATTTCTTTTTTTGAAAATTCGCAGACAATTTTAACTTTACCAAAGGACTTTTGCTTAACAGAATGGATGTATAGTTCAATAATCGACACATCTCTCTTTTTCTGTTTGATCTTCATACAAACAAAAATGCATAAAACTGATTCTTAAGAATAATTCTTCTTTTAAAGTTAACACACATTAAGCTACTCTACTCTATTTTTAAATGTTGTTTCTATTTAACTTTGAAGCGCGGCTACTATCGAATGTTAATAAAAAGTCCAAAAAAGTGGTTTTCTGAATTTCCTAAGAAAACTGTCATTATTGATACCACACATTTTTTTGTTTGTTTTAGTTTCTTTGAAAACGACTTGTGAGATCTAGGACAATTTTTACATTCTTGTAAGAAATTAAAATGCAGTTTTCTAAACCCGTTTTGGAAATTCTTAATTCTTTCCGAAAATCATTATCATGTTTTTTGTTCTTGAAATTTAAAATCAAGCTGTTTTTAAAGTTATTTTAAAGATTTTAGTATTTTCCTTAAAAACGGTCATAAGGATATTGACAGTTAAATTTTTGCCACATCCTTCCTGAATTAGACCCATGACATGATTATGTTGGCTGTGGTTTATATATTACTCTCATAGAACTGCAACTTTAAAAAAAAACATCAAATTGCTCAGCAAACAGTACCAAATTTTTCAATTCTGTTCAGAGGACAAATGAACGCATCATTGTCTATGGTCGTTTACTTTGAGCTACTGGATCAGTTTAATTTTGAACGACGACGTCGGAACTAAATGACTACATTACATTACATACTACACAGCACATAAATGTACAGAGTAGAGAACACAGCACCTTGAGCGACTAGACTATGTAAGGTGATAACAACACAAGACATTAATACAAGACAAAAGGACAGAAGAGAAAGAACAACAGACAGAAAGGACACAAGACAACAGCACGCGGTAGGTTTCGAGACGGTCCCCCATCTGTCTACTAACCACACTCACTGATGCTTGATTTCGGTGATCATTCATTTTTATTAATTCATACTTAAGCCTATCTTAAAGCTAGAAACAAATTCATAAAATTAGCCTAATTAACCATAACTTACAATTAACTTACTGGTCCCATACGGACACTCTAAGTTAAACAATAATACTTAATTCTAACGCTTTTCGGCCCTAAGATCTATGTTACTTTTATTAATTCTATTTATAAGAAAAATCAAACTAATTTCAATATCTTTTTTTCATTTTTACTACTTAAAATAAGGTCCTTAAAATAAAACTTAAACTAACTTAAACTACCTATTCTACCTATAAACTACTTAAAACTAGAACAACCACAACAGCAAATCTAACTTCTTAAATTTTTTGTTTTTCATATTTTGGTGTCCTTTTTTTGTATTTTGTTTTGTATTTTTTTTCTGCTTCCATGCCTTTTCTACTTAAAACTAAACTCTTAAACTATAAAACAAATATGTAAGCCGGCCAAGGCTTTAAACCCCATCCCGACTACCCACTATCAAGTGCCGATTGAAGCCACCAAAACTGGTTCTCCTGCTTCACCCTATCAGTTCGGTCCCGTTCGGACACAGCCCTACTGAACCGAAGGTGCTCTGCTCCGCCTTGAGCCATGACGTCCCGATTGTACAGGAGTCGCCTATCCACGGTTCGTCGACTGACGTGGTAGATTAGCAGAACTGCCAATCTATCCTGTATCAGACCGCATCTATCTAAGAAGAGGTATGCATCTGGTGGAATGAAGCCGCTCAAGCGTACACTCTCAAAATACTCGTCGTTCGGATAGAACGCCCCGAAAATTAAATTGTTGGTCGAAGACATAGCTCTTGCAATGTGACCTCGAATGAGTTTTATCACGAAATTGTAAATTCTGTTGATTCGAGCCCCGTTGTATTGGACCTCGTTGGAAAAGTAATGCACGTAAGAAGATTCGGCTGTTCGATATAAGCCGCTACAGCGTCGTAAACACTGCCGCTCAAACACCCGAAACTTCTCCATCTGGGAAGGGGCAACGTTGAACCACACAGGACAACCATAAACGATCATCGGTCGTATGAGGGCCATGTAGCACATTACCTTCACTCTGGGGTCAAGCCGACTGCTAAAAAACAGCCGTTTCATCAGAGCGAAGGCTCCTCTGGCCCTTGTCAGAGCAGCATTTATATGTCTGTCGAAATATAAATACTGATCTAACCAGATACCGAGGTACTTCACTACACTTTTGCTCGCTAATGGCTGCCCGTGAAGATCAACGATGACCATCTTGCGCCAATTCTTGCACGTATCCCTCGTGGCCCTCACCAACGGAGTCCGGAACAGAATTGTCTCCGACTTCTGGACATTTATTTTCTGTTTCCAGTCGTCGCAATATCGCTGAAGCTTGTCGAAATCACGCTGCAAGAGAATTCTAATAACCTCAACCTTTCGGGCCGTTCTGTACGCAATTAGATCGTCGGCGTACGCAATTGCCTTTGTAAGACTACCTATCAGATCGCTGGTGTAAATGCTGAAGAGAATCGGCGAATTCACCGCTCCCTGTTGAAGACCATTTTTAATTAAGAATGTTGTGGTAGAAGTTACATTGCCACTTTTGACAACAAACTTTCTACCGTTAAGCATATCATAAAGTATATACAACAATGGCTTGCTTATGCCAAGCCTGCTCAGTTTAAGATAAAGACCCTCTAATCATACGGTGTCAAAGGCCTTTTCCAAATCAACCAAAATAGCACGAGTGCATTGTTGTTTTGATTTATTCCATTGGATATCCGAAACGAGTTTAAACGCAGCATGAATTGTGTCATGACCCGCTTTGAACTCAAATTGTTTATCTAGAATTATTTTGTTGTCCGCAGCCCACTTAGTCAGAGCCCTATTGATGATCTTTTCGAAAACTTTGCTGATGCTCGGAAGAATCGACCGAAGATTTGACGGGTTGGAGTTGTCCTTTCCCTTTTTCGGGAGAGGATGAACCACAGCGGTCTTCCAATGCACTGGATAATATGCATTATTTAGTGCATTATTGAAGAGCGTGATGTAAATGTCAATTGCCTCCATCGGTAAATGTCTTAGTACAACGTTGGATATACCATCGACACCTGCTAACTTTTTGTTTTTTATTGAGTTGAAGATGAGCTGAAGCTCAACCTTCATCACTAACAAGGACTGGGAACCGAAGCTTTATCAGTGACTAGGCCGTTGCCTTAAATGACTACCAACAATTCTAACAGCTTTGGCTAGCGAAAGTTAAAATTCATTTCAATAACGTAAAATCGACTTTTTCCAATTTTCCTGCAGACTCTTAGAAAAGGCTATATTTTGGCAGATCTTGCATTTGTTCAGCTTAAATAAGTTAATTCATTCTTAAATGAACCAAGGGATACAAATTTAGCAACATTACCTTTGAGGAAGTCTCTTTTGGACGATCTTTCACTTAATTTTTCTGAGAACAATATCTATTTGGTGTACCAAAGTAAAATTCCCTTCTTACCACGTAACAGTAACAAACAAAAATTAGTTTTCTTTCAAAGAACTAACTCTTTGTAACAAATCTATATATGGTATGTACCGTAATACCCATCTTTATATGGCATTTTGTACTTTGTATGTTCTTTATTACACAAAGTGTGCTTTCTACTTCTTTTTCTATATCATCACCATTGCTTAACTAGCATTTTATCCTCATTACTCCCCATTATCCTTCTCAGATGAACAGTACACACCCAAAGCTAATTTCCAAAAGGAGAAAATCTAAAAGATGAAAAAATATGGTAATTAGTCATTGTCTTTTGTGTTGACTGGACATTGTGTCTGTGTCATTGACAAAAAGTACCTACCTACCCTAAGATTTGTAATAAAATGTGAATGGTTATAAATTGTTACAATTAATATAAGAGGATAATATATGCATATACATATTATATAATCGTACATATCTTTATATTATGCCCGTATATATACATACATACATACATAATATAGCCAGAAGCTGAACGCTCATTAAGCACTTTGTACTTAAAGTATGGAAAAGTCTTAATGGCTTTTAATGGAAAATATATTATCGTTTCTTTCTCGATGTGTGACTTTATGCTTGACTATTATTATGTACATATGTACGAGTATATGTGAAGGACTATGTTTATAAATATATACATTTTTCGAGTGGGTGTAGGTACATTGTGTACGCTTCGTCACTTCTGCAAAAAGAGTCAGCTTTATACTCTCAAAGGAGTTTATGTTATGTTGGAGGTGGTAGAGTTGGGTGGTGCTGCACCATGTATAAATAAATATGGTTTGAGGAGGCTGAGGCTGCAAAACTTTGGAACTTTTGTACACATAATATATATATGCATACATACATATGACAAACATATGCACAAATGAAGAGAAGGTCTTTTGTAATAAATTAAAAACAATTAAAAGTTCCTAACGCCATTCTATTTGAACATCCAGACATTTTTTTGTTTTTTCTTGTTATGTTATGTTATGTTCTTTGGCCTTAAAAGTTTTTGCATGTACTCATATGTACTATATGTTGCATAATACCATCACATCAGGTTGAAGTTCTTTGTTGTCTTTTGGTTATAAATGTTATAATATAACTACTCGTATGAACACTCTTGATTTTGACTTGGTATAATTCTGAAAAAGAAGAAAAGCAATGTCATTGTCTCGGTCAAAAACGCCACATTTGCTTTTGCAGTATAAAATATGAGCCTCGTGTCAGTATTTTTGAGAGACTTGGGATTCAATATGTCATTCACAAATACAAGATATACGATATAAGAGATATTTGTATCTGATTTATTTCAGGCTTGCTGGTACTCAATCAGCCGGAATGCTTTGTTCAAGATAACCATATCAATAAAAACCAAGAGACCAATCATGCGTAAATATTTTACCCCAAAAGAAGACAGAAAAAAGAAGAACTTAAAGCTAAATACATACACACAAAAATACATATATATAAAAAACAGAATAAGTTGTTTTTTGAGAATTAAATGGAATGGCGTAGTTTTGTAAACCTTGTGAAATTAAATAATTATTTTTAATTTCCCATAGGAAGTTATTGTAATGGGTCCGATTTGTCAAATTGAAAATTTTAACATTTTCTACACGTTTCAAGTTCCCTAGAATCGAAATAAAAGATTTTTAGATAGATGTCTGTGCGTGCGTGTGTACGTACGTTCATACGTCCGTGCGTTCGTACGTTCGCGACGTTTTTTTCGTCGTTCATAGCTCAAAAACCAGAAGAGATATTGACTTCAAATAAATTTTGTTATGCAGATAATAAGGCAGAAAGATGAAGAAAGGGCTTTCAAGAAAATTACGTGGGTGGTTTTTTTACCATAGCAGTTTAAAAAAAAGGTGAAAATGTTGGTTAACTCTAAATTTCTCACGAACCAATAACGCTAGAGACTTGAATTGAATTTTATATTGTAACGTAATACCAAACAAATATATTTTTGGAAAAAAATCCAATTAACGGTTTTTTTTATAAATCGAAAAAAACTGAAAAAAAAATATTATTTACCTCGAAAAATTTACGAACAAAAAACGGTTTTATCTCCAAAACAATTTTGTGCAACGAAGAGTAATGTTTTTAATATCTAGTAAAATTTTGAGAAAAATCGAATTGATAGTTTTTTTTTTATAAAAAATAAAAACCTATAAAAAACATTACTCAAGGTTGGTAAAAATTGATTTTCGACTTAAATATCTTTTCGAAAATTTACAATTATGACTTCCAACTAATTTTATCTTATAAGAAATATTTTTTTTCAACATTCGGTACAATTTTGAGAAAAATCTAATCGACAGCTTTTTTTAAAAAAAATAAAAACCTAAAAAAAATAATAATAAAAGTTGGTAAAAATTTATTTTCGACTCAAATATCTTTTAAAAACTTTGAGATATTGGCCTTAAACTAATTTTATGTTTTGAAAAATATAGTTGTCAACATTCAATAAAATTTTAAGAAAAATTGAATTGACAGTTTTTTTTACAAAAAATAAAAACTAAACAAAAATTAATAAAAGTTGGTAAAAATTGATTTTCGACTCAAATACCTTTTCAAGACTTTAAGATATTGGCTTTAAACTAATTTTTTGTTATAAGCAATATTGTTTTCAATATTCGGTAAAATTTTGAGAAAAATCGAATTGGCAGTTTTTTACAAAAAATAAAAACCTAAAAAAAAACAATACTAAAACTTAGTAAAAATTTACTTTCGACTCAAAAATCTTTTCAAAAATTAAAAATATTGGCTTCAAACTTATTTTATCTCACAAAAAATATTGTTTTCGACGTTCAATAGATTTTTTATAAAAATCCAACAGTCATTTTTTTGCATAAAAAATTAAAATCTACAAAAAACAGTACGCAAAATTGGTAAAAATTGATGTTCGGTTCCCGATAACTCGTGAACAATCGAAGATATTGACTTCAAATTAATTTGATTCCTGCAATTTGTATTTGTTTATATAAGAAATATTTTTTTTAAGAAATGCTACTAAAATTGGTAAAAATTGTTTTTCGACTAAAAATCTCGTTAACAAAAAAATTATTTCGAAATTAAACTATTACAATATATGCAAAATATTATTGGTAGTTTTTAAATTTTTAAGAATAATTCAACTGAGAACTTTTTTAACAAAACACGAAAACCTACAAACTTTTAAGCAAGACAAATCGACAGACGGGATGTGAAGTCATCAGTGTGAGTCGCATCCCAGCCTCTTTTTGTTTACGAAATTGCTGCAGTTTTTGAAGCATACGAAAACTTCGAAAACAACACACAAGTAGCCACCACATACAAAAATAAGTTCTTAATTAAGATTTAACAATTTAAAATATTTTACTTGACAAAATTTTATAAATAAACAAAAATAAAAAAACTATCTGACCTATCAGAAGTTGTTCAGCCTTTATTAACTTTTGCTGAGCCTGGTGGTTTAAACTAAACAAAAACAAGTAAAGAGCAAGGATTCGAAATTAAAATAATGATCAATTTTCTGTCTGAGTTTTCATTAATTAATTTTTTATTATTTAACAAATTCAATGTAACATTAAAAAAATATATCATATCTTATTTTCTTTCTTTCAGGTTACAATCTGCCATTGCAAAGTTAATCAAACTTATCGCAAATTCTCAACACGACCAACTTATTTCTTCCCGATTCTTGGCTTCGGTCGTCGTGGAAAGTCACAAAAGTCCCACAAGCATTGGCTAAGTGGCAAAGCAGGAAGTGGCCCAAGCAGTGGTGCTAACTGTAATGGAAATCCCTTAAAATCAGGTCGAGGACATGTTCCTGGTACAGGATCAAATCAATATCATAGCCAGAGTACGACTGGATTACACCAACCACCACAGCAAGCCCATACAAGACCGTTTCAGCGCCATCTGGCAATGAATCTAGAGAACGATATGTACTATACGGTGGACTTTAGTGAACATTCACAACACTCACCCCTAATACAGTGAAGAGATAGACCTATGCGACAGCAACAGCACCAGAGGTGGCGCTGGTAGTAAAAAAAGCAGTGCTGGATGAAGAAAAAAATGTCACTTAGATCTATTAAAAATGAGAGTTTAGATATATTTAAAAAGAAACACAAACAAAATATGAATAAAAAAAATATTTAATAAACAAAAAATATTAGAAATAAAATGCAAAATTTGCCTTTATTTTACAGCAAAATAAATGCAAAAAATATAAAATATAAAATTAAATCGCATACGATTTGGACGTGTGAATAAAAAGATAAATATTTTGTTCAAATTTTTTCTTTATTTAAAAAAAGTAAAAATTGCTGTTATATTGTAAAGATTGAAGAAGACGAACAACCAAATCGTAAAAATTAGCAAAACTAACTGTTCTTATTTTGATATTTGATAAATTTAAGAAATTGATATTAGAAATCACATAAATAAAAAAAAATCTAGCAGTAATTTAAAGATAATCACAAAATTGTAAAAAAAAAACAAATACGCTCAAGATGCCAAAAAAATAAACAGAAAAAAAAACCTATACAATTAAAAATTATTTTAACTCAAACAATTTGTAATTAAAACGTAAATTAAAATAAATAAAAGGTGACTAGAAATTAAGGCTTTGGTTTTGAATTGCAGCAAAGTTATACATGGTTAAGCATGGAATTAAAATAATGAAATTTAGTCAAAATAATAACGCCATTTTAAAAATATGACTTTATTGTTAATTTTAATTTTATGTTATTCAAAAATTCTAGTTCTAAATTTACAAAACTATAATAACTACATTTTGTTAATATTTATTATTTGTATGTATTATATATGAGTGAAACAGCGCATTTGAGTGTATAGCTGTTTGGTGGCGTTATTTATGCTTTTGTTTTTGAAAATAAAAATTAAAAATATACAAAATTTTTGCTTTAATTTTGCTTAGTACCTGCTGTGTAGTACACAAATTGCATAATTTTAAAAAGCTGCGGATTGTAATTTGAATCAACATTTGTTTTTTTTTTTTTTGAAACACAATGTTATGATTAGTATTTTATAAACAAAAATATAAGTTTTGAGTTATTAAACATAGAAATAAAGTCTACACAAGAGTGTCCTGTGAAAAAAAAAAGATTTTGAAAATCATTGTTTTATTAATAAACATTCTCATCATTCGTAAACAATTTAGGAGATTTTTTAAAATTCAAATATGCCAACTGGTAGCTTTTTCACACTAAAAATTTTAAGTTATAACACGAATGTGTCACCCTTTTTTTTTATAATAAGCACACACTCAAGGGGAGAATACTACCCTTATTATGTGGACCCAGTGTGAGCACTAGGAAGAGGAGAGAGTCGGAGGAGATGTCGGTGCACATTGGTTTTGAATTCCTGAATATTGCAATGACTAGGAAAAACAGAATGTGGTAAGGCATTCCACATTCGCGTAGTACGGCTAAAGAACGAATCTCTGTATTTGACAGTACGCCCGAAGTTGGACTCGAGGGTATACTGATGAGCATACCTAGAAGCGCGAGTATTACGGTTGAACTGTTTAACGGGAAGAATGCAGCTGGCTATTTCACTAGAGTATAAACTGGTAAAATAACGGTAAAAAAGGGTGAGACAAGAAACCTTACGACGATGTCCAAGCGACGTAAATGATCTTATGATGGTATTATCACCAATCAATATAAATGCTCTACGTTCAATACTGTCCAAGAGGCTTAGGTAGGTTGCAGGAGCACCAGCCCAGAGATGGGAGTTATACTCAAGCTTTGGACGTATATAAGTCTTGTAGATAAGTGCCAGATCAGAAGGGGTGAAATATTTCCTGCATCTCCTAAGGAAACCCAAACACCTTGCTGCATTTTTGTCGACATCACGTATGTGATCGTCCCACAAGAGGTGGTTGGTGACACACATACTGAGAAGAGAATATCGAGATGTTTAGTCTCATTGATGCAAGTGCCATCCATGGAAAATGGCAAGGGGGTATATCTCGCTTTAACAATACAAGACAGCATTGGGTTTTCGAAGCATTAAATTCCACGCGGTTTTTTAATCTCCATTGTACAATGCTGTTTAGGTTGGAATTTAATGAGCTTATCATATTTTGTCGTTGCAGTTCCACATCCGAAGAAGAGGGATGTGAATCTGACAACGAATATGAGAAGCTAATGGCTGAATCACAAACACGCTTCAGCTTCGACTTCGCCTGACGTTTACGAGTTCAGCCATACGAATTCAATGCATGCTATCACAATGGAGCTTCGACCTCACGTTTCGTTTGACAATCGTAAGGAAGAGAACGTAATGTAACGTAATGTGACTCCAAACGGAAGCTCTAGTTCAATTATCTGATTATTTTTATTTGCTTTGTCTGACAGCTCAACAGCTGTAAAAAATGTCAACAAATAAAATATTTGCTCTTTGGAGGGATGAAATAATTGAAATGTTATTCAAAGCAACCTCGAAGCAGGCCCACCGTAACGCAGACGAAGCCGAAGTTGAACCGTGTTTGTGATTCAGCCATAAGAGTGCTATCGTCAGCGAAACAATGTATTGGATTAGATGTTGCAGACAGGAGATCATTAATAAAAATGAGAAAGAGTGTTGGAGATAGGTTTATGGTTTTCAGACTTGAATCCATCCAATACTACTTGTATTGATCGATCCGAAAGGTAATTACTATTCCAATGAAGCAGGAATTCATGAAAACCGAAAGCACGCATTTTCGATAGGAGAGCCTGATGCCAAACGCTATCAAATGCTTTTGAAATATCTAGTGCAATAATCTTACTTTCTCCAAAGCGATGTAAAGATTTGCTCCACTGTTCGGTGAGGTAAACCATGAGATCACCAGTGGACCAATTGCTTCGAAAGCCGTACTGACGGTCATTAAGAAGATTTCGTTCTTCAAGATATTTCTTGAGCTTATAATTGGAAAGAAGGGACGTAAGTGCAATCGGTCGGTAATTAGAGGGTGAGGAAGATTCGCCTTTTTTGGGGATGGGTTGGACAAATGCAGTTTTCCATCATCTCGGAACGAGACCTGAGGAGTAGGGTAGATGAAAAAGCTTACGCAGTGGTTTTGCCAGCGTTGAAAAACAACTCTTCAGAACAATAGCGGGGATACCATCCGGACCAGCGGATTTATGTGTGTTTAGATCTCTAAGGACTCTTGCTACAGTACAAGTGAAAAAAATATTGGTCCCATAGAATCACTAACTCGCTCAAGTACAGGCGGAGTCATAACACTAACTGGCAGCGTAGAATTATCGGCGAACTGCCTAGCAAAGAGATTAGCTTTCTCTAAAAAGCTAACAAAAGGAGTGTCATTGACAACGAGCGTAAGAATAATTCCTCATGTTTTTTACAAATGAGCAAAAAATTTTACTGTCTTTGGGACTTTGCAGTATTTTTTCCCGTAATTTTTAGTCATGTAAAAAATTGGTCCGTCGAATATGGGCGTTGCAGTTTTTAACCAAGATTTTATTGAGTGGGCTTTTTGGAAAAAAATTAAATCAATATCAACCAAAATACCCCTTTTTTCGAACTGATTTTCAATTTATTTTAGATCTTAAGGTGTTTATTTGAAAGAAAGTTTTATTTTACTAAATTAATTTAAAACAAATTCAAATCTGGATTTCACTTCATGTAGTGTTAAAAAATATCCTTCGCGTGGTTCTAATTGTTGGTGCATTTTACTCATGTCTTTTTAATTACCATTTGGCTCAGCAAAAAGAACATCGTTTATTTGAAATAATTTAAAATATCAGCTTTATTCTTCAATACAATTATTTCTCAACAAACTCAAAATTATCACGTTTAGTTTTTCTTCTCATTCTTAAATTAACCCAAAGTCTGATGGTAAAAAAGTAGACCAATTCCACTAAACTCAATATCGAAACACCCATAAAAAGACCCAATAATCCGCCACAATTTGCTATAAATTGTGTGGTGTTATATAATTCAGAACGTCTCAGAGCATTGAAGACAGCTTCCTTAAAATATATTGTCAGCCTCGCTGATCGGATTCTAAATAGAAAAACAAAATTATGTATATAAATTGACTACAAATTTCTTCAGACTTTTCTTACCCTGGATCTACCGACGAAGCCCTTTGCATGGATTCTGTACTAAGAGCTCTTATAAAATGGGCATAATCAAAGGCAGTCTGATGTTCCATCTCGGCTTTGTATTGAATGCTTATGCAAGATGGCAAACAATTACAATTCTTTGAGTTTTCACTTTGTTGGAATGCATGTGATCCTTCTTCAAAATTTTTCACAAGAAGTCCTCTTTCTACTCTTAAGAGGCATTTGATACTCTTGGCTCCACAAACAACATCGGTAGAATTTCCTTTTATAAATTTTAAGAAAAATGCATACAACTATATAAGTCTCAAACAATTTGAAGGATATCACTATCATAAACATACTTGGCATCGAAAATTTAACACAACCACATTGTTTACGTGTATGATTCGACAGACATTCATGTTCACAGTTAGCCTGGGTATAATGCTTAAAGTACCTTAAATATCGTTCATTTTGATAGAAGCACTTTCGCCTGAAGAAAAGTTGAAAGTTGATTATAGTTTTACAAATATTTACGTGAATTTTACATTTCTGGATCATAATGTCGTAGTCCTTCGGAGGTTGTCATAATTTTTGGTTTAATTGATACCGAAACAGCTTGATCAAATGGAATATTCAAAAATGTTTTTGAAACTTGTGGCAACTCCCCCGGAGTATGAAGAATAACTTTGAATCCTTGGACAGGACCTCGACATAATAAATCATCGTCAACCTTCTTATCAGATAACCATAGAAAAAGACTTTCTTTGTTGCCAGATCCTAGCACACGAAATGGGAAGGTATTTTGACCTGCTTCTGAATTATAGCCTTTTTCTAGATTCCATTCAATATTTGGATTATAGTTATTGTCCGAAAAAACACCATCAACCAAGCTAAAAGTAAGCAAGTTTTGTTCTATCAAATAAACTTTTAAAATACCTACAAATTTAGATCAATTTACGCTTCAGGTCGAAAAATATCCTTAGGATTTAAACCATTGAAAGTAAAACACAATCCTTCCTCGGTTAATGTTTTATAATATTTATCACACACAATACGGGTTTGCCTCCATGTACACGAATACAGAGTCTCTCGTAATCCTGGAGCTGTGTCATCAATAGTACTAATTAATTGCGATACATTTGCAAATAATTTTCCATAGTCCAATTTTCTATACAAACATGTTTGTGATATTGCCTCCCAGTAATATTTCCTTTACAAAAGTAAATTTATTAATTTTTAATTTAAATTTGAAAAAAATTGTATTATATTTTATTTTACTCTTCTTTTGTAATTTTTGTATTATTATTCCAATTTAATTTCCAATATATATCCGTGTAATTAAATATATTCACATGAGTTTTAGTTTCTGGACAAATGGTCACCGAAGGAAATGGAATTTCCCAAACGGATGTTAATTTTTCATCAAAATGAACAATAACCGGTGTGTTGTAGCGTTTATCCCAGATATTGGTAATGAGATAGCAGCATATTAAAATTGATAAAACAAGAGCACATACCCATACAATTCTATAAATTCAAAAATAAATGTACATTTATTGCATAACTTTGTTGTAGAAAATTCAGTTAGGTATTTTAATTCAATATGTGGATAGTAGGTTTTTAGAGATCAAATTTTGTAATTGTTTTTTAATTCAATATTTTTCCAAGTGAAGCAAATTAAAATTCTAAAATGTTCAGTGACAATGGAAAATGTTGTTTTGATGTTTATTAAGGCATACTTAATACAGTGGGACCAATGAAATCAGCTTTAAAAATAAACTAAAATTGGTATTGTTTTAAAACGCAATTAAACTCCTGAATCAAATAATACCATTCCATTAGTTAAAGTTATGTTGCACTATTTTTCAAAAACTAGTTTCAATAAGGACTCAATATTTTAATGGTACGATTTGAAGCTAAATTTCTGGTAAAATAAATGTTCAGAAAAGAGAGTTTTGTCAAAGTATTAATCAAGCAGAAATACGAAGTTATGCATATGCACCTTTACTTTTTACAAGTTAATAATAATTAATTTCAAAAATGTAAGGTTTTTAAAAAGGAAACTTACTTGTATGATTGCATTTCCTAAAGGGATTTCCAATAAGAGGTTTAATTTTGAACAGCCACCTATTTGGACATGTCAGTATTACTTTCAATGATCAACTCTAACCTTAAATGTTTGATTCCAATCAGGAAATGCTTGATTCCAATCAGGAAATTATTGTCTAATGAAAATTTTCAATTAAAGCTATAACCAACCTTTTGAAAAAATTCCAATAATTGGTTTCAACGATAAACACCAATGAAAGCTATAACTGGCCCCATTAAATCGCACAATTCTTCTTCCCTAATTGTGCACCATCGTTGATTGATGTTTTCCTTACTAGTGATGAAAATTTTGTTAAATGTTATAGTCAATTATACATCCCTGTGTTTTCATATCATGACCTTATATTTTTAACACTTAACTTAAATTTCGAAAAAGATCTTTTTAACAAACATGTTACATTAAAAACGTGTCATACAAAATCTCGAAGTTGTCCTTGGCTCTCTGCGGATATACTTAATGCTATTAAGGCTAGAGATGTCTCATACCGGCGGCGGCGTTGGAGACGTTTTGGTTGTCCAGAAATGCTTCTCGACTTTAAACGGTTACGTAATTCTGTAACGAATTTGATCAAATTGCGAAATACAAATTTTATAATAATAAGTTTAACTCAGATCGGTCGTCAAAGTTTTTTTTTGGAAGGAAGTTAAGAATATTGATTTGAGAAAAGTTGTTCAATCTTGTGATGATAATATTGATTTGGAAGGTTTGAATGTTAAATTCTCTACTTCACAAACTCAATTCTGTGAAATGTCTTCTAGACGTGCAGAGAATGATACTACTAACGCCTTTTCGGTAAGTGCCGTATATTAATATCAGGTAGGTAAAGCAATTTTCTCCATAAAATCTAAATGCACCGGACTTGACAATATTCATCCTAACTTTATTAAAATCCTCCTACCCTTCCTACTCTCCTACATAACGCACATATTCAACACCATTATAATGACATCTACATATCCCATCCTATGGAACACATCGAAAATTATCCCTATCCTAAAACAAGGAAAGAAGAAGGAATATAGACCGATAGCTATCCCATCCTTTCTATCTAAAGTTTTTGAAAGTCTGATAAGTAACCAGATAAAATATTATATTAAAAACAAGCAATTAATGAACCCTTTGCAATCTAGATTTCGGTCTGGACATAGCTAGTTGTGTTTCAGCTTTACTCACTCAACTTATCTGACGAGGTAAGACATGCTTTAGACAATAAATTTACAACTTTGATAACCTTACTTGACTTTTCAAAGGCATTTGACTGTGTAAACCATAATCTTCTCTGTGATAAATTGACGACCCTATTTAGCTTCTCTGACACAACTAAAAAACGTATTTACTCATACATATGTATTTGACCAATAGTATGCAAGCCGTGACTTGTAATGGTAGAATGTCCTCGTTCCTCCCTGTTAATAATGGTGTTCCTCAAGGATCAATCCTTGGACCTTTACTGTTTTCATTGTTCATTAATGATCTGCCATCTGTTTTGTCTTACCGTCAGTTTCATCTCTATGCAGATGATGTCCAATTATATATTAGTTTTCCTGAGATGATGCTTAAGGATGCAATATCTAAAATGAACATTGATTTACAGGCTATATATGATTGGTCGACACGGAACGGACTAAAACTTAATCCTGAAAAAACGAAAGCTCTTCCAATTTCAATAAACAAACCAAACCCAGATAATTTCCCTCCCATTTTGTATTGTATAATATAATTGTATTATTGAATATGTTGTCAAAGTAAGAAATTTAGGTTTGCTCTTTAACAACAGGTTAACTTGGAATAACCATGTCGATACAGTTGTGTCAAAGATTTATGCTTCACTTAGAGGACTATCTGTTACTAAATCCGTACTACCTACCCATATTAAATTAAAGCTGGTAAAAGCACTTGTCCTGCCTATAATAACATACGGGTGTGAGTTGTTTGCTGATCTTGATTCTCAATCAGATCACAAACCAAAGGTGGCATTTAATGCAATAGCTCGATTGGTTTTTAACCTACCTACGTAGGTTCGATCATGTCTTTTTCCAAGCTCGTCAGCTTTTCAATTGCGATCTGGTAGCTTTCTTCAAATATCGTTGTTGTATTTTACTTTTCAAATTAATTGTTAAAAAGACTCCAAGTTATCTATGTAACAGACTTTGTGTTTCTAGCCGTTGAACTGAACATACTTTTAAATTAATCTTTTTCAATTTTATTTTATTTGCGTCTTGATTCAGATAACATTTAATTAATATGTCTTTTGTTTTTTTTTTTTGTCCTGAAATCTTTAATTCTTATTTTTAGTCCATTTTTAATGTATAATTAATTTTTTGTTAATTTTGTTCTCACACGTTTTTAAATATTTCTTTTGTTATTTGTATCTTAAATCAATGTTTTATATCCTGTACTATTTATAAGTTTAACTTGATGTACAGCTGACATACAAATAAATAAATATCAAAAATATCAAAATAAATCGCACAATACATGCGTCAACAATGCATTTGCATTTAATTTTCAAGCTGCCAACAGCTTTGAAGTCTTTTCTTTATATCGGGTGATTTTTTTGAGGTTAGGATTTTCATACATTAGTATTTGACAGATCACGCGGAATTTCAGACATGGTGTCAAAGAGAAAGATGCTCAGTATGCTTTGACATTTCATCATGAATAGACTTACTAACGAGCAACGCTTGCAAATCATTGAATTTTATTACCAAAATCAGTGTTCGGTTCGAAATGTGTTTCGCGCTTTACGCAAATTTTATGCGTTTTTTTTTTTTAAAAAGTTCTCAAGCTCTTAAAAAGTAAGTAAATAAGAGAAATACGTTTGAAGCCAATATTATTTATCATTCCAAAGATATTGGAACCATAAGATAATTAGATCAGTTTTTTCATTAAAAACAATTTTTCAGTTTTTAACGATTTCTTCATAACATTGCCAAATTCTTAAAGTATAAAACATAGTTTAGTTTCATGGCATTAATTGTTTGTGAGCTATTTGAGGCCCATCCAAATAGTTATACATTTTAGCACTGCTGTTGGAGTTTCGTAAGTCTTTTTTCACACAAAATAAAACTTTTTTGGTCGGACTTTTTCTTGAAGTACATAATACTTTTCAACTGAATTTTTTTCCAGATGTTCGACGATAAGAACATTTATTAAGATAATCCCATATATCACTTTAACAGGTTTCAAATAAGTAAGTTTTATTAAAATGTCTTGAGACAAAAATAATAGCATCACAAAGTACACACTCATTATCACTTGATTATTATCAAACTAAAAAATTGTCCATGTTCCTTTCTCATTTTTCTGTGCGTTAAATTGTACTTTACTGCATATATACTAACCTCTCCAAAATTGGTCTTTTCTTATCACCCATATATTTCAAACCATGAATTGTAGTGTCATCTAGATACTCCAAAAATATTCCTTTAGCTGCTTGAAAATGTTGTCCATAATTCATACTTCTTTCAATTCCATCATTATCCAAAACTATATTTTTATCATTTGAAATATTTATTCTTTTACTTAGGAATCTACTCAATTTTGATTGTTCGACTCTAAAAACAGAATTTAAAATAAAAAAGTTATAGGAAGAAATTCAAGACTTCACTCTTCTAACCGTTTTAAACTTTGTCTTCGCCATAGTTTTCTAGACATAATTTATATAAATGTTCCGACTTCAACGACTTTGCAATAACTAAGGTTTATATTTCTGAAACTAATGCGTTTTTATAGCCAAAAATATGTACTGAACGTACATGTACTCATTTGCTTACGCATAGTAGGTACGAGTATTATAATTAAAAATATCCAAAAAAAATATGTACTTTTTTGTCATCTCAAAGGAATTCTCTAACGTGAGATATAACGTAACTATATAGCTTTCATTCAAATTGGTATCATTTTTTAGCTCATTCAAGGACATATGTATGTAGTGGAGTCCCAGTTAGAAATTTAGATGACGACGTAGTTTGTCTGGTTTTTTAACCCAATTATAGAAGACGATTGCTCTTTTAATTACACAGGAATAATTTTTCATTTCAAATAAAATTCTACAAAAACTTTTAAAAATATTCATGGAATGTCGAAAATAATCTAGGTCAACAAAAATCTGACTAGGGACCGATTTGAGCACTGATACTACATATGTTGGGAAGGATTATTTTGCAGCTAATGTGTTCATTCCTTTTGTTTTCTTGCCGTTTAAGACATTAGTGCCTATCTGACGATTTTACATATGTATCACTTGCAAAGTGGGACAGTGACCTTAAAAGGGAGATTTAGATTCCTGAAATACAAAATTATCCTTAACAAATAAAAACAAAATATTTTGTTCCCTAAACAATTTCTAAAAAAAATCCAAGCCTAGAAATTTTTAATTACGGAGTAGACTTAAAATTTACAAGCAATATCGCTCTCAAACTACTCAAAAATTATATCATCATTTAATAGTTTATTTTTAAATAAAAACTTTTATTTCCTCCTTTTTTTATTATTTTCATAAAATAAAATAAAAACACATAAAAGAGTAATTTACTAACAATCTATAATAATACGGTACAGCAAAAAAAAAAAACTAAAAAATAAAAAGTTATGTAACATTTCAAACATTTTTTCTCCAGTTTCTGGGCAAAAGGATTTGAAAATACTGTACATATTTTATGTGTTATGTGTATCATGTGGCATTATTATTCGTTTGATTTGTTGTAGAATCTTCTATACTTTTTCCATTTGTTTGAGCAGAAACATCACCAACAGCAGCGTCGGCTGATAATGCTAATGCCTCTAGTTTAGCTTTTGCTTCAGCATTTGCTTGTTCGGTTTCTTCTGGAATTACTTTTCGGAGTTCTTCAGCCTGGAAAAGGAATAAAGTTTATATATTTTAACATGGAAGAAGTCTTAAGAAAACTTTTGAAGAATGTTATTGAAAACATGCTTGTTCATTCTAATATTTGATATTTTAAAATAATATAAATATTAAATATTTTTTATTAATAACAAATGCATAATTATATGGGATTTATTTTATTTTGGTAAGTATTTTTAAATAAGTTATTTTATTTAAGTATATATTCATTCAATCGAATATTAGGATTAAAAAATGTTATGGAAGATCCCAAACAATGACTATTTCAGTAAAAATGTTGAAGAACTAATATTTTATTCGAAGCTCAATTATAAAAACATCTGAAAAACTATTTCAGTTTTAAAATAAACGTAAATTTAAGAAGAAAAATGATTAAGTCTAACAAAATAGTACAATATTCGCTTAAGATTAAATTCTAAAACATCAGACAGCTGCCAGTATAAATCCTGAAGAAAATGTAAAATGTTTTACAAAAATCATTCAAGACTTCCTTATTAAGTTACCACAGCCTGCACATTCTCAATTGTGTGGTATATGCGTATATGGAGTCACCCGTTTTGAAAAAAAAGGAATTTTATCAGAATATAGAACTGGAAAATAGTGATGGCAAAATGCAGTGCGAAAAAATATAAAGTTAAAACATGAATACCATACAAATAAGAATATTATAATAATAAGTGCAGTACGTGGATTTATATCTACTTGCAACTTGCAATCTATAAAATTTAAATAAGATCCCATCAGTAAACTTAAAGAAAAGCTATATCTTTTACATTCATAATTTTTCTAGCCTTACTTAAGGTTTAAAGATTTTGAGGCTTAGATAACCAACCAAATTATTTTTTATTTGGATTTTTAATTTTACTATTTTATAAGTTTTTCTACAAAGTCTGTACAGGTAAAAACTTAAAATTCTTCAATGAAACTAAGCTACATATTTCGATGTTCAGATAATGGAAAACAAAACATCGGGAAAACAAGTTAACAATAGTAATTCAGATGAATTTAAACAAATTATTGATTATATTTTTTTATATCAGTTTGAAAAAAATATAAAAAAACGACAAGTCTTGAGTTCGACATACCAAAAAAGTTGTCAGGATATGTACACAAATTTTTGAATTCCTTTATTTTTTTGTTATTTATTTTAACAATTTTTATTTTGGTTTTATTAAGTTTCAAAAAATGTAGCCATATTTTAGATATTGAAAAAAGTTATTATTAACATCCCATCAAAAGTTATATTTGAAAAATCGCCTTTTTTCAATTTCAAGAATCTTAAGCAGTGTGTAGTGTATGTACTTTCGAATTTCCCTTTTCGCTGACCAAATCTCATTCTGATCTTCTAATCAGGCTACAATCTACATAACCTATGACAATATACAGGGTGGGGTGTGGTTACTTCCTTATCTGAAACTCTTGCAACTGAGCGGCTATTAATAGTAGAGCGTTGGTTTATGGCTTGTTCGAAAGCACGTTATCTAAGGTTTTCGTTATGACTAGTTCAGTGTCAACAATGCAGTGGACAAAGCAAGAGCGCGCGTTCGCCGTGGAGGCCTACTTTTCTTTCAGCCGTTCGATCATCGCAATTCAGCATGCTTTCAGAAACCATTTCAATATCGCACCTGCAGGTCGTGTGCCTGATCGGAAATCGATTTGTTTGTGGCAGGACACGTTCAGGGATACCGGTAGTGTGCAGAAGAAACATAATGGACGCCAGAAAAAATCAAAAGGGTAAGGGTGGCGATTTTGAAATCCCCTAGACGATGTGCAGTGAGAAGAATGCTTCATGAGGAACTTAATTTTCACCCATACAAATTGGCAGTGGTGCAACAACTTAATCCACGCGATTATGTTGCGCAAAAAAATGCATGTGAAGCCTTCCTCGAAATCCTGCCTCAGGACGCCCTTGTTTTCTTTAGTGACGAGGCACATTTCCATATTTCAGGATTTGTGAACAAACAAAACATCGATGTTGGAGCCCCACTAACCCGAGAGAACTTCATGAGCAGCCTCTGCGCCTGCATACAGAACGTGTGACTGTTTGGTGTGCAATATCCAGAATCGGCATTATTGGAACATGGTTCTTTGAAGAGAACGAAAGAGCAGTTACGGTCAATTCTGAACTTTATCTCAGCATGATTGTGGATTTTTTCTGCCCAAACTTGAAGAAATGAATGTAGGGGAAGTGTGGTTTCAACAGGATGGCACCACAGCTCACACGGCAAGAAGGTCAATGAATATTTTGCGTGAACACTTCCCCGAACGGCTCATCTCTCTTAGAAGCGATCTTCAGTGGCCAGCACAATCGCCAATTTTAGCCCCATGTGATTTTTTTCTGTGGGGCTACCTTAAATCGTTGGTATACACTGATCGTCCAAAGACCCTTCGTCATCTTAAAAATAATATTCCTGCTGCTATCGCCGACATAGACAAAGATATGCTGGGAAAAGTGGAAAACAATTTTAAATTCCGACATTCTCAGTGCATTGATGAGAACGGTGGCCACCTTCGAGATCTCGTTTTTAAAACCAAATAAAAAAAAACTTTAAATGTACTTCTATACACAGAACAATAATTAAATCGATATTGGCAATACTTTTTGTGTTATGATTTTTTAAAATAAGGAAGTAACCACGCCCCACCCTGTACATATGTACGTCAAAAGCTTGAGTATAACTACTATATTTAAGCGTCTTGAACGGTATTCAAAGAAGTGCTTGAAAAATGATTGGTAAAAAAAAATCATTTACTCCTTTAAGTGATTCGAATATTTTCAAATGTTTCCTTCCCTTAACAGTTGAACGGTAATGCTTATGCTTCTAGGAGGAATGCGTTAATTCCAACTTCGGCCTTATTGGAATTACAGAATTTATTCTTTAGCCCTCTCTCTAACACTTCCCTTTTATCCTAATGATCACACTGTATCTCTGACCTTAAATATGCAATCGCTTTAAGGACAGCAAGGGTATCAATTTCAAATAAATTTTGATTTGCTGATAATAATTTCAAGAGAAAGAAGTTTTAAAAAAAAACTCAGTTCGTGGTTTTTACTAGAACAATTTCAAAAATATTTAATAAATTGTTTAGTTTTAAAAATCTTTCGATTTTTCGTATGGCATTAAAATCTTCTTCAAAGTTGTTTTAATCAACAAATAACTTTAAAGCTTTAGGACATTTAGGTACAAAAAATAATACTGACTTTAGAATAATTTAATTTTACAGCTTTCTTTTTATAATAATTTTAAAAGAAAAAAGTAATTTACTAAGTAATAAAATAATACAAAAATTATTAGATTTCTAGGGCACATAAAAATAAATAAATTTGATAGCGCTACAGCTTGTAGAAGAAGAGGCCTCGTAACTTACAACTCTCAACCATTTCTGTACAGGAGTCATGTCAGGAGTGGAGGAGACCTACAGTTCTTTTGTTGATATTTTCATTTAAAAGGAATGAACAAAAAACCTCTAAACCAGAAAAAAAACAGACAAATTTGACCAAAAATTAAAGAATAATTTTTTTCACATTTCTTAATAAGTTTGTCTATATTTTTTAAACCATCAATTGATCTTAGTTTTCAAGTTTCTAACACCAAAAGTAACAATACACTAAGAAATTCATAAGCAAATTTAGTAGAATTCTATGTTTTGAGCATGTTAAGGTCTAAAACATACACTTAACTTACTAAACTTACAAATTTTAACTTGTTCCTTTTTTCATGTTATATTGTCATTTCCTAGTATATTAAATCTCCTGTTTGATTTAAAATTATTACTGTAGTTATCAAAGCATTTTGAGCCAGATTCGGAGTGCTAAAGTTCAGCTTTTCACTATACCAATTTTTCTACTAATACTTATCTCGTTAAAAGCAACAACGACACAATAATAATACTTCATAATAATCCCTTTGAATTCAACAAACTAACCACATTTCTATAGATAAATAAATCTATCTTTAAAAAAACAACGCATATCAAACATATCAAAACCTAACCTATGGTTTCAAAAGTAAAATCGATTGATCTATGGATTATTATTCGTGAAACAATACAACACTCTTTTTAAAAATACAAGGTTTCTACATGATAGATTACTTCCCTGTTTCAGTACACACATACCAAAGAACTCAAAACATGCATATTTGACTCAATTTTGTTTGATATTTTGCATGCAATATGTAAATCATAACTGTATTCATTTTCAAAAAAAAAAAAAATCTTGTTTTAAAACCATGCAAAATTTTCACCACCAAAGTAAGTACATAACAACATAATAAAATAAAACAGAAAAAAGAAAACATACCAATCATCAGATTTAAGGGAAAATTGTTAAGGCAAGGTTTTTATTTCATCACACAGCAAAATGCATAAATGATCAAAAAAATAAAAAAATAAATTTTTGCCAGAACATAGATACAAACAGTTATTATATATGACTAAATAATTTGCAATGAACACACACAAAATATAAGTGCATGAGATGTAAATACCATTAGCATAGCGCTAGGGATTACGGAAGGATCCACTGTGTTTAGTAAACCGCTGGAATATTTTTTCATTCGAGTTGGGAAAAACGTTGACTCCACGCCCTATGTACCGAGAATGCATGATAAAGTTTCATATTTATTAGAATTGTTTCGCTTGAATTTGAAAATAGTTTTTAAGGCTTTTGTATGGCACTGAGGGAGTCTATATAATAAAATATAATATATGGAGAGTTATTTTTAGGGGGTTGTTTTGTGTTGGTATACTGGTCTGGTGGTAGGGTTAATTTGACCCAAAGGAGAGGATTGTTTAAAAATTTTGTTTGAAGGGGGGTATTTATAAAATGTGTAACCAAAAACTCGCTAGCATGATGTGAATGATATCAAAGTTTAATTATATGTATATAAAATTGTGTTTGAGTGTAAAAATTTAAATTTAATACTGACCTCTAAAACGACACCTTCCAAAGCTGGTTGTGAGATATTTTTCATATTTCCATGACTTAATTTTGGAGCACTGTCGGCTCGGTTACGACCCAATGATTGATTGGATGTTTTATCAACTCTGCCTCCGACTGAATTATTTGATGTCTTGTGATTGATTTCGAGTGCTGACCTAAGGATATCGACTTTCGATCCATGACGTGGTACTCGAATTTGTTCAACATTATAACTGCTACGTCTGTGAGGCAGGTGGTCCTGTATGTCGACCTTTTTTATTTTTGTGTGGGTTTAGAAATTCAAATTAATTGACACAAATGTGATATTGAGGAGGAGGAAAAGCAAGCAAAGTATAAATTTCTTACCCTCGATCCTCTGGGTAGAGAGGTCAAACTTCCAATTTGGTTGTATTTTATCATGAGACTCAAACGTTCAAGTGACATTGATGTGCCTTGTTCCTTGGTTGCTGGTTCGGTTAGTTTTTCGGTTTCGCCATTTTCAATTGCTTCGTTGTCATCATTATCATCGATTTGATGGTCAAATTTGCGTAGCCAAACGAGATGGAGTAGACCATAGGCTATACCACCAACAACAGCCAATAGACCCATGTAACGGAATGCATCTCGAGTGCCAAATTGCCCTATGAGCAGACCACCAGTAAATGAACCACTACCACGTCCTGATGATGGTGAAAATAAAAAAAAAATCCCATTAGAGGAAATTAGTTTTTATACGAGTACAGAGTGTTTGGAGGGAAACAATCAAAATCCTTCGAATTTTTTTTTAGAAAATCAGGTACATTCAAAATAGAGCTATAGTACTGTATTTTGGATGGAATCTTTTTGTTCGAATTTAAAATATCAGTATTTTCAATACTCTTTTATAATAAACAATTTAACAGAACTTGACTGTCGTAAATACTCGCACCCGTGAAAGTTCCAGCGATGCCAAATTATCTTAGTAATTATAATTTTTTCATTTAAACGATAAAAAATAAATCGCGAGAAAAATGAAAACCACACTTTTCTCTCTATAGATTTTAGATTAGATTGATTTTATTTTCATTGAACAAAATTAATATAATTTAAAGCTTATTGGTTCAATGGTTGTATAAAATCAAGAATTATTATTAAAAAAAAAGATATCTGTCTATGTATATTTTATTTTAAAATCAAAATAAATATTTTACTTCGGTGCATTTTCAAAAGCTTTCGCAGATTATTCTGTCCCGGTATGATTTAGCCACTTTGCAGTACATAAAGAGTTTTTCCACCGTCATCTCATTTAAGAGTCTTATCATTTCCTCTTCCGAAAGGTAATTAGATCCAAGGAAGGCTCTCCTACTTTCTACTAGCACAGGGCATTTTCCTAAGAAGTGAAAAACATCTTCTCTTTCTCTTCGGTTACATAAACTGCATTCCCCGGGTCGATCCTCTCTATGTGGTACATAGTTGAGATGCAGGAGCTCGCCTCGAAGTCTCAGCATCATAGAAATAACCTCCACACTGTTCTCATCTCTGAAATAGTTATTTTGACCAAGGTTATGACAGAGATGTTTGTAGATTAATCTATGAGTTGAATTCGAGGCTTCTTCTATACAGCGACTACGGAGTTTTTCATCAACCCTTGCAATTAATTTATACAGTTTAACCCTGCAATCATCAACGTTACCGAAATCCAGATCCAGTGACATTTCACACCACAAAGCCAGCTCGTGCCATTCTGCGTACCAACTACTTCTTTGATTGATTGCATAGAGGGCTGCTTTCTTTGGTAATTTTTCATTATGCATTTGCAGAACTTTGATGATATAGTCTATATGTAGTTTGAGGGTTTGAATAAAAAGCGGCGATAGTCCAGTTTCCAGCAGAACCATGTAGTTTGGTGTGTTGTAGGGGAGATGAAATATTCTTTTGATAAAGAATCTTAGGAGTTTTTCCACACTTTCGTATTGCTTGTATCCCCAAGCCTGTGCTGCGTAAAGCATAATAGACCTAGACACTGCTTCAAACACACGAAATTTGTTGCTATGTGCTATGTTCTTGTTTGAGAAACACTTTGCCCAGGAGGTTCCAATTGCACTTTTTGCTTTCATAAGTTTTTCACTAAGGTGTTTTTCTCTCTCTATACAAGATTTGAAAAATGATCCCGGCTCTTAAGAATAATTTTATTCTACTTAGAAGAAGATTTTTGAACAGTTTCTTACACAAAATAAAACCTACAAACAAAATAACCAATAAAAAACGAAAAAGCAGTGATATTGACGTTATATAGGTAATTGTAACGTTTTCTGAAATCTTAACTCTCGATATTTTCTCTACAAATATGCGACTGAATTGGCTAAAAATTTCAATCATGGATTTCAAAGTTTTCAAAGTTAGTTATATGAAATTTTAACAGGTGTGTGTTTTAAATTTCAACAATGGAAAGTTAACAATTTGGGTCTCGTCTTTATATTTATTTTCTGAAAAGCATGGTATGCCAGCGATTTATTTTATGTTTATTATAAACAAAAACAATATAATATGAGATGGCAATAATGACGTATTTTTACTATATAATTTTGTTTTTAATTGAAACTGCACCCACAAATAATGCAAGCATTCTACGATACTAACAAAAATATTCGAAGCACAGCGAGTGGTATACAATATACTTCCCTTTCTATATCTTTATAAACATTTATCATCTCATCTTGCTTTGTTTTGTGCATTGCATGTTCTTTGTTAATATTGGATAATCTAATACAATGTGGGACAATTGATTAAGTCAAAATTATATTAGATAAATTCCTTTGTTATTATTATGCTTTAGGTAGTCAGGGGCGGATTAAAGCAAACAGCTCTTTGGGTAGCTTTGTAAAACACTCATTACTTTTTATAGCAAAGCATATTATTGGTATCGATACGTGTTAAGTCACAATATGGTCTGGGTCATATATTAAAATATGTTCAGGGGCTTTAAATTAGAGATTCCATTTTTATATTAAAAAATCGAGTATTTTTGAAACATATCAGTACACTTTTATTTCTTTGTAAGGAAAACGATATGAGTCTAATGGCCGACACAACTACAGTGTCTTTTCTTGAAAAGTTGAATGACAAATTCTGACATTTACTACTATTTGTCCTTAACTAGCTCAATCCCTTAATTCTTAAATCGATTGTGCATTGCCTTATATCTTATTTTGCACGTGAAGAAAAAAGCTTGAATGTGTTAAATCACCTTTCCAAGAAATAACAAGATCAGGAAATTTTTCTTGCAGAATATCAAACTGTGGCTGCAAATGTTTTACCATTTTTGTAGTGAATTTAACTGACATTGTTGTGCGTTGGTGTATTGTTTTAAATCAGCGAAATTTCAAAATATTTCAGCTTCAAAAGTGACAGCTGCTCAAATACAGGGCTCATATAAAACTTGTTATTGGAAAAAGCTCTATACTTTTACCGACTAGCGTGGGTTATAAGTGTATGATCAGTTGTGAATTTCTGACTCACCGAAATTCTTCAAAAATTTACTTAAAATTCTTGTAGATTTACAATTCACAATAATAGTAAAATGTTTAGCATTAAAGTAAACCAATAAAGTATTAAAAATTTCCTTTACTTTCCTTTTTATTGAATTAAAGTACTACATTTCATTAAAATACATTACTGTGCATTTTTGACCGGTTTTCGTTTTAACTCAATTCAATGAATGAGTTCATAGTTATCATAATATCGTGTGAAGTTATAACCCAATGAGTAAGAATTCAATTGTGCCTATAAGTGGAGGTCAAACTGACTTCGAATAGACATAGGGTAAGCCTGTTGAGTTTAACTATGATCTGGAAGAAAGAAGTACTTACTTGCACCTCCTCGCGGTGGCCTCTGGACACAAGTTTGAGACTTCAGTGTAGTTCGTTGAAGAATGATACTGTTACAATTAATTATAATTGATAAAGGCACTCTGAGAACTACATTGACAAAGGTTTCTGCTTGTGAACGAACGCAAGAAGTTATAGTTTCTTCCTTCCTAAGATTAAAAAATCTTAAGATGGCAGAAACAAGGGACCGTCGTCCTTTGCCTCAAGGGTTCTGAGGTAGACTTACTGATAAAAAATTATAAAAAAAACCATAAAAATCAGTAAAACATAAAAATCGACCTCTTCCAAGTGCAAGTCGATGTTTAAAAGAAGATTATAAGTTGGAGTGGCTCCAGTAAAAATCATTTTATAAAAGAATGATGTTCATGAAAAGATAAAGCTGGTTGATTGTGGTCTCAAGCATGAAACCGAGCGGCCACTTCTAGGGTTATCTTCCCTAGATGGCTCCACATCAAAAACTTAAAATAAAAGCTCAACGTTGCTAAAATGGTACCACGGGATATGATACAGCCCCATGATTAACGTCATGATCATACAATATGGGACGGCCTCCTTGTGAGAGTTTCGTGGTGGCTGTGGTTTATCCTATGTGCATAGGGTATTGGTTTTTCATTGTTTACCCTAGTTAAACCAATACTTAGATAGAAAAAGTCAAGACCAAAGGTTAACAAATTGGCAGCGTTTGTTGGTAGTTTAGAAAGAGGAACTCACTCGGAGTATATTTTGAACAAGAGAGAGGGTGACTCTTAAGAAATCTACTTTTAGCGAATTTCAAAAACTAAGCGACAAAGCAATGTATGGGACAGCAAGTTAAAAACTTGCCAGCAAATAAGGGCTCACCGCCAGGTGTTGCTGTTGCGAATGATTATCTTATACTGTGCCTATAAGCTGGGGGTCAAACTGACTTCCATGTAGACTTATAGACATGCTTGTCTATAATCTGGAAGGAAGAAGCGCTTACTTGCACCTCCGCGTTGGTGGCCCCTGGGCACAAGTTATAGAAATCAGTGCAGCTCGATGATGAATGATACTGTTGTAATTCATAGTTATTAAAAAAGGCACAGCTTAGAACTGCACTGAGGAAATTCTCAACTTGTTAGCGACCGCAAGAAGCTATAGTTATCTTCCTTCCAAAGATTAAAAATCTTACGATAGATGGTAACGAGGGACCGTGTCGTCCTGCCTCATGGGTTCGAGGCTGACTTACTGATATACATTATAAAAAATCCATAGAAATCAGTAAATATACAAATCGAATGACTATAAATCGTCGGTATTTCATATAAGATCAAATAAGTTGGAGTGGAAGTAAAAATCATTTTATAAAAGAATGATGTAATTGTAGATAAAGCTCGGTGGATTGAGTCCCACATGAAACCGGGCGGCCACTTCTAGGGTTATCTTCCCTTGATGGCACCACATCAAAGACATAAATTATCACACCATTGAAGATATGGTACCACGGGATATGTTGAGCCCCATGGTTAATTCCATGAACATATATGGGATGGCCTCCTTGTGAGAGTATTGTGGTGGCTGTGGTTAATCTATATGCATAGGATATTGGTTTTTCATTGTTCACCCAGCCAAAGGTTAACAAATTGGTGCATTTGTTAAGTCTTGGTAGCTTAGAAAAAGAAACTCACTCGAAGCATTTTCCAAAGAAGAGAGGGTGAATCTTGCGTAAATCCTTTTGGTAATTTTCAAAAAGTAAGCGTAAAAAAACGTCTAAGGACAGCAAGTATAAGAACTTGCCACTAAATTAAGGCTTACTGCCAGGTGTTGGTGTTGTAAGTAATTATCTTAAACTGTGCCTATAAGCTACTGCTACTATACCTACTTTCATATTTTTGATATTTTTACTAATGTGTTACAAAAGTTAATTCGATGCCACACGTCAATTATATCTATTCAATTTTATTGTCATATACTCTTTTTCATGCATTTTGACTTTGACCTTAAATGTAAGCTTTTTTCCATAAATAAATGTATCTTCTATTTTATTTCTATCAATTTAATTTGAAATTTCCTTTTAAAAACTGATAAATCAAATATTAAAAAGGGACATCCCTTCATCACAAATAGAGACCATACTCATCCTCAATACGATTTACGATTTCTCTTGAAATTGTTTACATATAAACAAAATTTACTAAATATACATGACAGAAAACCACTTAAACTCTGGAACTCCTTTAAGTCACTGATTTTTGATTTTATATATAAATACGTACATACCTAAACATACTTTATATGTACATACATACATGTGTACATTATATCAAAATCTATCTAAGTATTTCCTAAATTTTAAATGAAAAAGTAAAATAGTATACCATACCTAAACTGAAATGTGCCATTCCCAAAACACCAATTAAAGTAGCCAATAGATTTTTAGGAGCCAATATTGAGCAATATGTTGCAGCTGCAACCCACATCAAATGGCATGAGAGAGCTTCCATAGCTTCAAAAGGAAAACACCACCAGGCATTCCTGCAAAAGAAACATCCAAACATATATGTATTAAACACACACACTCAAACTCATCATACAAGTAGTAAAACACATGTTTATTTCTAACAAACAAAATGGCCTTCGGTGCAAGTACCGGAAATGCACTCACTCTATAAATGAATATCCAACCAAGCGTCCGGCATGCGAGAAGAATGCAATAATGATCAAATTTACATGTCCGAAAATTCTTGTTATCTTTTCAGCTCCATACAGGAATGGTATACTGCTAACCGTACCAACAGTGATTGTGATTCCTAAAATGTCAAATGAAGACCAAAAGGGGTCAATGGTACAATTTGACAAAAGACAAAAGACAAACACACACAATAGGTCAGATCTCACTCACATATAGGAGCTACGTACGTCGTACATAATACAGAACAGGAGCTATAGGAGCACTTACCCAGTAAATAATTTGGTGCACCCAATTCCTTCAGGTACAAAAACAAGAAGCTCTCAATGAAACCCCAGAAGTTACCCAAAACAAAGAGGAACAAAATGAAAGCGATTACATGTGGCATTTTCAACAGATTCCATAAATCCCGGAACACATTGTCAGCTGGTAGCTTCTCTCCGAGTGGCATCATTAAGACCGATATTGTTGAGATGACTAGGAGTATGTCATATGTATAAAAGGCTGCCGAATAGTCTGTATAGCCTAGTCCACGTGAAGTGTAATCAATCATGATGCCAGTAATAGGTGAAAAGATGGCCATTCCAATGCTTGAAAATAGACGTTCTCTGCCAAAATCACCTCCATATTTCTCAATCATGGTCAAGGCAATTGGATCCATTATTGTTACACCAGCAGACAACATTGTTGTGGCCAAGAATCTGAAATAGAGTATATTTTCAAATAAAATTTCATATATATATATCTTTGTATATTTATACATATGTTTAATTATGTCGAATGTGTTGTGTATGTATATTGTATATGTAATAATAATAAATTTAACCAAATAAACACAATCAGAAGTTAATGGTTTGGCCTGAATTTTGGCCAATTAGATTATACAATATAAATATAATTAACTGATCCAGTTAGAGTTACATTATTATAGATTAGTTTTAATGATATCGAGTGGGTGTTTATTTTTCTTTGTGAGAGGCACACTTTTACTAAATGAAAATACATAACTGCCATAACCGCTTAAGAAAATTATGATTATTACGTATTCGTGGATAAAATCAAATAGTTTTATTTCTTTTTACACTTCATTAAGTAGATAGGAATATATATGGATATATATTCATGGTAATGGCAATCTTCATTAACATTTACACCAACATGTTCGTTGTATTTTAATTATAAAAGTCTTGAACGTTACAGTAGAAGTTATAAATAAATAGAGAAAAATAAAACATCACAAAATTATGTGAATTTTGGTGGAAAGCTTCACACTTCTTTAAAAGTAGATACACTGGATTTATTTGGAGTGAAGCAAACAATTTCCTAGAAGGTGAAGCGATTGAAGTGCAATTTTATAAATATTATTTGAAAACTCATTTTTTATAGACCGTTTAAGATCAATATTTTAGTGGTTGGATTTTTTGTTACGTGTACCCACCACTTTTTTTCAAAAAAAAATCTGTAGTTTCCGAGTAATTTGCAAAAACAATAACTTAACCTCTTTTATCTCCCCTTAAATTTTGTTTGCTAAGGTTCAAACTTAGGCAACTTTTAAGGAAGTGAAACAACAAATGTAAAAAGAGGCTGGGATGCGACCCACACTGTTAACTTTCCATCCTATCTGTCGATTTGTCTTGCTTAAAAGGTTTGTAGGTTTTCGTGTTTTGTTAAAAAAGTTGTCAGTTGAATTATTCTAAAAGATTTAAAAATTATCAACAATATTTTGCATTTGATGAAATAGTTTGATTTCAAAAACTATTTTTGTAAATGAGATTTTTACCAATTTTAGTAGTAAAAGTTTTTATTTCTTATATAAACAAATACAAATTGGATGAATGAAATTTATTTGAAGTCAATATCTTCTATTGTTCACGAGATATCGAGAATCGAACATAAATTTTTATCAAATTAGCGTACTATTTTTTGTAGATCATATTTTTATGAAAAACCCGATTATTGAATTTTTATAAGAAAATTACTGAAAAATTTGTCGAAAACAAATATTTCTGTGAGATAAAATTAGTTTTCAGCCAATATCTCAAATGTTTGAAAAGATATTTGAGTCGAAAATCAATTTTTTACGAACTTGAAACGTCGAGAAATGTCAAAATTTCCAATTTGACAAATCGGACCAATTACAATAACTTCCTATGGGAAGTTAAAAATGTCTCCACGAAATTGAAGTTTTATTGTTTTTTTTTTTTTTGTCATAGAAGATTATTATAAATGACATTTTGTTTTGATAGCTTAGAACTTTAATTTTGTAACACTATTTATTGGTACAGCTGATTACACAATTCTCGATTGTCTTAAGCTTTGTTTGAATCATGCCGATGGAGAAATGCATACGAATTATTCACAGAAACATTGCTGACAGATGAGTTTGACAGGTGTCAAATGCCAGCTCCACCAACTTGAATTATCGTTTATATCTTTATAAACCTTTATAACAAAGTGATATTAAATACTAAAATCCTTCTTTTAATAAAATCTGGTGTATTATTTCTCTCTTAAAGATTCTAAAAAAAACGAGTTTTTTAAAGTTTTTAGTTTTATTTTTAGTGAAAAAATAAAAGTTTTGCTTAAAGAGTAAAATAAAATCTAAATAATATTTCAGTAAAATTACCATTAAATATTTTTTGGGGTATCAGCTTTATTTAAAATATACTTTCAGCCATTAATTTTATTTAATACTCCAAAAATAAATCCTTTTAACTATAACATATAAGTTATTCTATATGAAAAAGCCTATTTGTAAAACAATTTCATTAGAAATTAAACTCTTCTATTAAATTGAAAGCGATTTTCGTTTCACTTTGTATACAATGTTGGAATTTTTAAAATGCATAAAAAAGTATGTATACGCCTGGAGGCACCACAATTTAATCGTCACTTGTTTGTATGAAGTGATTCAAATTAACAAGATTTAGATGTAGCCATAAACAGAATTGTGAACTTAGTTTAGAACATTCATTCCAATAATTATGCTTTTATTTTATTGAATACAATAAATGAAACTCACCTCAACAAAAAGTAAAGCCAGAAAACTCTATCATCACTCTCCTTATAGTCTGGTGGACAAATTTCCGGTCCATTTTCCCTGAATCGACATCTTTGAACCATACAATCAACTGTCAATTCATTAAGTTTATGACTTCCAGTCATATTACTACGTTTAACAATTCCACCACATCGTAAATCCAGCTCTTCCAAATCAGTAACATTCACTCCTTGTCGCCACAGGAGTTTCTCTCCAAAACGTTGCTTGAAATCTGTCACAGTCTCGTTATCATCAGGTTCGATTTCCATGCCAAGCTGTTCAATGGGATCGGCTAAATCGGGATGCATGTCTAAGAAGAAGAATGCCGAGTCATCACTGCTGGACAATACCCAACCGGATTCAGTTTGGTCTTCTATAACTGTTGTGCTTTCTATATTGAAAATGAGATTGCGAAACAAATACAACAAAGAAATTAATCGATAAATTAATCAAAAGTTTAAATAACTTTTGCCCCACTTACGATTCAAATATAACGCCTGCGGAGTTGTCGATGAGGGTTGTTGTATTATGGGAGGCTCATGAGATTTATTGTGCACCTTATTGCTAACATGGAATCTTAACTTTTCCGGATCGTTTGGATTTACATCATCTGACGGCTGAAATATTGGTGCATTTGTTGGGGGAGGAACGATTTCGATTTTTGGATTTTGTTCAAGCAACAAGCAATAGTCCAAACATTGGTCGAGTACCAAATCCATTTCTTCTTCCTCCGGACACTCTCGACTTGGACATGGTGACCACCAAATCTACAAATTTACAAAGCACAGGCTTTATCATAAATATTAAACACAAACAGTCATAACGATGATGATGATTTAGAAAACTCGTTAAAACGCAGGTACACACATTAACATTTACCCATGCGAATCAGTTAAGCTTAATTGGTATAGGTAGAACCAACGCAACGCAAACGCAATCGTCTACGCAATTTAAAATTACAAATTGCATTTCAAAAATTACCTCCACTGTGGCTGCTTCTGGATGCCGCATAACATAAGCCGATGGAATAACACCTGGAATTTCCTGCTGTGGTATGCACAACAACGAATGATGGAACAAGGCATTCAATAGCAAACTCATTACAACAACTGGCTTGTATTTGCCAAATTTATCGACCAAAAATCCTGAAAATGAATGAAATGGAATTATTATTAGAAAATGAATGAAATGATACTCGTAGTAATTTCTGTTTGTTTAACTGAATGGAAATACATATGTATTTAAGGTATTGGAAAAGTAAGAATTAAAATGTACTCGTAATATAGTTGTTTATTTGAATTGTTTATTGGATCTGCCAAAGCCAGAAAATCGATAAATTCTTAACATTAAAATCATCGCATGAAGCCCGAAAATTGCATTTTTCATTTAAATTAACACTTTATAGTAAGTTTTAAAAAATTAAAGGGATTGACACAGCAAACATGTCAACAACTTCACAGTTCTTAGAGCCACTGGTGTTTAATGGCTTTGAATACATTAATGCTGCAACATTGACATCGACATCAAAGTTCGTCATTGTGCAAATGCTACCAACTTTTAAGGCTAAATTTCTAGGTTTGTCAACACTCAAGTCGAAATTTGACAACCATTTCTTTGTTTCATCTATTTATTTAGGCTTTGACAATGCAAGAGCATCTTATAAAATTAGTTTAACAAAATTAATATTTGTACGTCAAAATTTGCAGGTCTTATAAAAACATTGGCGCCAACCAAAAAATGGAAGGAAATTATATTTGCATTTCGTGTTTATGCTGTTAAAAACGTGAATGGGAACATTCACTAACCTAGTTGCTACATAGCCAAGGGATTCTGATTGGCTAAATGCAACTACAAAAGTAGTTATAATTTCCCCTCCGATGTAGTGTAAAAATTTCGGCTACAAAAATAGTGAACAATGGTTTTGACGTTTCACAATCGGCTGCTCGGTAAAAGCACAAGAATTCAAAATAAAATGAATCTTTCAGTATTTATATACAAATGTCAAATATAAATCAATCATATTATATCTTCTATTTGGTTTTATTGAATTTAAAAAGAAAAAAAAAAACTTATTTAAAGTTCTAAAACACACAAATTTTTCATATTTTATATATTTGAATTTGTCATTAATATGACAGTTCCGGATTGACTAGCTTTGTAGTGCAATTTTGCATTCACAAAGCTAGTTGAATTTTGACTACGCAGTCACTAGCTTTATGAATGCACCCAATGTCAAACATTCAACTAATATTATGACACTTCAAATGAAAGCTGAGTTTACCACTTGTCAAAATCCAGAGCTGCCAACTTAAAACCACGAAATTTATTATTTCCAAAATAATTTACACTTTAGGCTTGCAGGTTTAGCTTGATTTGTTCAAGCTTAAACTTCAGGTTTAGTGAATACACTATATTTAAGACTGCAAAATATTCTAAAGAGACTTCCAATATTGTCTTTTGATGTTTGATAGGGCCCATTGGCGCTGCATGGCACGCACCTCACCCCACATTTTATATTCAGCCTGATGGATTCACAATGATTAAAATCACAAGATCATGGTTCCTCACGACGCTGTTGCGTCACCAAAATTATTTTAATTACCACGTTCGCGACGTTTTTTCGTCGTCCATAGCTCAAGAACCAGAAGAGATATCGACTTCAAATAAATTTTGTTATAGAGATAATAAGGCAGAAAGATGCAGAAAGGGCTCTCAAGAAAATTGCGTGGGTGGTTTTTTTTAACATAGCAGTTTAAAAAAAAGGTGAACATTTTGGTTAACCCGAAATATCTTACGAACCAAAAACACTAGAGACTTGAATTAAATTTTATATAATATATTGTAACGTGATACCAAACAAGTATATTTTTGGAAAAAAAATGCAATTAACGGTTTTTTTATAAATCAAAAAAACTGAAAAAAAAATGTATCGCCTCGAAAATTTTACGACTAAAATATGATTTCATCTCCAAAACAATTTTGTGCAACGAAAAATAATGTTTTTGAAATCTGATAAAATTTTGAGAAAAATCTAATTGCAGTTTTTTTTATAAAAAATAAAAACCTAAAAAAACATTACTCAAAGTTGGTAAAAATTGAATTTCGACTCAAATATCTTTTCAAAAACTTGAGATTAAGGCTTCAAACTTATTTTATCTTATAAGAAATATTGTTTTCAACATTGTGAAAAATGTTGAGAAAAATCGTATTGACAGTTTTTGTACAAAAAATAAAAACTCAAAAAAAAATTTTAAAGTTGGTAAAAATTGATTTTCGACTCAAATATCTTTTCAAAACTTTGAGATATTGGCTTTAAACTACTTTAATCTTTCAAAAAATATTGTTGTCAACATTCAGTAAAATTTTGAAAAAATCGGATTGACAGTTTTTTTTTACAAAAAATTTAAAACCGAAAAAAAAATTAACAAAAATTGTTAAAAATTGATTTTTGACTCAAATATCTTTTCAAAAATTTTAGATAATGGCTTCCTACTAACTTTAACTTATAAGAAATATTGTTTTCAACAATAGGAACAATTTTGAGAAAAATCGAATTGACAGTTTTTTTACAAAAAATAAAAACCTAAAAAAAAAACAATACTAAAACTTGTAAAAATTTATTTTCGACTCAAATATCTTTTCAAAAATTAAAAATATTGGCTTTAAACTTATTTTTTTTCACAGAAAATATTGTTTTCGATATTCAGTAATGTTTTTATAAAAATCCAACAGTCCGTTTTTTCATAAAAAAATAAAATCTACCAAAAATAGTACGCAAATTTTTTAACAATTGATACATATAGACAAACTTTTAAGACAGACGGGATGGGAAGTTATCAGTGTGGGTCGCATCCCAGCTCCTTTTTTATTTTTTAATGTAGAAAATTTAAGATTCTTTATGTGAATTTCAATAATTTAAGGATTCTCTTAATTGTTCATAAGATTTCATCTTTAAATACCTTGAAATATTTTTCTAATTCAAAATTTAATAAATCAAAAACCTTTATTCTTCCTAAGCCTTGTACATACATAAATAAAGTAATTAAGTATGTATACCATAAATCCATAAATTAATAAACAAAAAAAATGTCACTCTATAAAGTAATAAATTATATGCTCCTATGGATGTGTGTATGTTCCATTTATACATCATGTCTTTAATACATTTCACAGAAATAATTTAAATCTTAAATAAAAAGCAAACAATGTCCGGAAATAGGTATGTTTATATCAACAGCACATATGTACATACATATATATATATAAAAAGTTACTTACATAACTTTTCCTAACAATTTAATTTGGAAAAACTAAATTTATTCTGATAAGCTACATACAATTTAATTTGAGTTAGGTATACTCTTGTATAGTTTAATTTATTTTGAACTTTATATGTCACACTGTAATATTTTTTAATTCATCCAATTAGACACAAGAGTGTAAAAGTTATTCCTTTTTTGATTTAGCTTTAAAGCTTGAAGCAAAAGGTTTGAGTTTTTGAGACTTCATAAATAAATTAAATTGTGATTTGTAAATAAATTTGTTATCATTTTAAATTCATGGGTTTTCTGTTTTGCTGTACTAGTTGTGATGATGTCGCATTTGAATTTGGACGATATAACAAAGTTTTGAAATACAATAAATTTTTCTTTCAAAAATGTGACAAGAGTAGTAGGAGACAAGTCTCTTAGGCATGATGTTAGAGTAAACATTTATACGTTATAACGATTTTGTTTGTTTATTTTTATTTAAAAAAAAAATAAGTAAATATTAATATTCACATGACTGAAAGTTTCTATAAAAAGTTGTATATAGTCCCAGTGGCAATTTAGTTACGAGAACAGTATACAAAATAGAGTTTTGAGTTAATGAAGCATCGAGCAAGCAAACAGTTTCGAAACATAAAAAAAAACATTTTTAATAAAAAAACCTTTAAAAAATCGGTTCAATGTTTGCTTGCAAGAGGTCAAATAAGTAAGGGAAAGGGTGTTAGAAGATTTTACAAAAAAAGGTGTCAAGTAAAAATATTGAAAAAAAAAATACATACAACTTCTTTATCTAAAATTAATTTAAGTAAAAAAAAGAAAGACAGTTGGCCTTTTCATTAGATGAACAGGGAAGTTAGTACTCTTTACCCTATCAATTTTTACTCTAAGTTTGGTTGAATTTTAGACGTAAGCCAATCATTTCGTATGTTGGAATTTATTGACACGCATCAAAAATAGCAATCATACTTCTATTATATTTCATAACAACCCAAAACCCGAAAACTAGATACATTTATAAAGGGTTTTCCAATAAAAGGCCTCATTTAAAAAAAAAAATAAGTAAGTATTTTTTTATTTTGTATTTATTTGTATTATGTAAAAGGAGGAACATGCCACTTATAACGGAAAACGATAGTAAAGAAACATTAAACTACAATAACCTTTTACAAAAGCTGACAGCTTTAAAATTAAAAACTGCTCAAAAGCTGTTTATTTTATTTTATAGCGTCCGCCAAATAACTTTCTTTTTTTGAAAATGCTTTAAAAACATCGGTAGTACCCGTGGCATGATGGTAAGTGTGTTGGACTGAACAATGCACAGGTGCTTTTTTGGTTGATTTGGAAAAGGCCTTTGACACTGTATGGTTAGAGGGTCTTTACCTAAAACTGAGCAGGCTTGGCATAAGCAAGCCATTGTTGTATTTATACTTTATGGTATGCTTAACGGTAGAAAGTTTGTTGTCAAAAGTGGCAATATAACTTCTACCACAACATTCTTAATTAAAAATGGTCTTCAACAGGGAACGACGAATTCGCCGATTCTCTTCAACATTTACACCAGCGATCTGATAGATAGTCTTACAAAGGCAATTGCGTACGCGAACGGTCCGAAAGGTTGAGGTTATTAGAATTTTTTTGCAGCGTGATTTCGACAAGATTTAGCGATATTGCGACGACTGGAAACTGAAAATAAATGTCCAGAAGTCGGAGACAATTCTGTTCCGGACTCCGTTGGCTAGGGCCACGAGGGATACGTGCAAGAATTGGCGCAAGATGGTCATCGTCGATCTTCACGGGCAGCCATTAGCGAGCAAAATTGTAGTGAAATACCTCGGTATCTGGTTAGATCAGTATTTATATTTCGACAGACATATAAATGCTGCTCTGACCAGGGCCAGAGGAGCTTTCGCTCTGACGAAACGACTGTTTTTTAGCAGTCGGCTTGACCCCAGAGTGAAGGTAATTTGCTACATGGCCCTCATACGGCCGATGATCGCTTATGGTTGTCCTGTGTGGTTCAAAGTTGCCCTTCCCAGATGAAGAAGTTTCGGGTGTTCGAGCGGCAGTGTTTACGACGCTGAACCGGCTTATACAGAACAGCCGAATCTTCTTACGTGCAATACTATTCCAACGATGTCCTATACAACGGGGCTCGAATCAACAGAATTGACAATTTCGTGATAAAACTCGTTCCAGGTCACATTGCAAGAGCTTTGTCTTCGACCAACAATTTAATTTTCGGGGCGTTATATCCGAACGACGAGTATTTTGAAAGTGCACGCTTGAGCGGCTTCATTCCACCAAAGGCATTCCTCTTTTTAGACAGATGCGGTCTGATACAGGATAGATTGGCAGTTCCGCTAATCTACCACGTCAGACGACGAACCGTGGATAGGCGACCCCTGTACAATCGGGACGTCATGGCACAACACAGGGCGGAGCAGAGCTCCTTCGGTTCAGTAGGGCTGTGTCCGAACGGGACCGAACTGATAGGGTGAAGCAGGAGAACCAGTTTTTGTGGCTTCAATCTGCACTTGATAGTGGGTAGTCGGGATGGGGTTTTAAGCCTTGGCCGGCTTACATACTTGTTTTATAGTTTTAGGGTTTAGTTTTAAGTAGAGTAGGCATGGTGGCACAAAAAAAAATACAAAAAAAATAAAAAAAAAATTGTGAACAAAAATTCGTTCAACATGTCCCGATAACTCCTTGCTCATTTTCGAAAAAAAAAAAATGGCCCAATTATGCCTCTTGACCAAAATCCGCACCAAAAAGTGACTCGTTTTGGGTGTATCAGCTTTTCAATGTACATATGCGTGCGGGTTTTTTGTGCCCTAAATGCAACAATTTTTCTTGTTTACATACCCGCCAAGATCAAAATGAGCTTCATCTGAAAAGATGATTTTTTTGGCCAAATCAAGCGTATACACAACTATATTCGTTCAGCGGAAGGATAAAATGAATTATCTGTCAAATCAGACATGAGCTAAGTGTTACCATTCACGAAATAAGCACTAGTTGAAAAAAAAACGTTAGATGGCGGACCCTATATATGAAACCTCTTATTGGAAAACTCATACACATTTAATATTTATATTCAAGTTTGTATATTTATAGTATATTTAAGTTAATTTATCTATGGACATAAAGATAACATTCTAGATAACAGGCTAGGAACTGTAGCAAAGGGCAAGATGTGTGCACAGAACTGCTTAATTGAAAACTTCATCTGTTTTTTTAACTTTTTTAAGAAATTTGTCTTACCTTTCTTTGACTTTAAATTGAGTTTAATTTAGCTTTTAATTCCTTAAAAATTTAAAATTCAATTAAAATCTTTACGGGAGCTTACAAATGGCAAATATTATAAAACATAATTTTAAATAGGATAAGAATAAATTTGCGGTATTAATTCAGAATAGAATATTCCATTGTCCCGTCCTAATTCTAAATGTTTTTCAAGTTCTAAAATTAAAATAATCCTTGATTCAAATATTTTCCAAGTAAAAATACAAAAAAATTCCTGCGACAAATATCAAACCCAAAATAAAATAGGCGTGATGATGCTTATGCATATTCGTACCTAATAAAGTTTAATACAACAATGGATTCAAATTATTTACGATTTAATGACTTTTTTCGTTTAACTTTAATTTATACAAATCAAAAAGTTAAATTTAGTTATCACTTTATTATGGCAATCAATGACACGTATTTTGACATAAAACCAAAAGTCTGTAGAGGAAAAATATGTATGCAAATAAAAATAAATTCAAATGTCAAAAATAAAAACAAAAAACTTTTAAATCGAAAATATTAACATTTAAGTCAAAACGATTGTACGTTTCGCATGAAAAACAATAGAACTTTCTCGTTTATGCATTATATTAGCGCATACTAAATGTACTATATATAAAAAGGATATCTTTTATGTGGTCCTATATAATTTCAACCAAAAATTTTCATCATTTATGTGGCGTCATAAATATACTATATGATATGTACATACATATTTGGTTGTTTCAATTTTGTCTATTATTTATATTGTGTGGCACTTTTAAGCCACATTTATTTCATAAATTGAAAATATGAGTGTCCTTGATGATTATTTGTATTAAAATTTTTGTTTTTGGATAAATAGGACTTTTTTTGTTTAGATAGGATGGAAGTAAATCAAGGACATGTTAACTGTGTGAAGAAGAATTTATATCCTTCCATTAAAAAAAAAAAAAACGGATTTTATTTTTTTAACAAAATTTGGATTTATGAAAATATTTGGATAACCTACAACTTTTTGTCCTCGGTCTAAAATACAATATTATTCGTAAAAAAGAAAATTCTGAGAATTAGATAAAGAGTTTGTTTGTAATATTTAAACACAATACAAAAATTAAAGGTATTTTGATGTTTTTTAAACATCGTCAATATGGACTTCTATTTGCTTGTACTTTCCAATATGTTTTCTGTTGGATTTTATATTTTTTTACGGTCCAGTTTTGAAATAACTGCAATTTCACTTCACCATAAAAATCTTAAAATATTAGTTTTGCATAAGAATACGAGTACCCTTGACTTAATCATATTCAGATTGAGCAGTTTTAGAAGGCGCTTTCGCACGAAATGCAATGACATTTTTAAATTTTCAGTTTCAAATTGTTTAACAATGTTCAATGTTGAAACAATTTCTTTTAGTATTACGAAACTAACAACAAAATGTAAAAGTACCTTACAAAATCTGTGGAACAGCTTCGAAAGACGAAAATATTTCAAAATTTGCTTGTAGGTTGATTTTTGTTCATGATTCTAAAACACTCAATTGTCGCTGGAATAACCATTTTTTATTTATGTTACTTTCAGTTTATGAACTTACTTTAGATCTATGTTGACTCCCTTCAAAATGTGATTTTTTAAGTGTTTATTCTTTTTTTTAAGATGACCGGTAAAATGACCATCACTGTTATGTTAGATAAAAAGATCCGTCGAAAAAAACGTATCAAAATTAAAAATTTGGGACCGATTTCTTTTGGTAACTAATTTTTGAAGATAATTTTTTTCGAAAACTGAAGATCATGTGATTTTCATCTTAAAAATAAGAAGAGGTTGGGATGCGACCCACACTGATAACTTCCCATCCCATTTGTCGATTAGTCTTGCTTAAAAGGTAAGTAAGTTCTCATGTTTTGTTCCAAAAGTGTCAGTTGAATTATTCTTAAAAGTTTAAAAATTACCAACAATATTTTGCATATGTTGAAATAGTTTGATTTTAAAATCAATTTTTGTTAAGGAGATTTTTAGTCGAAAACCAATTTTTACCAATTTTAGTAGCATTTGCGTACTTTTTTTGTAGATTTTATTTTTTTTTAAGAAAAAACTGACTCTTCGATTTTTATAAAAAAAATTACTAAATATCGAAAACAATATTTTCTGTGAGATAAAATTAGTTTGAAACCAATATTTTTAATTTTTGAAAAGATGTTTGAGTCAAAATTAAATTTGTACCAAGTTTTAGTATTATTGTTTTAAGTTTTTTATTTTTGTAAAAAAAACTATCAATTCGATTTTTCTCAAAATTTGTTTGAATGTTGAAAAAAATATTTCTTATAAGATACAATTAGTTTGAACTCATAATCTTAAATTTTCGAAAAGATATTTGATTCGAAAATCAATTTTTACCAACACTTAGTAATGTTTTGTTTAGGTTTTTATTTTTTGTAAAAAAACTATCAATTCGGTTTTTCTCAAAATTTTACTGAATGCTGCCAACAATATTTTGTGTAAGATAAAATTAGTTTGAAGCCAATATCTCAAATTTAAAAAAAAAAAAGATACTTGAGTCCAAAATCAATTTTTATCAACTTTTAGTATTGCTTTTTTTAGGTTTTTAATTTGTTTAATAAAAAAAAACTGTCAATTCGATTTTTCTTAAAATGTGACCAAATTTTAAAAACGTTATTCCTCTTTGCATAAAATTATTTTGGAGATAAAATCATTTTTTGTTCGTAAAATTTTCGATGTAACAATTTTTTTTTCAGTTTTTTTTTTTTTGATTTATAAAAAAAACTGTTAATTGGATTTTTTCCAAAAATATACATGTTTGGTATACCGTTACAATATATAACATAAAATTTAATTCAAGTCGCTAGCGTTATTGGTTCGTGAGATATTTTGGATTAACCAAAATGTTCACCTTTTTTTTAAATTGCTATGGTAAAAAAACCACACACTCAATTTTCTTGAGAGTCCTTTCTGGTTCTTGAGCTATGGGCGACGAAGAAAATTTCCTGCACGTACATATGTAGGTAAACACCCACGCACAGACATCTTTCTTAAAAATCTTTTATTTGGACTCTAGGGACCTTGAAACGTAGAGAAATGTCAAAATTTTCAATTCGACAAATCGGATCGATTACAATAACTTCCTATGGGAAGTTAATAAGTAATACAAATTCGACCACTTTTTGGGGCCAAATTAACACAGCATAATTAAATTAAATTAAAAAAAAAAACAAATTAGTTAGTTTTAAGTTTGTTTTAAAAGCATTTTTAAAGAAAAAAATATTTTTTTTAAATACCTGTAATCGGTGGGCTAAGGAAAGTTGTAAACGGTAGAGCCAAATAAATAATAGCAATCTCTTCAACTGTCAAACCAATTGATTGCATGTGAATTGTTAGGTAAGGCAAAAGTGATGATGTAGCTAAAAAATAAGAATATGAATAAGAATATATTAAATATAAATATTTGTTTAAAAGTATTTTTTTTTAAATATTTAGTAAAAAAGAAAAAATATTGTCCTATGTAATTTTAAACAAAATATAGGGCAACGTCGTCGCGTCATGGTACAAGACATTAAAGAAAAATTCATGAATATATTGAGTCCTTTGAGATAAATTATCCTAAGTTAGAAAAATAAGTGTATACAAAATAATAAACTATGTAACTTTAGCCATATTAAAACCATTTATGTCTAAAGTCAGCATTCGGTATAATTAACAGCCTTAGCTTGGCCATGTTGTTGTTTGATTTATGATGGAGTGACAAAGAATTACAGATTTGAAGTTTTTGAGTCTCGTAAACATAGTTTCGGCAGCTGTCGATTGACATAACGGGTGAGGTATAGAAATTTAAGTTGGCAACACTATTTTAAGTGGAGGCCATTTTGTCAAATATCAAATTATTTATTTTTGATTTTGTTTGGATTTTAACATGAATACATAGCCTGACAACCGGAACAACACTTCAAAATTGTGCAGATTTATTTTGAAAATAATGTGTCTGTTTGAAATATAAAAAGAGGCTGGGATGCGATCCACACTGATAACTTCCCATCCCGTCTGTTCATTTGTTTTGCTTCAAAGTTTGTAGGTTTTCGTGTTTTGTTAAAAAAGTTGTCAGTTGAATTATTCTTAAAAAAATAAAAATTACCAACAATATTTTGCACTTGATGAAATAGTTTGATTTGAAAATCAATTTTTGTCAACAAGATTTTTAGTCGAAAACCAATTTTTAATTTTTTTAGTAGCATTTCTTAAAAATTTGTATTTCCTATATAAACAAATACAAATTGGATAATGAAATTAATTTGAAATCAATATCTTCTATTGTTTACGAGATATCGAGAACCAATGTTTACCAAATTTGCGTACTATTTTTTGTAGATTTTTTTTTATGAAAAAACTGACTGTTGGATTTTTGTAAAAATTTACTGAATGTCGAAAAAAATATTTTCTGTGATATAAAAAAAGTTTTAAGCCGATATTTTTAATTTTTGAAAAGATATTTGAGTCGAAAATCAATGTTTACGAACTTTTAGTAATGCTTTTTTTAGGTTTTTATAAAAAAAAATGGGTGGCGCAACAGTCCGTTGAGAACTAGGGCCTAGTGACTTACAACTCTCAACCATTCCTGTGTGGGAGTACTGTTTTCAGGAATGGAGGGGACCTACAGTTTATATGCCGAATCCTCCGAACGGCAAATTTGAGAAAGCACTTTTCATGACAAGAATTACTCTTGGAGAATTTGTCAATTCCTCGCAAGAGGCAGTACCCGTGGAAAAAAACTTTAGATGGCATAGGCAGGGATCGAACCCAAGACCTCTTGCATGACAGTCCAACGCACTAACCATCATGCCACGGGTTTTTATTTTTTGTAAAAAAAAAAACATCAATTCGATTTTTCTCAAGATTTTATCGAATGTTGAAAACAATATTTTTTGTTAGATAAAATTAGTTGGAAGCCATAATTTCAAGTTTTTGAAAAGATATTTGAGTCGAAAATCAATTTTTATAAACTTTTATTAATTTTCTTGTTAGGTTTTTAATTTTTTGTAAAAAAATTGTCAATTAGATTTTTCTTAAAATATTACTGAATATTGACAACAATATTTTTTAAAAGATAAAATTAATTCAAAGCCATTATCTCAAAGTTTTGAAAAGATATTTGAGTCGAAAATCAATTTTACCAACTTTTATTAATTTTCTTGTTAGGTTTTTAATATTTTGTAAATATACTGTCAATTCGATTTTTCTCAAAATTTTACCAGATGTTGAAAACGTTATTTTTCGTTGCACAAAATTGTTTTTGAAATACATAAAATCATTTTTAATTAGTAAAATCGGTTCGTGAGATATTTAGGGTCAACCAAAATTTTCACCTTTTTTTAAAACTGCTATGGTAAGAAAACCACCCACGAAATTTTTTTGTGAGTCTTTTCTGCATCTTTCTGCATTATTATCTGTATAACAAAATTTATTTGAAGTCAATATCTCTACTGGTTCTTGAGCTATGAACGACGAAAAAACGTCGCGAACGTACGAACGTACGTACACACGCAGGCACAGACATCTCTCTAAAAATCTTTTATTTCGACTCTAGGGACCATGAAACGTCAATAATGTCAAAAATTTCAATTCGACAAATCGGACCGATTACAATAACTTCCTATGGGAAGTTAAAAATTGTGCGAATTTTGTTTCTGTGGAGATATGTGATTGCCCACTTAGAGGACAACATTCGCCACGTAATTGCCAACGGAGACAAATGTTGGAAAAAGTTGTAAAAAAAAGCTTACATATAATGTAAATTTCATGTTAATTAAAAAAAATCATATTTGTTTTATTCCATTTTACAATCTATACTTCTTAAAAAAACACATGGAATTCATGAAGGTAACGAGGTCATTGTTTAAAGGATAAGGATACAGTGCCGCAACCGTAGCAGTGGTGTCCATTAAGCTGATATCGTTTTTGATTACTGGGAAGCCCATTATTTCGGAGAAAGACTTGCTATACCTTAATCCAAAGAATTGAACAATTTTGTATAGGTTCTCTGTCCCGGTTGTACAAAAAAATAAGTGTCTTAACCACTTTACTTCATCTAAGGATCCCTTATGTACTTAAAGTATCCAAAGTTTATATAGTTATCTTTGAAGCTCTGGCATTACATTCAAAAGAGAATCAAGAAAAACATAAATATAGTTATGTTTATCAATTTTCCTCGAATATTATTATTATTATTTGTTTTACAAGTTTATATACATAAGAATAACACTTTTAAAAATAGTAATTACATATTTTACTCAATTGCTAACAAAGCACATCTCAAACAAAACACTTGTTATAAGAAAATTAACACTTAGAACACTCCAATGTTAACTGATGTAATTAGAACATAATGATAACGATTAAAAAGCATTGATTGAGAACATCCACTTCTAAAGCATAAATTGCGTCTAGTCTTATTTGTATAGAGTTGAATCTCTTCTATACCTTCAGATAATCAGGTTATTTAAATATGATGATTAATCATTAACCTGTTGAAAGTAAGGTATGCACCACAGGAGTTTTGAAGCCCCAGTTTTCTTTTTTACTGGGTAAAATGGTCCAATGTGTATGATCTTGCATCCGTCAAATTTGATGTTTTCAAAATACGGGTCAGTAATGACAGAGTTTTACAAATATAAGTTTTTAGTATCATCATGCTATGAAAATCAAAAACAGTTGCAAGGATAATGTCCATTAATTAAGCGAATTTACTCCATAAAACTTTGATTCCCTCTTTAATTTTAACCATACCAAACATCATATTAAAAATGATTAAAAGTTAAAATTAAATTTTATGCACAAAAACTCCATCATCCGCATCTACATCTACACAAATAAAGTATAGTGACCCCATTTCAACATAAACAATTTTACCGCCATCTAACCGCCCAAACTAATACCACATTTTTATTATGTCAATGTCAGTTTATTTACATGGAAAATGGAAAATATGTATAGATACAAAAATAAACTACATACATGTAGTATAACATTCACATGATGTCCTCTATATATCTAAATCATGACCAATAAGCATGTATGTACATATAATAGTACTAAGTATACATAAATAAATGTATGTCATATCCATACTTTCGACCTCAACGTCATCTTCTCGAAACGGCAAAATTCTAATTAAAGTCCACTTTTATCTAATTACATTTTGTTCCTCGGTGTATATTTTCCTATAAAAATTACCACAAGCTTAAAAAATGGACATTGAGTCAAGCAGCGGCAGCGGAGATGGCGGCGGCGGCGGTGGTGGCTGTGGCGGTGCGGCGAGTGGCACAAGCTGTATCATTTGTTATAATTCACAGGCTACAACTGACAAGACAACTAACTACATACGACAATAGACTAAGTTCTATACTCGTATTATCAAAACCCTCGCCCTCACATCTACCCCATAACATAAGCTAAGGCTATAGTGTATTGCATCCGATTAGAGCCATGATTATGGTGATATAATAACGCCGACGATATACGAACGTACATATGTATAATCGAAATGAAAATAAACAAATAAAAGTAGTTTTTTGTTATCGTCGTAAGTCGTAAGTCGTTTAAATTACGAGAAAATCACATCTTTTGAGAGTAATTAGAAAAACAGTTGGTGATATTTTTCATATATGAGATAATGACCTCTAAGTTTTCTATTTCTCTTAGCTAATGATTCTACTTTGATTGTAAATGAAGATATACATGTTTTAGATTTCTTAATTGATAAAACTGTGTAGATACTATAGGTCTACAAAAATATCATGTAAAATTAACAAGTTATCTGGTTATTTATTGCAATTTATTTTGTTAAATAACTCACAAGACACAAGATTATACAAATTTTGATATGTGTACATATATCCCATTCAAACTCTTAACTCTAAAAACCGAGTATTGTAGGTTTTAGCGTTCATGCTAACTTCAATCTAAGCTATCCTGTTAATCTAACAAGTTAGCCACGTTAAAATAACTATTTTTTTCGAAAGCCTACACCATCAAACTAGACTAATCTTTCTTCCTTACAAAAAATAGAGGGTGATTTTTTAAAAGCTATAGGAACGTTTTTCAAAAAAAAGCACATACAATTCAAAAAAATGCAAGAAATTTTTATTTGAATCGATAGTACGGTCCATATAATTTAATGTTTGAAGATTATTTCATGCAAATGTTGACCTTGACTGCGCCTCAAATGGTCCATCCGCTTAGTCCAATTTTGGCAAACTCTTTCCAATATTTCGGCCGGTATCTCACGAATAAATTCTTCAATGTTGTCTTCCAATGCGTCAATTGAAGCGGGCTTGTCTGTATAGACATGAGCTTTAACATAGCCCCACAAAAATAGTCTAAAGGCATTAAATCGCACGATCTAGGCGGCCAATTGACCGATCCCGAACGTGAAGTAAAATGTTCACCAACCTCGCCTCTCAATAAGTCCATTGTTGCGCGTACTGTGTGGCATGTGGTACCGTCTTGTTGAAACCACATGTCATGCAAGTCAAGCTCTTGCATTTTTGGCAAAAAAAAAGTTGGATATCATCTCACGGTAGCGCTCACCATTCACATCATTTTTGAAGAAGTACGGTCCAATGATACCACCAGCCCATAAACCACACCAAACTGTGACTTTCTCTGAATGCATTGGTAGCTCTTGCAATGCTTCTGGCTGATATTCACTCCAAAATCGACAATTTTGCTTATTTACGTACCCATTGAGCCAAAGATGAGCTGACCATAAAATGGAAGAAGCGCGCGATGAACTTTCTTAACAGATCACGCATTTTGATAATAAAATTCAATAACTTACAAGCGTTGTTCGTTTGTAAGACGACTCATGGTTAAATTATAGACCAAACAGAAGATGTTTGACAGTGAAACAAAACACGAAACGAAACGTGCGTCAGCTGTTTAAACCAGTGTTGCCAAAAAGATAATAGCTAAAAAATCACCCTTTATATATGTCCTCGATAACTTTACGAATTCCACTAGTAGCATTGGGACAGACCTTATTTTTGACCTCAAATGAGAAGGTAGGACTAAAAGCCGTAATTGAAAATATTTCCGTGACAAATCACACTCAAAAGCGCTTACTGTGACTGCAAAATATTCACAATTTAAAGGAGTTGTTGAAGGGTCATGTCGTTCCATTTTAAAAAAGAGTCTGGGATGCGACCCACACTGATAACTTCCCATCCCGTCTGTCGATTTGTCTTGGTTAAAAGTTTGTCTATATGTATCAATTTTTACCAAATTTGCGTACTATTTTTTGTAGATTTTATTTTTTTATGATAAAAACGGACTGTTGGATTTTTATAAAAAAAATTACTGAATATCGAAAACAATATTTTCTATGAAATAAAATAAGTTTGAAGATAATATTTGTAATTTTTGAAAAGCTATTTGAGTCGAAAGTAAATTTTTACCAACTTTTATTAATTTTTTTTAGGTTTTTAATTTTTTGTACAAAAGCTGACAATTTGATTTTTTTCAAAATTTTACTGAATGTTGACAACAATATTTTTTGAAAGATAAAAGTAGTTTTAGGCCAATATCTCAAAGTTTTGCAAAGATATTTGAGTTGAAAATCAATTTTTACCAACTTTTGTTAATTTTTTTTTCGGTTTTTAATTTTTTGTAAAAAAAACTGTCAATTCGAATTTTTTCAAAAATTTTACTGAATATTGTCAACAATATTTTTTGAAAGATATAAGTAGTTTAAAGCCAATATCTCAAAGTTTTGGAAGGATATTTGAGTTGAAAATCAATTTTTACCAATTTTTAATATTTTTTTTTTTAGGTTTTTATTTTTTGTAAAAAAACTGTCTATTAGATTTTTCTCAACATTTTTCAGAATTTTGAAAACAATATTTCTTATGAGATAAAATAAATTTGAGCCTTAATCTCAAATTTTTGAAAAGATATTTGAGTCGAAATTCAATTTTTACCAACTTTGAGTAATGTTTTTTTTAGGTTTTTTATTTTTTTAAAAAAACTGTCGATTAGATTTTATCAGATGTCAAAAACATTTTTCTTCGTTGCACAAAATTGTTTTGGAAATGAAATCATATTTTAGTCGTAAAATTGTCGAGGTGACAAATATTTTTTTCCAGTTGTTTTGATTTATAAAAAAAACCGTTAATTGGATGTTTTCCAAAAATGTACTTGTTTGGTATCACCTTACAATATATTATATAAAATTTAATTCAAGCCTTTAGCGTCATTGCTTCATGAGATATTTAGGGTTAACCAAAATTTTCAACTTTTTTTTTAACCTGCTATGGTAAAAAAACCACCCACGCAATTTTTTTGAGAGCCCTTTCTGCATCTTTCTGCCTTATTATATGTATAACAAAATTTATTTGAAGTCGATATCTCTTCTGGTTCTTGAGCTATGGACGACGAAAAAAACGTCACGGACGTACGAACGTACATACGTACACACGCACGCATAGACATCTTTCTAAAAATCTTTTATTTCGACTCTAGGGACCTCTTGAAACGTCGACAAATCTGAAGTACCCATTACAATAACTTCCTATGGGAAGTAAATAATGGTACGATTTTTGCTTGTTAAATGATATCTCTTATTGGAAAACCCTAAAGTTAAAATATTAAATAATTACGTTTTTGTATTCTGAACAATACAGTGGACAGCAGTTTAGTTAGACAAAGTTAACTCTGAGAGACAATCTGCTAACTTAACTTTAATTCTTATAGCTATGAACAATTCAAACATTACAAACAAATTGCGTACACTTTTTAATAATTTTTTTTTTGTATTTTCTAAACAGTTACATAAAAGAGTTAGCAGTTCTTCAATCAAACTTGTCTGGTATTTTCCAGTTTTTCTATAGAGAAACCTCTTTACCTATATTAGCTCAGTGGAAAAATTCAATATTACGCATGATTTTAAATACAAATATCATAATCGGTAAATAGATAAAGAAGCCGACAGTGAACATGAACAAAAATGTTTGCGAATTAGTTTTGAAATTTTTGTAATTGATAAGCAATACAATTTACATTGATATGGCTCTGAAACACAAGATCAATTCCAATGACGAAAGAATTTTTCAATTTAAATTTAACATACTTAATTATAAATAAACTTATAAATAATGTTAAGAGGGGTATGATGATCCAATTGGTAATTGAGAAGATACTGTGAACAGAACATTAATAATTCTTAGTTTTTTAAATAACTTGCAACTATAATAAGTTGTTTATGTTTCTTTATTCCAAAAATCCTCAAAACAATCCCCACACATTAATCAAGCCTTTTTATTAGACAGAAAATTAATAATAATCATTAATTAGTTTCAATATTAATTACTCTAAATTTTAATTTTAGTTCAATAGGTTGAAACTCATACTGAGGCGTATGAGTAATATTTGTGTTTAATAGTCTATGTTTTAAATCAAATAAAATATAACAGATAAATGGGTTTTGGGTGACAAATTAAGTTTAACGAAATATTTTAATATATGCGTTCATCTGGATAGCTCCTTTATACTTCTACTCGTAAACTTTCCAAAACATTTCTTACAATATCATAAGCAAAAATCAATTCCGTTTCAAACTATGAGATTTCTGATAATAAACTTACTAATACCCTAGTAATCATTTTGGTGTCGCCATCTTTTGAAATTTAAAACTGATAACTGATAGAGACAATATAAGATCCTGTATTCAGTTTTGTTCAAAAGTAAACATCTTCTATTACCTATTAAATTTCAGGTCAGATTTGTTATTAAATCATCAAAGCAAAACTTATGTATATCTCTAAAACAATCAACTCAGAAAATATCCTAATAATAGTGATTTATTCGTGCTTTGATTACATATTATGAGTTAAATATAAACTTTCCTAAAATTAGGTTCATTACTAACATACGCAAGCAATACAGACACACAATTTACTTACACATAAATAAATATATATATGTACATATTATATTCAATTGAATCTTTTATTTCTATTAAGGGGATATGCCCACTTTTTGGCAAATTGAGTTATTTATGGTTTTATTTTTAGTTTTTCTATGTATTTGTATATTTAGTAGAAAAGATTATACTCTACTCCTCTACAAGGTTACATCACTTAAATATCTTAAAACAAAAAGATCAAATTTTGGTTTGAGATTTCTATGGGTATTTTATTTTTTTGTTTTGTTTTCTTTTGTTTTGTTATCGTCATAGGAAGTTAAGTTTTCGAACATCGACCTTTTTTAGGGTTGCCGCTATCTGGTTTAATACATAGAACTGAATTATTTTTTTTTCATTTCTTTTAAAATTAAGATGAATTTGTTTTTCAAAAATATCCAGCGAGCAAATTCATAGATGTAAACGCTATACATTTAAATCTGCTCTTGAAAAATAGTTTATAATAAATTGAATTTAAAAAATAATAATTTAAATATTTATTTTACAAGAAACTAATTAATTAAGACGGCTTACAAAATTTGAGGGCTATGCCTATTCTCATATTCTTGAGCTATAAATTACTTCTTTTATGCAAAGTTGACTGGAAAGTAAGCCAAGAGAAACTTCCAATGCCCAAAATTTCCAGAAAACATATTTTTGCATTCAATTGAAATCTGAACTGGATTAATCTACGATTTATTTATTCTTCATCTTTAATTAAAACTTAGTGTAAGGTATTTTTTTTTTTGGTGGCGCAACAGTCCGTTGAGAACTAGGGCCTAGTGACTTACAACTCTCAACCATTCCTGTGTGAGAGTACTGTTGTCAGGGATGGAGAGGACCTATAATTTTAAGCCGAATCCAAACGGCTAATTTTACAGTGTAAGGTGTTACTTTACTAAATAAAGCTCAAAATGAACGTGTAGCTTTTGAAAGGACAATAAAGTTGTTGGTACTTTTTACACGAACAACTGGAAGGAAGACATGTGTGAAGTAAAGTTTTTGGTTAAAAATGAATTGAAGTATAAAAAAAAACTAAATAAACTATTGAGTTGGTCTAAATTTGCATTCAGGGAATTCCAATAAAATATTTTCTGTCTCCTGATCTCTATTTACTATAGTGATAACTCTTCGTTGTAAAAATAAATGTACTTTAGTTCACAAATTTAGAGTTCCCTTAATTTAACGGCAGAAAACTCAATTTCTTATCATTTTATGCAATAACTCCAAAGACATTTTTCATCCCTTCTTATTCTTATACAAAAACCTATTAAAATGCCCACATCTTGAGTATGTCGGATAGACTATATAAGAAAACTCTAAAAACGATGGGCAACGCGTTGCCTATCTAAAAACTTTGTTTTCCGCTACTTTTCATAAATAGTGCTCTAGTGACTTTTCTACTCAAACAATTCAATCGCAATACCCGTTCTGTACTTCTAGAAATGCTCGTCAGTTAACTCTTGAGCCAAATTTTAAACGTACTGCCAAGCCCAGAGATTATGTCTTTAGCCGCACTACACGAATGTGAAACGTTTATTTGGGCTCAATTTCTCTTATCGCGATGTACAGACACTCAAAACAAGTGCGCATTGGAATCTACTTCCAAATCCTATAGGTATACCTTTCCTAATTGCCTGAATTGCATTTAATAATTAACAGGGTATTTAAAACCCCTTAAATTCGCGAGTAAAATAAATAAAGTTCCAGGTTATTATTTTTGTTTTGTATTTCTTTTAAATTTTTGGCGTATTTATTTGTGAAAAATATGTAATTCAGTTTTTATATAACCAAAACATTGATTTTACATTGTGTTCCATTGGGAAAAATAAATTGATTATTTTTGATTTAAAATCACCAAAAACAACAAAATTCTGTCAGTTTGGTTGATTCATGTTTTATTGGACATACAAAAAATGTATTTCTTTTTAATGAAATACAATGAGCAGGTTCAGCCGACGACGTAAGGGATTAAAAGTTAGGGAAGTTTCTATTATCTGATTGGCCAGCTGCCAAAAAATGACCTTCCAATTAAGGCAACTTTCACGGAAAATTAACTGGAAAGTTAGTCAAGAAAAATCTCCCTAACTATCAAGTCAAGTCTACTTCTGTCAAAATGACAATTGATAATGTTTTTTTTTATTCAAGTGAAAGCTGAACTTTATTACTGTATGGTTTATTTATTTTCTGCACAACTTCACTCAATGCTTTCTGTAAAACGGTTCGTTGTCAATTTGTAAAAGAAAAAAGAGGCTGGGATGCGACCCACACTGATAACTTCCCATCCCGTCTGTCGATTTGTCTTGCTTAAAAGTTTGTGTATATGTATCAATTTTTACCAAATTTGCAGACTATTTCTTGTAGATTTTATTTCATTGAATATCGAAAATAATATTTTCTGTGAAATAAAATAAGTTTGAAGCCAGTATTTTAAATTTTTGAAAAGCTATTTGAGTCGAAAGTAAATTTTTACCATGTTTTAGTATTGTTTTTTTTAGGTTTTTAATTTTTTGTAAAAAAAACTGTCAATTCGATTATTTTCAAAATTTGTCCTAATGTTGAAAACAATATTTCTTACAAGTTAAAATTAGTTGGAAACCATAATCTCAAATTTTTGAAAAGATATTTGAGTCGAAAATTAATTTTTACCAACTTTTGTTAATTTTTTTTTTAGGTTTTTAATTTTTTTGTAAAAAAACTGTTAATTCGATTTTTTTCAAAATTTTACTGAATGTTGAAAATAATATTTTTTATAAGTTAAAATTAGTTAGAAACCATAATCTCAAATTTTTGAAAAGATATTTTAGTCGAAAATCAATTTTTACCAACTTTTATACATTTTTTTTTAGGTTTTTATTTTTTGTAAAAAAAAACTGTCAATTCGATTTTTCTCAAAATGTGTCCTAATGTTGAAAACAATAATTCTTATAAGTAAAAATTAGATAAAAGCCATTATCTCAAATTTTTGAAAAGATATTTGAGTCTAAAATCAATTTTTACCAACTTTTGTTAATTTTTTTTTAGGTTTTTAATTTTTTGTACAAAAGCTGTCAATTTGGTTTTTTTAAAAAAATTTACTGAATGTTGACAACAATATTTTTTGAAAGATTAAAGTAGTTTTAAGCCAATATCTCCAAGTTTTGAAAAGATATTTGAGTCTAAAATCAATTTTTACCACTTTTTATACATTTTTTTAGGTTTTTATTTTTTTTTTAACTGTCAATTCGATTTTTCTCAACATTTTTCAGAATGTTGAAAACAATATTTCTTATAAGATAAAAAAAAGTTTGAAGCCTTAATCTCACGTTTTTGAAAAGATATTTGAGTCGAAATTCAATTTTTACCAACTATGAGTAATGTTTTTTTTAGAATTTTATTTTTTATAAAAAAAACTGTCAATTAGATTTTCTCAAAATTTTATCAGATGTCAAAAACATTATTCTTCGTTGCACAAAATTGTTTTGGAGATGAAATCATATTTTAGTTGTAAAATTTTCGAGGTGACAAATTTTTTTTTCAGTTTTTTTGATTTATAAAAAAAACCGTTAATTGGATTTTTTTCCAAAAATATAATTGTTTTGTATCACGTTACAATATATAATATAAAATTTAATTCAAGTCTCTAGCGTCATTGGTTCATGAGATATTTAGGGTTAACCAAAATGTTCACCTTTTTTTTAAACTGCTATGGTAAAAAAACCACCCAAGGAATTTTCTTGAAAGCCCTTTCTCCATCTTTCTGCATTATTATCTGTATAACAAAATTTATTTGAAGTCGATATCTCGTCTGGTTCTTGAGGTATGGACGACGAAAAAAACGTCGCGAATGTACGGACGTACGAACGTATGTATGTACGTACACACGCACGCACAGACATCTTTCTAAAAATCTTTCATTTCGACTCTAGGCACCTTGAAACGTCGAGAAATGTCAAAATTTTCAATTGGACAAATCGGACCCATTACAATAACTTCCTATGGGAAGTTAAAAATTTAAAGGTGACTTGGTCTAAATTTGCGTTCAATGAATCTTTTCTGTATCGCGATGATGATTAAATGATAAATCTTTCTTTTGAAAATTGAATATTTTTAAGTCCACAAATTGAGCGTTGCCTTAATTTAACGACAAATTAGTTCTTCAAAATCAATTTCTTATCGTTTTATACAAGTTTTTTATTCCTTCTAATCTGTATATAATTTTTAAAGGCTTTACTCGTCCAAAAATCGATTACAACTTACAACTCCTATACCTGGGAAGGTGATTTAATAACACACTCTCTCTCTCTCTCTCTCTCTTTTGGAATAGATAATTCTAAAAACGACGCGTTACCTAACTAAAACATTTGTATCCCGGCGCGCTGCGATGTTTTATGGTCTATTATTTAATCACTATTTTTATAAAAAGTTATCTTGTGAAATTTCTACATAGTTGCATTCCTTTCCTCAAACAATTTAATGGTAATTCTCGTCATGTTCTTCTAAGAATGCTCAGCAGAGATTCTGTCTTCAGCCGCACTATACGAATGTGAAATCTTTAATTGGCCTCAATTTCTCACTCATCATCAGAATCTACTTATAAATCCTTTTTAATTTGTTAAGCCTATTGTTTGTGACAGATAAATCAATTCAGTTTTAATTTTTAGCAATGAGAATTTGACATTTTCATAGATTCAGTCAACAAAGGAAGATCTGTCAAAATTAGTTATCCAAAAAGCAGTTTTAAGCTCTTGTCTTAAAAGATTTCAAATATATCTCTATTTTATATTTATGTACCTATGTTCCTTTTTTTTCAAAAATGTTCGTACTGATGACTATAAAATAATGGCAAAAAAGCCTTCAAGTTGATTTTTAAAAAAATAACAGTACATACTACTCACTTTCTTTACATTGACCGCTAAATATAGGTAAATAAAAACAACACAGGAATAAAGAAAAAAAAAGCTCAAAAAAGCTATGATGGGTATAATAAAATATGGACAAACAACTACGACAAACGGACAGACACGCTCACATGACCTAATCGAATCTCATTTAAAGTTCCTAGGCTTTATATTAGGTACAAGAATAATAACGATATACTTTTATTGTACACATGTACAAAAATATATGTATATCACTTAAGTTTATAGCTTTAAAGAAAAAAATATACACACGAACAAATAAAATGGGTATATTATAAATTTAAGAAAATAAGTTACTGTCGAAAACACTCTACATAAAGAGTGTAATTAAAACATGTGTGAATAATAATCATAATATTCATATGTAGTTTTAACTTTAACGAAATAAAAGATTTAAGCTTTATTAATTCTTAATTAATGGCTTCCGAAAGAAAAAAAAAGCAATGATTTAATTGGATTTCATACTTATAATTAATTCGAGTGTGCTGTACTGTACATACCTCCATACATAACAAACAATGTAATTTTCAACATTATCAAATTCGGATTGATTCCTTTTCTTTGACACATTCTTCCAAAACCCGACAGTTCCGGCTTCTCGTCCTTTGTTTCTGTTGCAGTTTCTTCGCCCATTTTGAATTATTCCTTATTTTTTTTTTTCTCACACAAAAATAATATTACTATCGAAGGTTTTATCAATCAAAAATGGGTATAAAACGACTACGACGCACGGCAGCGGACGGGCGGCACCACTGATTGATATAGATACTAGATAGGCCTCTCCTGTTGTAGATAATCAAATTTGCAATTCGCTTTCTTTCGAAAATACTCGTAAAAACGATTGTTTTTGATGCCTCTCGTTGATGATCACACAATATGCATTGATAGAAAAATAAGGCAAAGGAGTTTAAAACATTATAAAACAACGAACAAAAAGTCGTAGGTAAAATATCACAACTACTTTGGCACGGTGACGGTATTTTATTTTATATTATTCTATGTATGTTTTCTAAGACCGCACCACTTGAAATTAAACGTCCGTTTTTCTTATTAAATCCAATTTATCAATAAAAAGTTTCATTCACTAAGTGAACCCCTTTCTCGAGATCTAGAAGTTGTTGTTGATGCAGCAAAAGTAGAAGCAGAAGCAAGCAACGTATAATGTTGCTGTTCGTGCTACTAAGCTTAATGTTGATGATGATGCTGGATCTGGATCTGGATTTGGATCTGAATCTAAATCTAAATCTAATGGATTTGGATTCTATTTTTTTTTTTTTCTTTAGTTCATCTTTTTATTTCTTTGTATCACAAAATCAAAATTATAAACGCAGGCTAAGAATTAGATTTTTTTAAAATGTTGTTTTGAAGACAAAAATAGATTAATATACAAATTAATAAGAAATTAAATTAAATTCACTTTAAGTGGCTCTTTAACTATATATACATATATAACTTCTGGAAGATTTTCAACGATCTTCTTCTTCTTTTTCTTTTATGATTTCAAAAAAAAAAAACGTTAAGTAGAAGTTTATTGCAACATTTCGCACGAAACCCAGGTAATAAGATCATCGAAGTCACAGTGATAATGGTATTTGATATTGATAAAAGGATTAAGTTATGTTTTTTGTATGTTTTCTTTTTTTTTATTTATATTGAGATAAATTTTGAAAACCTTGCAGCTGATTATAAGTTGGAATTTTATTTTGTTTTTACTTTTTCTTATATTCACTCTCTTGTTTAATTAATTTATCCTTAAAGTAGGTAGTAATAGTGAAGTGCGTATAAATTCAACCTCTGTTCTCAATTCATTTCTATAAAGAATTTATTTCTTTTTTTAATTTAGGTATAAGAATGAGATGCAACGTTTTTTTCTTTTTGTAATAATAATTTGTTTTTATATTATATTATTTTGTGGTGGTGCAGGGGTGGAGAGGTGCAATGTCGTAGTAGATATTATATCTTCTCACAATCTCTTCGATGGATGGTTGGACAAAGACTGAAATTTATAAAGATGAAATCCAAAAGTTTTATAAAAATTATTATAGTTAGGTAGGTATATGAAATGTTATGTGTTCGAGCAACCAACCGAACGACGAGCGACGCACGGTAAAAGATAAGTCGTATGTTTTAATCTTTTTGCTTGAAAGAAGATCACAATACTGACAGTGATAATCCGATAAGATACAAAACTTAGGAACAAAAAATTAAAGAATACACAAGAAGAAGAAGATTCAGTAGCAGACACAATAGTAAGAAAAAATAATAAATAAAACAGCACAAACAACAACAAATATGGATAATGTAGTTAGATAAAAAATGATAATAGGGGTAGTTTTTTTTTTGTGGAGAGATTCACATAAATTCATATTTCGATGCCGTTTGTATGGCCCCCCGGTAAGAGGAGCTTTATTCTATGAGTGCCTAAAAGTTTGAATTTGTTGTCCATTCTAAAAATCGCCAGCAATGAATTTCTTAATGATAAAGGACTCCAGCCTTATTAGTAACGCATTACCATAAATAAAAAAATTTCTTAACGCAGTTTATGATCATGAGGACTAGCGTTAAAATATTCAAACTGAGAGACCAAACGTAGCATTTTGAATGTTTCTAAGTAAATTTTTATACTTAGCGTCAATATATCACATTTCGAAGATAATTCAAAATACGCTTCTGTAGTCAATTTTTCACCTAAACCTTTCTTGTCATGAGTACATATACATACATACACCTGTGATCAAAATAATAGTAGTGCGCTTCATGGAATGATTAAATTATAAAACTATTACACAGAACTTATTTTTTACAAAACTTAATTTTTAATAAAACACACGTTTATCCTTGATTATTTCACTGTGGTTAATTTTTGGTTTTTGTTCGAGAACAATTATATTAAAGAAAATAAAACTAAATAGACACACAAAATCGACTGTTCAAAAAATAGAAGTATCGAAAAAATGTTTGAAAAAAAACTTAATACCTACAAATTAACAAAAAAATACTTACTACAATACTTTGTGGTGTAACCTCTGTTATTGATGACAGCTCCTCTACACCGACGCTGCATCGAGTCTACCAAACACTCACAACGCTCCTTTGGTATGTTCTGCCAAGCATCCTTCACTACAGCCCACAGTTTTCGGTTATTAGAAGGCTTAGGTCTTCTAACCCCCCTCTTAACATCACCCCATAAATTTTCAAGACATTAGCTCAATTCTATTGACCCGAAACCACTCTTTATTTATTTATTTATTTATTTATTATTCATCAATGGATTTGCCTTAACAATCTGCTGATAACAAAAAGATTGGTATTTACATTAATTACAATTTACTTATTCTAGCTCAACTCAAGAATGAAATATATTTTGAACAATATGTTTGAAATTAACCCTATTCATAGAAAGGTCGACTTCACTACAGATAGAGTTATACAATGTTAACGAACGAGTTACAGGATTATTTAAACCATAATTTGTACGATGAATGGGAACATACCAAGAAATTTGCGCAAGTAGTTCTTCAAATTGTATACAATTACCTAAAATGTCTTTAATAAAAAGAACGCATTGAGCTTGTCTGCGGCTTTTAAGGGTTTTCAAATCTAATAACGCACATCTTGAAAAGTAAACAGGCATTCCGTCGGACCATCTCAAATTCCTTAACGCGAATCGCGAGAACCTTTTTTGTATCCTTTCTATTCTTGCAATAGCATTTTCGTAAAATGGGGACCAAACCACACAGCAATACTCTAAGATAGGCAACACAAATAAAAAAAAAATTGCCTTCAAAGTATACTCATCTTTAAAAACGCTTGAAGTTCGTTTGAGGAAACCTAACATGGAATTAGCTTTCGAAACAATAAAATCGATGTGGGCAGGAAATGTGAGTTTGCAATCAAAGATAACACCAAGATCTTTCACCTCACTGACCCTTGAGAGTGTTACTGTTCAAAATTTATAATTAAAAGTTAACGGAGTTAACGTTCTGTAAGCACTAAAAATTTTACATTTTGATGTGTTGAGTTCGATATGGTTATACGAGCACCAATTTAAAAATAAATCAATATCATTTTGAAAGTTTAACCAATCACTATCTGAAGATATTTGACTAAATAATTTAACGTCATCTGCAAACATCAAACAGTCACAAAAATTGAAAACACCAGGAATATCATTTACAAACAAATCGAACATAAGTGGTCCCAAGTGACTACCTTGGGGGAGACCCAACCTTTATACAAATTGATGCAAAACCATCAATCTGGACGACCTGTTTATGATTTAACAAGTAGGACCTAAACCATTTCAAAAAATTCGTATTGAGTCCCAGTTTTTCAAGTTTATGCAATAAAAGTTCATGGTGAACTCTTTAGCCGCTCGACTTGTGTGCTTTGGCTCTTTGTCTTGTTGGAAGACCCATTTCAGCGGCATATCATATTCAGCAAATGGCAGCATTGTATTTTGTAGGATTTCGAAATAGACCCGCTGATCCATAATGCCTTCAATACATTTTATGGGCCCTACACCAGAGTAGGAAAAACCGGCCCAAATTAAAATTTTAGATCCCCCATGTTTTACCGTCTTCGTATATAGTGAATTTGGGTACATATTCTGTGTTAGGTGGACGACGGACGTATTGGCGGGATCCAGTACCACCAAAGATAACAATTTTACTCTCTCATCTATCCACAATACGTTGCGCCATTTCTCTTTAGGCCAGTTAGTCGTTAAGGTCATGAATACTATAGTTCAATGAGCACTACTATTATTTTGAACACAGCTGTATGTTGTACATACAGTTATGGTCATTAAAATGGAAACAGCAACAACTTTATCATATAAAGTTAAATAAAAACAAAAACAAGCAATTTTTATAATTCTAACTGTTATTATAAACTCAGTAACACTACTTTATTTTAAATGATGGGATATCTTTAGTTTTTTCTCTCTTTCTTTGTTATTGTAAATGACAAGTTTATTGAGAAAACAAATATTTTGCCTGGTCATTAAAATAGAAATAGTGCAATAATCAAGACGTATATATCTTTAAGCTCAAAAAAATGCAATAATATTTTAAAAATCTTAAATTAGCCAAGCGGTATGTACCATCTGGATTTCTTTTTTATATATAAATTTATATAAAGTTTAAAAGTTTAGAGATTATGGGGCGTGGAACGGTGGAAGGCACTGCAGCAAAGAAGAGAAAAGTGCAATTTTAATTTTACGTAAAGAAGGGTTTTCGTTAAGAAAAATAGCTGAGAAAGTTGGTAGATCTCTCAAGCTAGTTGTAAACGCAATTAAGCCAACGAGGGAAAAAACAATTGGGCCAGCCAAAAAAACGATCATCGGAGAAGATAGAGACATCATTCGTGTATCAAAAAAAGATCCTTTTAAGTCTTCAAAAGACATTAGAGCCGAGTTACAGCTTGGAGTTTCTTCCAGAATAGTTTGCAAGACACTTGCCGAAAATAATTTGCACGGGCGAATCGCAAGAAATGCCCCTTTTAAGAAAAAAAAAATATAGCATCTCGCTTAAAATTTGCAAAAAAAACATCTTAGTTGGACCGGACCGGAAGGAGTTAAAAAATGGAGAAATGTTTTGTGGACTGACGAAACGAAGATCAACTTGTTCGGAAGTGATGGCACGCAAGTTGTTCGAAGGCCAAAAAGTTGTGAACTTAATTCTAAATATACCATCAAGATTGTAAAGCATGGAGATGGAAGTATTCTACTTTGGGGATGTTTCTCCTGGTATGGCCTTGGACGTATTCATCGTATTGAAGGCAAAATGGATCAAGTAGCGTATGTTAATATTATGAAGAACACGATGCTGCCATATGCGGAAGAGGATATGCCTTTAAAATGGATCCTGCAGCAGGATAATGATCCAAAGCACTCGTCAAAACTCGCAAAAAAATATTTTAATGACGAAAAAAATTAAAGTTAAGGATTGGCCATCCCAATCACCTGATTTAAATCGCATAGAACACTTGTGGGGAGATTTAAAAAAGGCGGTTGGGGGCACTCCACTAAAAATAAAATGGAATTGTGGCAGGTTATAATACAAGAATGGGCAAAAATTTGCGTTGAGAGATGCCCAATAGGTGTCAAGCTGTAATTAAGAGTAAGGGTGGGGCAACAAAATACTAAAAAAAAATATTATGAACTATTAAATGTTATAGTTGTTTTAATGTTTAATTTTTGTATTTATTTTAATGACCAGGAAATATGTTAATTTTTTGTTTAAATATATGAATATTTTTTTGTTAATAATTTTTTTAATTTTTTTTATAAAAACTAGTTTTAAAAACAGAAAAAAAAAACAAATTGAAGTCCAAATTAAAATTTATTTTAAGTTTTTATTGAATAAAGTACTTGAATTCTTAAAACCTTAAGTATTGTTTCTATCTTAATGTCCATGACTGTATGTATGTACATAAATAGAGAGTACAATAACTGAAAAACTCTTAACTGGGAAATTGAAAATGACAGAAAGCTCTATACCAAAAAGGTACAGGGTGACCACACAAAGATGCCCATATTTCTTTTTGAAATAACTCCAGAACCAAAGCACGTACAACAACGATACAGATTTTATTCGAAAATACAGATTAGACAAATTATTTATGAAATATTACATCCATTAAATGATGCCCGTTTTGGCTTACACAATCGTTTAATCTTTTGACAAAATTTTCGAAGACATTTCTTAACATTTCCGGCGTAATCTCAGAAATTTCTTGTCGAATGCGCGCTTTAAAATCCTCCAAATCACGTATGTACATTGTACACGAGTCGTGTAGACACGCCCTTTCAAATATCCCCAGAGGAAAAAATCCGGAACCGTCATATCGGGAGAACGAGGCGGCCAAGCGAAATCTGTCGATCGAGAGAGTAAACGAGTACCGAACGCTTTTTTCAACAGAGCGAGCGTTTCGCAGGCAGTATGGCACGTCGCACCATCTTGTTGGAATATTGTTCGACTCAAACGACGTCAACGGCGAAGTTTGGGGAGGAGGAAGTTGCTTAACAAGTTTCTGTACCGTTCTCCGTTTACCGTTCCATCAAAAAAGTAGGGACCGACAATGCCCAACTCCGCTACCGCGCACCAAACCGTCACACGCTGGCTGTGTTATGGCTTTTCGTGTATCCAGACTGGGTTATCTTCGGCCCAATACAATACCTGAAGTTTTGCTTGTTTACGGAGCCGGAGAGCTCGAAATGAGCTTCATCGCTCATTAAAAGATTGCCCAAAATGATCTCACCATCTGCCAATTTTCGAAGCATTGTCTGAGCGAAGAGTAAACGTTGTCTGTAGTCGGTATCTTTCAATTCATGGGTTATCATGAGCTTGTACGGGTGAAAATTCTTATCGGTTGCCTTGGCGGATTCACGAAAATTTTGAACCCATCTGTTGACAGTTTTCCATGAAGGCATGCGTTTATGACGAGGAACTTTGAACTGACGCCGGAATGCACGTCGTACTTTTACATACGAATTTTCGCGAAAATATAACTCGACGCAAAATGCTCGTTCTTTATCGGTATAACTATCCATGACGACTGATAACAGTGTTACCACCGGAGCGAGACAAAAAAGAAATATGAGCATCTTTGTGTGGTCACCCGTTATTTTGTTTGATTAAATGATGAGTCGTTTCAATTCTGCTGATCTCAAAGCAAACAACTCTATAATATATAAGAAGTTCCCCAAAAAAATACGATTTCAAAACAACTTAGTCAAATATTATGTTCATTGCACCTCTCTTAGATAAGAGGATTTAATTTTCATTTTTCATTCAATTTTTAGAAGTTTAACTCAGTTCAGGTACCTATTTATGATGTTTTTCATTTCTATCGCATACATTTTGAAATAAACAAATAGTGATGACAAGTACCTTAATCTATTCTAAGAAAAATAAAATATTCCAAAAGAAATAAAAAAATTGGACTTAAAATTAAAAATAAAAATGTTTATTCAAACCATTAGTCATTTGGTTAAATTATTCATATTTAAACATATTTTTACGTCAGTTGTTTAATGTTTATTAAAAATACCTATGTACATTATAATTTAACTAATGTAGTAGGTATCATCTAAGTACACATTGAAAATAGCCTTTTGTGTTATAGAATATTTACAAATCAGACACAAGATCTTGAATTAGATAAAAATATTTATTCTTAAGCTACCTATAATATTTCACAAGAGAATTCTGACACAAAATGTTGTAAATTTAAAACTTTATCGTACGATTAAACAATTGAATTAGACATTTAAGTGACATGATAGAAGACGTTAGATACTTGCATACATATGTACATATATGTATGTATATTTAAATATTTTCTTTATCTTTAACATTTGACGGAAGAAACTTGAATAGTTGGAAAAATATTAACTGACGTACATATATTTTGTATTTAAGTTGAAAAGATCTTAAGGACAAGTCATAAGGTTTGTTGCGAACCTTACGATATGTTCAAATACAAAGTGTGTTCAGTTTTGTGTATCAATCAGTGTTGGGACTTCTACCACTTTTTGGTGTTCATGAAAATCTACCACCTAAAAAGCAAATTCTACCACTTTTTGTAACTCACCGTTCACCTATCATTAAACTCTATACCTTTTAATATTTATAGTATATTTAAATTTTTTGTCAATAAATCTTAAAATTATAAACGAGTTAAATAAAACATTTCAATCTGAGAGCTCAAAAATACACTTGATATTCGAAAGAACGACTACATTAAAATTAAATTTTATGAAAAATTTTGTAAAACCAGAAAATAAATGTAAACACAAATATAGAAAACAGTGAAAACTATTTAACATATTCTCAAATGTATTTTGGCCTTTACTTTGAAAATGATATTGTTGAACAAGGTGTAATGCAACTACGAAAAATTATATGCAGCTATTATATTGAATTATGTGTTCAAATTGGATAAAGGTTTACCCTTTCAAACGATGAACTAAAATTTTTCAAATATTTAAACCCGAAAAACGTTGTTGATAGAACAATGCCATCAGTTTTATTTCTTACGAAACATTTTTCACCAACTATAAATAACTCAGAACTAGAGTTAATTAATAATGAGTGGAGAAAATTAATTGGATAAAATAAATTACTCCAAATTTTTAAAACTGATAACATTGTTTCATGGCTTTTGATTAAAAACATATCTTCCTTTATGTTGGAGCTTTGTTGCTTACCGCATAGCAGCGCTATTTTCAGATTTAAAAAATATAAAAAATGAAAAAAGAAATAAATTAAAAACTACAACCGTTCACAACATTTTGGCTGCAAGGGAAATTAAGTTAGAAAGTTATTGAATATAAGATTTACTACATAAAAATGGGTTTTAATTTCTACCACCTTTTTGACATCATTTCTACCACTCTTTTGCTTCTGCGAGGTCCCAACACTATTCAATATAGTGGTTTGAGGATAAAGTTTTCAAGACAGTGTTTTGAAAATTATTATGAGAAAAAACAATTTCTTTTGATACATTGCCACATTCATTAGATTCATCATTGTTTTTTTTTATAAATAGGTACCTATCTGCATAATGTTACAGGCAGTATTCAATTTCCATTTCTTACAGCGTTTACTTTAAAAAGCTACAGAATTATGTGCTTATTCCATTTTTAAGGCAGGATAAAATTGGGTAGCAGCAACAGTAGGGACCGTTCAATGATTATGACTCTTAAATTGATTTTTAAACGTTGAATTAATTTAGGTCTTCTTTAATTTTCAGTTTAAGCATAAATCTTTGCAATTATAAAACTTAACTGAAAAAGTAACACGTTTTTAACTAAAATATGAAAATATTCAGACGAGTACCTACTTGCTGATGAATTAGTTAGGTATACCCTTGGTGGTTTATGATATTGAGCGAAATGTTTTGAAATGAACTTTGTTCTTCATGTAGGTACGTACGTCTCAATTTATAAGGAAATGCTTGATGACATCGTGTTAAGCTATAGCTATGGAATTATAAGCTAATATTAAAAAATGTCCTTTAGTTGAAATAGAATCTTTTTATTTTGCTTAATTACTTAAGTTAACACTAATATTTCTGTTCCACTTATAAAAGTATTCACCAATGTCCATGAATAAGCCAATAAAATTAGCATTACCAGTGCTGACGACACGATAGTGACGATAGGGGCTCTCTTTCCATTTGCCTTCATGCAAAGAATCTCAAGAGTTCTTCAAGAATTCTCAGGAACCTGATTCTTTGCCCAACATAACGTAGGTTATGCCTTCATAAGTGAGCAATCCAAATTGCATTCCATGTTTTAGAAGTTTCTGTTTGCCTCTACAAATAAATTTTCATATCAAATTGAGTGCAATGGTTTTCTCTGATTCAGCGGTATATTTCGATTGCTGAAAGTTTCTCAAAAATAAATTTTTTAATTAAACAAAAGATGAATATTTATTTCAAAAACATACCTACCAATGGAACCCCAAAATACTCAACTCTTCAGCATAATGGAATTTTGGTATTGAGGTTTTGCATGCAGTTGGTTCTTCACATAATTATTGATATTATTCATCCTCATTCCTTGTTGTAGAAAACTTTTTCTTATAATAATAATGTGGTTTTATTTATAAATTATTGAATTTATTATTTAACTTAGTATATTTCTCTTTTTATTTTTATTTAATATATATGTCAAATTCCATAAATGTCAACGAAATTCACCTTTTCGAATTTTCAACTCATTGAATTTCACCATTCAAAACTTAAGGTGAATACAAAATGCGGCGATTAAGTGGATGGAATTAGCAATTGCAACACGATGCCGCGCCGCGCCGCCGTGCGTTCCATCAAGCGGGCGCGCGTAGTCGAATCGACCGCGCTTAGTACATTTTCGTTCATATTATTATTTTTACCCATCATATGTAATTCTCATTTCTAGTAGCCTTTTTCATAATTTTAAGTACTTTTTTGACAAATTAGACTTTAAAGACAATGATAATGTATCTGAGTACAAATCAATAAATAATTATTGAATAATTAGTGCTTTATTTCTCTTATTCATCCCATAGGTCTTTTCGGTTACGCGCGCCCGCTCCCCTTACAAATGACCTCGCGCATGCTTAAAGGTTAATACATTGGAAGTACATAGTATAAACTTGAGCAATTATAGCATTCTATCAACACATAAGAAATTCTGGGTAAACCTGAAGCATCAAATAAATTTATCAGCGCTAAAACGAATTGTTTAAATTTGTATGTACAAATTTGTTCAAGATTGAAACAAAATTAACTCGAACTTGATTTTGAAAATAAAGTGATAAAAACTAAAAAAAAAAAATTAGGTGGCACTACAGTCCGTTGAGAACTAGGGCCTAGTGACTTACGGCTCTCAACCATTAATGTGTGCGGGTAATGTGGTCATGAATTGTGGGGACCTACAGTTTCAAGCCGAATCCGAACGGCTAATTTAAGAAAGCTTTTTTTTATGACAAGAACTACTCTTGGAGAATGTGTCAATTTCTCGCAAGAGGCAGTACCCGTGAAAAAAAACTTCAGATGGCACAGGCAGGGAACTCTAACTCTAGCATGACAGTATAACAGTGGCGATGGCACCATATACATAAGTCTATTCCCATTGACTTACCTTTTGTAAATCTCAATATCAACAAACAAACTTCATGCAACATGTATATAAACAAATCTTACAACAGCAACGCTTGTGACATCGATATTACCTTACAATAATTCAATCAACATGTATTTTCTTCTTTAAAGGTATGCGGGGTTGTTATTTCATCGCTGAACAGAATAAATTTTGTTTTCTCTCCCGTTTCCGCTTCTACTTCTCGCTACGCATGTGCTTCTTTATTCAATCAACGCTTTCTTAAGCATAGAAATAACCCGATGTTCACCGACTTTCATAAATGAATTTGTATGTATCTGAAAATTCACTTGCTTGTGCAAAAAAACAAAGAAGACTGTTGGAAACGGAGAAATACGCATTGCGCATGTCAGGTTGAGCCTAAGCAAAGCAGTACGTTGACGCACTACACTTGATATTCATTTTCATAGATTAAACAAAAAATGCAACCATTCTGTATGACAAAAATGTAACCCGTCTTTTATGGACTTATTGGACATTTTCCTTCATTCTCGGCGGATGAAGTTTAAGAAGTAGGGGTTGCCACTTAAAGAAAATTGCGTAGTGGAATATTTTTTGGCAGAAAGTTACTTTAATTTTTTGGCAGCGAGTACAGCCATAAGACTCAACGCCTCATCTCAGTGGACCAACAACAATGTTGGGCACTCCATCAATCTGAACCTCTTTGGTTCTATACCAAAGTACATAGACTACACTATCCCAAAACCCAAATTTGGTAAAAACTTCCAGGTATCCATTCCATCCAGGGATGAATGGGAAGACAAAAAACTCCTAGATGGCGAAAGCATCCATTTTTACACAGATGGATCCAAGACAAATGAGGGAGTTGGTAGTGGTGTGTACTCAGAAAAGCTTAATCTAAGCATCTCATTCCGCCTCCCTAATCATTGTAGCGTCTTCCAAGCGGAAATTTTAGCGATCAAAGAGGTTCTCTCCTGGCTAAAAGAAAACGTGATATCAACTTCTGATATACGCATCTTCTCTGACAGTCAGGCTGCTATCAAGTCTCTTGACGGCGTCTCAACCAACTCTCTAACGGCCCTCGATTGTCGATCGTCTCTTATGGAGATGGCGCAGCAATTTAACATTCACCTATGCTGGGTGCCGGGCCACAGAGACATCGCAGGAAATTGTAGAGCCGATGAACTCGTTAAAAATGGAACCGTCATACCTATTTCACCTGAAAGGGAGAAGATAGGTATACCGATAGCTACATGTAAACTTCTGCTAAAAGAAAAAGCTTTCGAGATAGCAAACTCTACCAACATGCGCAGCCACAAAACCAATATGGCCTTCATTGGACCTAAAGCGCTCTAAAGACTTGTTATCCCAAAGCAGACTTCATATTAGCTCCCTAATAGGTGTCCTTACGGGACACTGTCTTATATGCAGACACGCAATACGACTTGGTGTAGCCTCAAATGACTTCTGCAGAAGCTGTATGGACGAGGAAGAAGAAGAAACAATCTCTCACCTCCTCTGCACCTGCCCTGCTCTTTCACGAAGACGCAAACTTCATCTGGGAGAATACTCTTTTGATGATCCCAGTGAACTAGCTAAAAAGGATATCAGATATCTCCTTCGCTTTATAAAAAGCTCAAAATGGTTCAACTAGTGGGAAGTAATTCTCTAGATTCATGTGGTATCACAATTGGCCTTTCTTCTGGCCTTAGTGTGTGGTTTTTGTATCCACAGCCACATTAACCTAACCTAACCTACTTTAATTTTAGTTAAGTGGCACAAGTAGCCAAAATGAACTAGGCAAATGAGATTTTGTTCTAAAATACAGTTTACAAGCAGATTGCAGTGCAAGGTGTATAAATAAAAGTGTGAACAAAAAAATTATTGATTGAAGATAAAAAGAATTAAAGTTTGAATTGGAAGTGATTTGTGAAAAGTGGTAGCATTTTATTTAAATTTTAGTTACTCAAAAGTCACAATGGCTCTTATAGGAATAGATTGCTTTTTGACAGATTTTCTGTTAGATGAAAATATAATGGCTTTGAGAAACTTAATTTCTTAAAGAAAAAAAAGTGATAGAAATAGGACGCTCTACCCCTCCTTTGAGCTTATCTTTTAAATTATAAAACAAAGATTTTTTTTTAATTTGATTCAAAATAAACAAACGGATGTTAAAAACGCCAAAAGAGAAATAGAATGTTTTGAGTCCTGGCTTGGCTCTGAATCAATTTTCGAAAGTTTAAACGGTTGCGCAGAACCGCCACGAAAAAGAAGATTACTTGAAATAAATTCAAAAATGCGCTATAAACGCCATTTTATAGAAATTAAATATAATATTATAGGTCAATTTAATATAAGATATACATCTTTTACTAATTTAGTATTCTTAGATTTACTTAATAAATCGAAATATGATTCTTTTGTAGCAACAATTCCGGATGAAAAAATATCTTCTTTAATAAATATTTTTTCTGGAATACTCGTTTTTGCGGCTTTAAAAAATTAACTTAAAGTTTTGTATACAACTCAACCCCTTCTTCACCTTGAAGCTGTAGCATTCTAAAACATTTAAAGAATGATATGTTACGTGACACATTTCCACAAAATTTTAATTTGAGTATATTGTTTTTAACACATCCGATAAGTGTTGCTTCAGTTGAGGGATCTTTTTTAGCTCTTAAAAGAATACATACTTATTTAAGAAACGCCCAAGGACAAAGTAGACTTTCCGATCTAGCATTAATTTAAGAAGAAAAACAGCTTCTCCTTAAAATTAAAAGTAAGCCCAACTTTTACTTTTTTTTTATCTTATTGTAAAAATAATATTACTGAAAGAAAACACTTTAACCGAAAAAAAGTAAGTCTTTTTTCTCCGAGTTACCTTTAGAAATAAGTCACGCCTCGCCACTGCAGTATAACGCACTAACCATCACGCCACGAGCACTACTGCGATAAGAACTATCGTTCTAAAAAAGTAATTTTATACTTGACATATAAACGACATTTTACATCTATTCAGGACTTTATAAAAAAAAACTTTTGAGAAGTAAAAACTACACGCCATTAGTTAAAGTTCAAGAATGCACACTTCACCAACAAATGTCACCACGAAAATGCTTGGTATTTTGAAGCTACAGTTCACTGTCATTCATGAAAAGTTTCCTAACCGTGTTATTTCTCGAAAATATTATCGTAGATACTACTCGCTTAAGGCAGCCCTCCTTTCGTAGACGAATCGGCGCATTCACTAATGTAGTCACTACGTTGTGAAGTCATTCTGATTGGCTACTACAAAATGAATTAAAATTTTCCTTCTGACGTAGTGTAAAAATTCCGGCTACAAAATTAATGGAGAATGATTTTTAAGGTTTCACAATTAGCTGCTCGGTAAAGACACAAGAATTCAAAATGAAATAAATTGTGTCTTAAATTTGATTTTATTCAATTTAAAAACACAAAAGATTATTTAAAGTTATCAAATCAAAAATGTTTCTTATTTTATATATTTGCATTTGTCAGTAATATGACAGTTCGGGATTGAATAGCTTTGTAGTGCTATTTTGCATTCACAAAGCTAGTTAAATGTTGACTACGTAGTCACAAGATTTAAGAATGCGCTCAATGTCATTCAATAAATTATAAAATACAGCAACGTCAAATAAAAAATGGAATGTTTAATGTCATGACTAAATATACAATTTGGAAATTGGTCAAAAAATAATCATTCCTTAAAAACTAAAAATACGTGCAAAATATTATATTTTTTTTTTTGTTTTAAGATTACTCTTTTCGGCTGTTTTGGTCATAATAGTTTATTAATGAAACAAAATCATTATTTTTCCCGACGTTTCGACTAAGTTTTTAGTCTTCTTCAGGGGCACTTTATTAAACATTAGAATAAATACAATTATAATTAGTTCGTAATTACATACATTATTTAAGAAGAGACTTACTTTACGTTAACTTGAGTTACATTAAACAATTAACAAAAATAAAAAAGATGAAACTTTTTTTTAATAAATTAAAATTTTTTATGAGCACTTCATTGTCAGAAGTTTAGTCAACAACTAAAAAAGAGAGGCAGATATAATCTATATTTTATAAAGAAGCATACAAAAATACAATAATGTTATGTGGTGACCAATGAGCAATAAACTGATGAAATGCACTGTGTATCTTGTTTTCGGTTCATGTTGTTTTTATTATTTAAGATGTGTAGTGTTTCTAAAGTGTATCTTTTTGAAATATGTTTTTCCGTTTGAAGAATTTTTGTGTTATCGAAGTCTGGTATGTGGTTTTTCTCTATGCTGTGGCTGGCAAGCGCTGTTTTTTGGGAACTTTTTGTTTTAATATCCGATTTATGGTTAGAGATTCGTTGTTTGAGTAGTTGTTTGGTTGTTCCAATATAACAAAGTCCGCAGTTTTCAGTTTCATTTCCTAAGCAGTCAATTTTATAAACAACATCCGTACTCTGATCTTTGTCCTTTTTCTTTGTGAGTTTCGCGAAAAGTGTATTAAGTGTTATGTTGGATTTATATGCGATGTTGACATCTTTCGTTTTGCTTGAAATCGTTTTTTTTAAAGCTCTCTGCAAGTTTCGGGACTTAAACAAGGCTTTTAAAATATCCGGTTCTTTTTTCTTGGTCTGTTTTTGGTCGATTTTTTGTGTGTTTCTCAAATAAACCATTAATAATGTTTCTCGGATAACCATTTTCAATAAGGATTTTCGTGAGTCTTTCGGGAAAAAAACTGAAAAATAATGATTTTGTTTCATTAATAAACTATTATGACCAAAACAGCCGAAAAGAGTAATCTTAAAACAAAAAATAACATACAAATTGGTCAAAACAAACCCCTGGCAAAATATTATATTTTATCTAACTTACTTTATCAGTTTTGGCTTTTATATTTATTAATTTATCTTTTTAATATGATTAAGATTTTCATGCAACACAATTAGTTGAATTAATAAATTACCTGAAATGGAAGAAAAACAAAATTAAGAAATCACATTCATATAAAATATTTATGTGATAAATGATTTGCGTATAGATTCAGAGTGATTTCTTGGTATTTTAGTTTGAGAAGAAATTTTAAAATTCGCTTTGATTCTCTCTGAATTCTATTAATTTATAATATTAAACTACCGTCCATAAAAATATTAAATTAAAATATAAAGCTTACTATCACTAGCAATGAATATAGCAATTACAGATTTTTCTGTCATGGTGAATATCCAGCTTAATAAAATAATATATTCCCCACATACTACTGAACGCAACCTATTGCAGTCTTCTAACATTTCATTCATCTCCCGCTGTAAGAAAACCAATCATATTGAACGATTTTTGCTACCCAACCAACTTTAAACACTACAAGAAAGTAACAACCACCATACATGCCTTTTTGCCATTTAATAACCTAAGTGAGAAAAGTACAACTATCGTTATCAAAATGAGTATGGCCGTCAATATACCTAGTTTTTCTTTCTGATTTGAATTGAATTCCTCGTAATATAATTTTTTCTCGTGCAGATCTGTGACCACCGCGTTTGTCTCTATTTTATGTTTAAATAAATAATTGCAAATTAGCAATATCGATTGTCTAATTATAGCAAAACAATAAATACTTTTTACATCATCAATCAAAAAAAAAAAAATCAATCTCCCCTACACAAAACAACAACAGCCGAAAAAATGAAATGAAAAATCCAACCATTCTCGTAGTGTTCGTTCGTTCGTAGTGTTGAATTGATGATGAGAAAAAGTGCAAAAAGCAGTGAAAAAAGTGGAAAAATTTAACAAATTGGTGTGTTTTTTCATTAAGTTATTAATTTATCATCCTTCGAATCCCATTGTCCAGCCATTAGGCAATATGTCAAACGGTCGAGCATGAAAATTTGTGCGAAAAATAATGAAAATTTGTCAAAAAAATTTCTTCCGTTTTCCCACATCCACTCGCACTCCACATTAAGAAGACGTCGTCGTCGTAGTTGCCGTTGCCGTCGTCGTTTCGTTGTTGGTTCGGGTCGGGTGGATGGCGGTTCGTGGTTCGGGTAGGGTGCTGGGTGCTGGTACTGCTGCTATTGCTAGTGCTCTGCTGTTCGACTCGAATCGGGTGTGTGCATAAATGAAGGAAGAGATCAATGAACAATTATTGTAGTTGATCTCCCGTTCTGCGGAGCATTCATCGTCATCGTCATCGAGGTCTGGTCTCCTCTTCTTCGTTTTCTATGTCGATGTCGATGTCGTTCTCGTCAAAATTTCATTGCCGAAGAGAGAAGAGTGTTTTCTGTGTTTCCGTGACGTTTATTTTGCAATATTTTTACCAAAAAAGAACTCATCTCTTTTTTGTTGTTAAATATAAACAAAATAAAACTTTCGCAAATAGGGAAAACGGTAATAGTCAATGCATAATTAAAGAGGAAAACCTTAAAATCTGTAATCGGTGTGTGGCGATGGTGAATGTCGATGTCGATGCCGTTTTCTTAGTCTTTTTTCGTTTCTGCGTTCCTTCTTATAATTTGCACCAAAGAGTGCATTGATTTTATAATCCTATATTCAACGAAATGGCGAAGCGAATGTGAGAATGAATACCGGAGACCGACCGGACACGGGCAATCTGGAGGAGATGCACCAGCACCAGCACTGGCACTGGCAATAGCACCACCACCAATCATTTCGCACCTCTCTCCTCGTCATCCTCGTCCTCGTTTTTGGTCTTGGTCTTGGTCTCGGTTTCGGTCTCGGTTTGGATCTCGGTGTCGTCCGTTCGAGTTTTGACGTCGAGCGACGTAGGGAACAGACCAAGACAAGAGGACAGTTTGCAATTCTTTTCTTCATTTCGTGATGATGGCGCACAAGTTTTACAATTGCAATTATATGTATTTTTGTTTGTTTGATATTCTGAAAGTGTCATGAGTGTCTTTCTTGTCTTTGGGCGTTGGTGGATTGGATAAGGATTGCATTCGAATTCACATTCGCATTCACATTGGAATTGCACTGTTTCTCGACTTTGACGTTGGAGTTGCAGTTTTAAAGGTTTTTCTTTATTGAGTTTTTCTTTTATTGCAATTTCTTTGGAATGAAAAATTAAAGCAACCGAGAAAATTATAAAAAAAAAAAAATAACGAATATATTGCCAAAAATATGGCATTTTTTAAGAGAAAATTCATTTGTGAGAGACAATGAGAGCGTGTGTGAGGCAAAGGCAACAAAATCTCACGCTGGTTTTCAATACAATTTGCTTACGGAACGGTTGTTTTTTGTTGTTTTTTTATGGTCTTGCTCTTGCTTTTGCCTTGTGTATTGTCTGCTGGTGCTGTCTCCCCAATCAGGGTAGTCTTTTGTTACTTTAAAATTCCAAAATAGTAGCATAATTTTCCAGACAATACAAATGCAAGATTCTGTTGATTATGTTTATATTTGAGCTGAATCAGATTAAGTACTGTCAAAGTTGAATGACACGAAAATATAACCATATTAAGAATGTTTATATTATATTGATTTTGTCCGGTTTATATTTCTAAAAGTTTTGAGAATTTGTTGAGAGCAGTAGAATAAAATATAAACACAATAATTCATCTAGAAGAAAAATAACTTTTGTATATTTCTTTCTTCCTATTTAAATTGTGCAATGGAAAATAATTGAGAAATCGAATTCTTACGCCCATGTTCCGAATTCCGGTCGAAAGTGAATTGAAATCACTTTTCAATTTCACGTGAAATGAAATTGGATGTTCTTCAATTCGATCGATTTCGAAAACTTCGAAATTGTTTCGAACTGTCAGAACTGAAGGATCATCCATTTTTATTTTGTTTCTCAAGTAAAATGTTTGCTGTTTTGAAGATGGATGCAATATTATTGGCAATTTTAAGTGGAAAAAGAAAGAGAAAAAATAAGAAGACGAATTTTGCGAGACAAATCAAATATATTGAATTTACCTGACACAATGTAAGTGTGTGAAAATTATATAGAATTGTTCTGATAAATAAAGTAAATTCTTGACTTCCTCTTTTACGCTTTCATTGTAATTTAAGATTAAGCAAAGATGCTTTTTTATACATACATATGTACATATATGTTCTAAGGGAAATAGAACCCTTATAATACCTTCATCGATTCCTTCAATTCAAAAACTTGCTGCAACCCTCCGATTCCTAGCAGAAGGAAGCTATCAAAGATCAATTCACAGAAATAAAAAAAGTGATTTGAATGCGTTCAAAAAATGGAACAAACCGAAATACAGAACATCCATTTGCATGTTCGAAAATGCAATTCACGATAACGAATTGTGGAACACCCAAATTCACTTTCGCAAAGTGTATTCACAATATGTGAAATGCAGAACATGGGCATTTAAAATTCCATTTTAGTTTTGACGTAAAAAACGAGAAGTCTAAATGTGAAATTTTGTTTAAAATTCAGAGAAAACGGAAGTTTACTAAATTTTAGATATTTAAACTAGCTAATAAGCTTGTAAGGAAATTTCTTTAAATACTGTCAAAAATGACAGACACAAATACATATAAACAAATAAGGCATGTTCAAATCGTAACAATTGTGTCGTTTAAAGTTTAAACTTTGTTTAAAATTCAGAGAAAAACTGAAGTTTACTAAATTTTAGATATTTAAACTACTTAAAAGCTTGTAAGGAATTTTTTTAAATACTGTCAAAAATGACAGACACAAATATAAACAAATAAGGCATGTTCAAATCGTAACAATTGTGTCGTTTAAAGTTTAAATTTGAAAATTTGTTTATAATTCAGAGAAAACGGAAGTTCACTAAATTTTAGAAATTTAAACTAGCTAATAACTTGTAAAGCCGCCAATTCACGACACAAAATAACTGCGCAAACTGGGGTTTGCGCAGTTTAGTTGTGTTGTGAATGGGGTTGTTTGTGCGATTTGTGCAGTTTAACTGTGTAAAAATTAAAACAATTTTAATATTTTTGCTCAAGTCTTAAATTTGTGCAGTTATTTGTGTCATAAATGTCAAAAACTGTGCAACCGCTCAGTATGAAAATTTTATTTACGCCAGTATACATTGTTTTTTTTATAATGGCTGAACAACAAAAGATCTGGAGCGAGTTCTTCGAACTTTATAAAGAACATCCGGCTCTATGGAAAATAAAAAGCCCGGAATATGTATAGCAACAGGATAATGAAAAGTAAAACCTATGAGCGTTTGGTTTAAAACTAAAAGAAAAAAACCTAGAAGCTGACCGAGTCACAGTTGTCAAAAAAATTAATAATTTTCGGAAAAACTACAGAAAATAATTAAAAAAAGTTAAATGCTTCGGAAAGTCTGGTGCCTGAGCCGATGACATTTACATATGAACCATCTTTATGGTATTATTCAATACTATCTTTTCTGGAAGATCAAGAAACCATTACTCCTTTTTTGCACTGAGTTTTAATTTTTTTTATTGCAATAGCAAGCAATATACATATAAAGAGCTAATTTTGAACGCATGTTTACAGAATGAAAACTTTTTTAAAATGAGAACTGTGCAGTTCACTTGTATCGTGTTTTGCACAAACCGACTTGAGTAAAATTTCAGTTTGCGCAGTTATTTTGTGTCGTGAATTGGCGGCCTAAGAAAATTTCTTTAAATACTGTCAAAAATGACAGACACAAATATAAACAAATAAGGCATGTTCAAATCGTAACAATTGTGTCGTTAAAATTTGACAGCAAAAACAAATTGTGTTCATCTAATAGATTCTTGATATCCTTTTTATTGAACAAAGCTTTGAAGTCTGTTTGATAACTTGTTCACATATTGCTGTCAAAACCGCGGAAAACAAGAAATTGCAAGCTTTTATTGTTTAAAAAAATGAGTCCTTGGGTTTGGATCGATCCGCATTGCAGATAACCAAAGGAATGTAATAGAAGAAGGCAATTCAATTATAATTTTAAAGTTTTTTCATATTTAAAATTTATAACTATTTGATTTGTTTTTATAAAAAAAAAATTCTGACAAATTCCAAATAACTCTTTGTACTTCAGGTTCCTATTTGAAATTTATATTGTATAGGTTTGCGTTCAATAACATGCATTGGAAATGCAGTACCTACAAAATAAAAAAAAGATTTCGACTCGTCAAAAATAATGAAAAAACTCCAGTTTTTGACAGCACCAATTACTCCTGGAGTTATGTCCATGAAATTGAAATGGCTAAGATTCTTTAAATGGTATTTCCTGAGCTCTCTTATTTAGTTAAAATTAAAATTTTTAGGCGACTTATGTTGACGTCTTATAGTTATATTTCTTTTCCATTTGACAGTTAGACAAAAACAGAAAATTGAAACAGAAATTTCCATTTCTTTAAAAGGAGGGAGATAAAATGAGTCACTTAAAAGGTTCCAACCTGAACACCGTCAGTTTTTAAAATTATTTTGTGTTATTTCCATTAAAAATGTACTTGTAGTTAAACTTATCTTATTATTTCTTTTTGTCCCTAATACAAACAAATGAATATGTTTAATTAAACCGAACAAAAATTTAAAAAAACTGCAAATACTAATACCAATAAGCCAGTTTATTTTTCTGCTAGTTTTCACAATCGATTTGACACAGCATGATAATTAAATATAAATAAAATTCTCTAATCAGAACTTAAATGAGCGTTGTATAAGATTTTCCAATAAGTGATTTAATTTTGAACAGATCACTATTTCGGCAGTTCTCACTTTTGAAGCTGTAATTTTTGGGACATTTGCTATGATAAAACCAAGCTATTACTGAAAATGGAACGATGACCGCTTCACTCACTCACCTTCAACTTTACAATAAAATACAATGGTGCAAAATTTAAAACAACCTATTGTTAAGTGTTTAACAATTTACTAGTTAGTAATAAGTGCAATTTACTAAGAGACCCCAAAATTGTATACGCTTCTTTTCATTTTGATAGCTATTAGGCTAGGCGCGTACATGCAACTTTTAGTTTCGAAACTGTTTGGTTTCTAAACTGAGCACTATGGCTTATATGAGAGTCCGCGCACATGCAGAAACCATTCTGTCGCCCATTCGAGCACTAACTAGAAACTAGACGATCACCTTAAACCAATTCCTTAGTTTGTGTCACAAAGAATTATTGGTAACTGCGCGGACATTCTAATAAATCGTTGAGTAATTTTCTGTAAGTGCAAGAGAGAGAAAAATTTAGTCAAGGTGAATAAATGTTTCCTGTGTATTGGTTTATTTCGTTGATTACTTTCGGAGTTGCTTATGTGCGCGATGTTTGGGCAACTAACGATCGAACTATTTGGTTTCGAAAAAGTTGCATGTGCGCGCCTAGCCTTAAACTACTAATTGCCTTTTATTATAAAACTAGCATCCAAACATGTCTAAAAAGTGACAGTTGGTGAAAATAAACAAAGCAAATACGCTTAAACGGATCTATTAATTTGACTTCCCAACTGTTGACTCGACCATTCCATCCACTGCTCTTATAAGAATAATTGTACAGATGTCGTGGATTTAGCAAATTGCTAAAATTTAAAGTAACCATTCCGTGATTTTAAGGTTAGCAAATTGTTAAATTGTTAAAAGATAGTAAAATGTTAAAATCGTAAAAGTACGTTAATCATCTTTTAATTTTAGTAAATTGCTAAAAATGGCTTTAATATTTTACTAAATCGTTTTAAATTTTGCCCCAATGATTTTACCAAAAAAAATATTCGTTTTTCTTTTGAATATCAAAATTAAATATTTAAATCTCATATTGGAAAACCCCTTATTTCTTTTCTTCCTTTTTTTTATGTTGCTTAAGAGAATAAATGAAAAATCAATTTATACAATTAAGCCATAAATATATAGCAAAAGATTTTATTAAAAATGAAGAAACTTAACACAATGATAAATTAATTTATTTATGCAAAATATATATTTTGTAACTAGAAGTTCAGATATTTTATTTTAAAAAAAATATCTTTGAAAAACTAATTACAGTAATGATATGTTGTTTTAATCGATTTTGGAAGTGGACATGTAATTAAGCCACCTGCAATGAAGTACGTTTATAAATAACTAACCCTATTGAAAGCAACTTGTTACCTTCTGTGCAGCTAGTATTTAGTTAAATATCCTTTCTGTTTTATTACTTCTGCGCATCTTTTTTGCATTGTACCTACAAGCAATGAACACTGGACAGGAGTTATATTTGACCACTCTTCTTTAACAATGTTCCAAAGAGAAGCCTCATTCGTAGGTTTTCTAGACGCAACTGCTGTTTTTATGATACCCCATAGATTTTGTATGGGGTTCAGATCCGGGCTTTGAGCAGGCCACTCCAGGACCTGGATTGAATTTGATTCAAACCAGGATTTAACGACCCGAGAGCAATGCTTCGGGTCGTTGTCCTATTGAAATATCCATGCTAACGGTAAATTGTCAGCATAATCCCTATTTAAATGACTGTCCAAAATGTCCTTGTACATTTCTCCTGTCCTATTTCCATGAATTTGCACCAATGGACCAATTCCTGATGATGCAAAACATCCCCAATCCACCACGGAAAACCCTCCATGTTTAACAGTTTTTTTTTTGTGTATAATGTGTTCCGTCACTGCCAAAAACGTTGAACTTGGATTCGTCGCTCCACACGACCAAATTCCAAAAATGTATACTTTTATAAAGGTGTTCTTTAGCAAACCTCATTCTTCGAGCAATATTTTTTTTTTGACAGGTTGGGCTTACGTCTAGCGATTCGTCCATTCAATTTTTTTTCTTAAAGTCGCTTCGTATGGTTCTTGCTGATAATTGTACATCATTGTTCTCCTCTTAATTGAACAGATGTTAAAAATGGATCCACTAAGCCTAACTAATGTTCTGTCCTCAGCCGAAGTCGTTTTTCGTGGCTTTTTTCGAGGTAGGTTCTCAAAGGTTTGGTGTTTTTTAAAATATTGAACTGCATTCCTAACTTTACCTCTAGCAAAACCTAGTAATTTGCTTACTTTTATAACATTTTTGTACTTTTTGAAGCATTTGACAATAATTTTTCTTTCACATGGAGTAGAGGTTTTATTTTTTCCCATAACTGTTGTCAATTAAAATTTATGCACTTTTAAAATCTTTTAAACTATTTGAGAAAGACTAACTTTAACTTAGATTGCCTAATAGTGGATGCGAAAAACTCAAAGATTAATATAGTGACTCCACGAAGATGAAAATGTTCGTCTTCACAATCTAGATTAAGGCACTTCCTATAATCTGTATTTAAAAATATCTCTGTATCCAACTATGTGATTTCAATATTTTGCATCCCATTACTCTGCAGATTTATAAATGCAACATAAATCTCTGTAAATCCTCCCTTCCATTCCATACTTTTTTAAGAATAAAACTTGTACAACAAAACAACTCACCAAACCAAATAAAAACTGTATGCCCCTAGTGTAGGAACCAACGTACTAAAATAGTACTTTCGACATCAATGCCTTCTTCGCTCATCAGCATCGTGTCGGCCTCTTTTATTGTTGTTTCCGTGGTTCCTCTATCTAGTTTTCCATTCTGTGTGCCTCTATGGTATTTCTTTTTTGCTTATTTTTGTATTTCTTGCTTTTTGCAAAACGCAAAGTCCAATACATAATCTAATAAGAAGAATACAATACAAAAAGGGGATTAATTTCAGTCCCCCACAAAGAAACTCCTATTTTTCCAATAATCTACATCTACACGTTACATAGAATTTCCAAAACTATAAGAAAATTGCTCAATAGTTTTTCCATTGCATTTTCTTCACGAAAAGTTTGCAAAGTTTCTCAAAAATTTGGTCTTGGAAATGTTTTGAGAGATTCCATAAGAAAATTTAAACATTTTTTCCCTCCCCAACAAAATAAAATAAGTTCAAGTTTCTTTTGTTGCTAAACTTTCTCTTAACGCCACCACCAACACCACACCACACGACACCATCATACTAGAGCAGAGAAATATACTCCAAAAGGAAATGTCAAAAAATAAAAATACTCGTTTCTTCTTCGTTAACCCGGCATAGATTATGGAAATGGAAAATGGATATAGAGGTGGGAGATAGGATAGCAATAGCGATAGGAAGAATGAATGATAAACAAAAGAGAAAATTGATTTTGGTTATATTGCAATACAAAAAGAAAAAAATGTTTTTCAACTATGTCAAAAATTTAAGAGAACTTTTTGTATATTTAGTTTTAGCTCTCATTTTCGCAAAAAGCTGCTGTTCAAATGCATTTGTATGAATAAGACGAAGAAATTATATTATATGCAATGGTAAAGTTGTTCATATACATAATGTATTTATGTAAACATAATACGAACAATGTACATAATGTAAAAATTGCATTTTTTCTGCAATAGTGTTGGCATTGAAATGGAAAATAATTTGTACCTATTTCTTTTTTTCAAAAAAATACTGTCTGCTTATGTTTTCTGGAGAATTTAATATCATACACAAATTTTAAAGAATTTTAAATTCTTTACTTTCCTATTTATGCTTTTTTTTAATGTTTCAAGGTCATTTGTTTAACGCCTTCTAAGTACCTATGTAATTCGAAATCCCGTCTTTATTATATACATAGTATTTTACCTAACCACTTATGCTGTCAGTTTTCTTTGTATTCAAATATGTACTACCCATTTAAGAGGAAAAGTAAGACGCGGTTAGGATAGGTTCAAGATGATCGAAATTGAAAAGACCTCATCGTTCTTTTAATAGTCTGCGTATCTTAAGTTGTATTTGGAAATTTCAACCATTTAAATAAATAAGAAGAGTAGGTAGCTAGGTAGTATTGAACGGACCTTTTTAACTTCCCATAGGAAGTTATTGTAATGGGTCCGATTTGTCAAATTGAAAATTTTGACATTTCTCGACGTTTCAAGGTCCCTAGAGTCGAAATAAAAGATTTTTAGAAAGATGTCTGTGCGTGCGTGTGTACGTATGTACATACATACGTTCGTACGTCCGTACGTTCGCGACGTTTTTTTTGTCGTCCATAGCTCAAGAACCAGAAGAAATATCGACTTAAAATAAATTTTGTTATACAGATAATAATGCAGAAAAATGCAGAAAGGGCTCTCAAGAAAATTGCGTGGGTGGTTTTTTTACCATAGCAGTTTAAAAAAAGGTGAACATTTTGGTTAACCCTAAATATCTTACGAACCAAAACTGAAAAAAAAAAATTTGTCACGTCGAAAATTCTACGAATGCAAAATGATTTTATAACCAAAACAATTTTGTGCAAAGAAAAATAAAGTTTTCAATACCTGGTAACATTTTGAGAAAAATCGAATTGACAGTTTTTTTATAAAAAATATAAACCTAAACAAAAAAATTAATAAAAGTTGGTAAAAATTGATTTTCGACACAAATATCTTTTCAAAAATTTGAGATAATGGCTTCCAACTTATTTTAACTTATAAGAAATATTGTTTTCACCATTCGAAAAAATTTTGAGAAAAATCGAATTGACATCTTTTTTACAAAAAATAAAAACCTAAACAAAAAAATAATAAAAGTTTGTAAAAATTGATTTTCGACTCAAATATATTTTCAAAATTTTGAGATATTGGCTTTAAACTACTTTTATCTTTTCAAAAATATTGTTGTCAACATTCAGTAAAATTTTGAGAAAAATCTAATTGACAAGTTTTTTACAAAAAATAAAAACCTAACAAAAAAACAATACTAAAACTTGGTAAAAATTTACTTACGACTCAAATAGCTTTTTAAAAATTAAAAGTACAGTACGTTCTCAATTATCGCAACTAAAGGGTGGTTGCAATGACCGAAGTTGTTGCAATAACCGAGTAAATATTTTTTTAGACTCAATTCCACATGCAAAGTGAAAATCAGAAAACCAACTCTTATTTATTGCAACATGAATAATAAAAAACAAAACTAAAATAAGTTAATTCATTATAAGATATAAAAGTAGATACATAAGTACATAAATATGATTACATAATCATTATTTTAAAAAAAAATTTGACTTTTTGGAAATTTAGATTTTTTAAAATCGCCATTTCTCCAAGTTTTGGAAGACTCAAAATTTGTTCATTAGGGGCTGAATTCTGTTCTGTTCGTACCTAAAAGACACAAAAAACGTATAAAAAAGACACACCTGGGACCGGTTAGGCTAAATTTTATTACCTCAGGCACAAATGTCGAATGGAACCATTGTTGAAAGAATGCTAATGTTATCCAAGCATTTTTATTTATTTGCCTTGTATACAACTAGCATGTGGTCAAAATTTTTAAATGATCTTGGGTTTACAGATTTACCGATGACGAATAACTTAACTTTTTATAAACCAGAAGCGTTGGTGCAGGCGAGAAACGTGATTATCTCTTTGCTTGTATTTCGGCCAGGAGAAGTCGATTCCTTAAAAGCTACAAGAGTTTTGTTGGACATAAGTCGGTAGAATAGCCCAGACTCATCGGCGTAATAAATTTAATTGGGAGTCAAATCCAGCTCTCTGACTTTTTCCTTAAATTTAATCAAGAATGGATCTACAAGCTGCGGTTTATTTGATAGTTTTTCTCTACAAATTTTTAACAGGCGAATTCCGTGTCTTTTCTTCAAATTTGTCATCCAATCATTGCCCGCATTAAAAGATTCTGGCCTCTCTTTAATTTTGTTCATGCAATGAGCATGTCTTTATTTTTATTACCTCGCTGGAAATTGGCAGATGTTGCTTTCCTTGATTTTAGTGATCTTTGACTGAGAAAAATTCATTAAAACTTATAAGAACATTTTGCATTGTATAGATACATAAATGTACATTCATGCAACTTCATCGTACCCATTACTCAAAAGTAGCGGTAAAATAACTGCCGACACAAAGTGTAACGCAACATACAAAAACAAAAATAGCAAAGAACCTGTGTAAATAAGGATATGTATATAAAAACAAAAGTTGCAATTATCGAGTCAATTGTTTTTGAAGAGTTGCGATTACCGCGTCAATAATGATAAAAATTCAGCTGTTGCGAAAATCGAGGAGTTACGTGAATCGAGAGTTGCATTAATCGAGAACGTACTGTATTGTCTTCAAACTCTTTTTATTTTACAGAAAATAATACTGTTTTCGATATTCAGTAGTTTTTTTTTTATAATAATCCAACAGTCGGTTTTTTCATAAAAAAAATAAAATCTACAAAAAATAGTACGGAAATTTGGTAAAATTTGATGTTCGGTTCTTGATATCTCTCAAATTAATTTCATTCATCCAATTTGTAAAAATTTAAGAAATGCTACTTAAATTGTTAAAAATTTGTTTTCGACTAAAAATCTATTTAATAAAACTAGATTTTCAAACTTAACTATTTCTTTATATGAAAAATATTGTTGGTAATTTGAAATTTTTTAAGAATAATTCAACTGACAACTTTTTTAACCCAAGACGAAAACCTACAAACTTTTAAACATGACAAATCGACAGACGGGATGGGAAGTTATGAGTGTGAGTCGCATCCCAGACTCTTTTTTCAAGATAGGTCACTTCTACTTTTGTCAGAAATTTATTTCGTTCAACATATACAAACATGCTAAACATTAAATATTAAGTTGTATCAACTTTTAGAGCTGTCAATAAATATTAGATATTTTTTAGTGATAGGTATTTGCTTACGCTTATTAACGTTTTATTTCAATTTACCTAAATATATAATAACTTTTGTGACTATTCATATTTCAAATACAAATCATGCGTGACAATAGAAATGCCAAAATAAAAGAGATAGAAATACAAAAATAATTCACTATATTCATTCTTACCTAGCAATAAAATTAGGTTTAAATTTCTTTTCAATCTTCTTAACTGTGCGATCGATAATAATTCATTAGAAATCGAATAATAAAAATTCAGTTATCAGATTTCTGACAACGAAAGTGAGAAATTTGGTTTATATTTCTGAGAATACGGAAATCTTTGAGATCTTAGAAATATAAACTAGCCAATTGTTCCATTGTTTCTTTTGAAGTAGAAGGAAGACGGAAAGTTTATCGATTTCCATTTTTAATAAGTGTGTTCAACTGCCAATTTCTTTATGAATTTGGGCTAGTTCAAATTTCTGCACTAATTGCCATGTGAAAATTGAAATTGAGATTTAGAACGGCAATCATATTGAATTTAATACAGGTGCCCTATTTTTAGTGGCCACTTTAAGCTATCATTGGTTTTCATCATTGAACATTTTGTTTTGAGTTTTAAAAGCAATTAAAAGAGTTAAAATTTGTAATGTTTGCAGATTAACCCAGCACTTATTTTAGTTCATTTTCAATTTTTCGTTTTCAATGAACACAGTTTTTTTCACATTTCAGAACAAAATCGTTCAGTTTTACTTTCAATAATCAACAGCAAATTAAAATGCTTGATTTCATTTAGGAAACGCTTGATTCAACTGAGGACATTTGTGTTCAATGTCAGAAATTTTCAGCTGTAACAACTTGTAAAAAATTCCAATAATTGGTTTTAATGATAATCTCTGATGATAACCTAATCTGACCCCTAACTCAGTAACTTTCTTTGAGTTCCTTTTTAATTTTTCTTCACGAAATTGTTTTCAATCAACAGCTGATTCTTTAGTTTTATAATTCGGAACAAAATCGTTCCACTGAAAGCTTTCCATTTTCTTTCGATTCCCTTCTGTCATTGGTTTTCATCATTGAAAACAAACATTGGAATTTTTTTGGGCAGGCCGTTTATAGCTATCATTAAAAATGTCTGTCATTGAAAATAATTTCCTGATTGAAATCCACCGACAAATTTTTTACTGACAGAAATCTGTCATTGGAATTGTGTGAAATTGGAACACAAATCAGTGGAACGATTCGTTTCATTTTTGAACATAAAAGTATCAGCTCTTCAGGAAAATAAATTTCCGCCGGAAAAAAGAAAAATACATCCACCGACAAATTTTTTACTGACAGAAATCTGTCATTGGAATTGTGTGAAATTGGAACACAAATCAGTGGAACGATTCGTTTCACTTTTGAACATAAAAGTATCAGCTCTTCAGGAAAATAAATTTCCGCCCGGAAAATAGAAAAATACATTTTAAGAGAAAAATAAATGCGTAATTATACTTTTTTTTTCTCAACAAAATTCTTTGTGTGATAAATTTTTTATTTCTAATCAAACGGAAACACCATCAAATATCGATTCAAACATTTTTCCGGATCGATTTCAATGATAGCAGTAACTGGCCCCTAACTCTTAGTGCTTGAATCTAATCATGAAATGCTTGATTTTATTGTGAAATGACAGAAATTATTAATGATAGCTATAACCAACCTGTCAAAAAACATCTAATGATTTGTTGCAATGATGAAAACCAATGGTCGTGTTCAAAGATCAATCCAAAGCTATCTGGATAGGTTTGTATTGTTATTTACATTGGCAAGGGTTGTCGGTTGGTTCCTTTACCCTGTTTCTCTGTTGTGCTTTGGGATTATTTTTAGTCCAAAGTCAATACTCAACAATTTCTCAGTTTTTTATTTTTATTTTTAGTCAATATGAAAGTAAAGGACTGACTTATACCGATCGTTTTGTGTCCCCCTCACTGAATACTTTGTAATACTGTGAAAAAGTATTCATGTTATTCTTCAACAAGTTTTTTGATAACAGAACTTAAAAATGTTTGTTCTATTTCTTCTTCTTTTCTGAAAAACAATTATCACATTAGTTCAAAAGCTTAAATCTATTAAAAAAGTCAATACTCTCAAAATATGTCGTAAATATGGATATCACTTTAATGGCGGTGCCTTGAAATAAAGCGAAGTGAAATAAGACTAACTTTAATAAATTGGAATTATTTCACTTGGCTTTATTTCACGACAACTTTATTGCATTACATTTAATAACAGCTGGTTGCTAAGTGATTCTAAACATTTCATAACTTAAATTTTAAAAGTTTAATGAAAGCCAATAATGAACTTAAATTTTTAACTATGAACATTTTCAATTTCACGTCTTAGTATTCTACGCCGCACTCAGATAACTCAAAAGAATGAACGATGTAGGATTACTTCGCTGAATAGCCGCAAAAATGCTGTCATAGTTAAAATATCAGTCTTTTTGCATCATTGCAACTCTTAAAGTTTCAGTTTTGAATTTTATATTTCGGAATCGTTGGAGTATTTTACTCTCCAACTGTCATTATAATAATATCCAAAAATGACAAAAATTCAAAAACAGAGGCATTTCTTTTCCATATTAAAAAAATGTTAGTTAAATTAAAATGTTGTTGGTTAATATTTAGAGGGAAGTCCGTTTCGTCTTCTTGGTGCACTTTAAGTTTTCCACTCATCACTCAGGTTCATCAATTCAATTATCACAAACAATAGGTTGTAAGGGTAAACATAAGGCAAAGTACAACGCCAAAGATTTCAAAATCCCGACATTTGCCACACTTCGTTAAAAAAGTACAAACTTGAAACATGCTCGACCGTTTGCTTGCCACCTTAAAAATTTGTATCAAAAATTAAAAATATGTAATATCAAAATGTATATTCTTTGATTTTTTTTTCAGGAATTGTGAACCCTTCTTAATTAAAGTTATTTCAACAGCTCATAAACGTAGTGTTCAATAACCACAACACGAATAAGTACATATAAATATAATTTAAACAAAACAAAAAAAAAATACCTTCTTACTTACGTTGATTGCAAAATCGCAATAGAGTGTATAATAAATTCGAAAATAAAATAAAATAAATAAAAAATATAGTGCAAACAAGTGAGACCATCAAAAAAGTGCGGTTCCCACTGTGCGGTGACCTCTAAAATTAAGTGCGCCTATGTTTGTGTTTTCTTAATTCTTAATTTTGTTTTTTTTTCTTTTAATTTTTATTTGTTTAATAATTATTTATTCTTTTGGCCATTTTAACCACATACATACATACATAAGTAAAAACGCAAAAAAGAATAATAATATTTAATATTAGAAGCTTCCCCATTCCCACACTCTGTGCAAACTTTTGGCCTGAGACGGAGCCTCAAAATCGTACTCGTTATATTACTTAATTGTAAAGAGACTCTGAACCTGCAGCAAAAGAGGAAGCAAGGGGGAAGCAAACCAAGTGTTTGTGATTTAGATTTCATTTTAAATTGAACCGTGCTGTGTCGACCACGATGACGGGATGATGTGGAAGATCATTTCGAACGGATTTAGTTAATGAAACTCAATTACGTTTAATTCGGAGCAAAGTCGTCCGTTGTTCGTTGTTCTCCGCCGCCGCTGTCACCGCTCCGCGCCGCGCCGCCGATAAGGGGAAGTCGTGACATCGTGAAAATTCAGATTTAAAAACAACAATAAGTTTGATTCGAGCCCTCGGGTCGAATAGTACCTGCGCGAAATTGTCTCGTATTTTTTTTTTTTAAATAATTTAAAGACGAATGAATCTTATAGATCAGTAATTTTTTGTTTGAAAAATAGTATCGTGATCGGCTACTGAAAGAATCATGGCCGAGAATCAAACGGCTAGTGAAGACTCCGGTCAGCAACAGCAGCAGCAGGATCAACAGACTAGTAGTCAGCAATCCCAGCAAACAGACAGTTCACCGGATCAGGAAAGTTCAAGTGATAGTATTACTCCCAACCCAAGATCAAAGACTTTGAATATGCGAAATTCACTAACTTGCATCAAATTGCCAAGGCCTGTAACCTCGACCAGCACCAGCATTGACGGATCATCAGTTCATAAATCATCTGGCAAACATCATCATCACAATCACAACCACCATCATAACCACAATAGCACAAGCAGTGGTCATCACGAGCATAATGTGATCCATCGGACCACAAGTGAGAGCCTTCGCTTGGGGTTGGATTATCCAGGCAATGGTGGAGGGGGCAGCATGACAAATTCCACCAGCAATAGCAGCTCAATTCGGGAGGGATCCTCCTCGATGGCTGCTACAACAAAAAGCTCCAACTCGACTTCAAATCATTCACATTCAATGTCGTCCTCGTCCTCCCACTCGCATTCGTCGCGTCCACATTCGCACCCACACCTCCCGAACAGTGAGGGTGGTCCAATGCAAAGAAAACCAAAGACATCATCGTTTCAGATAACATCGGTGACAGTTGGCAGCAAATTCAGCTCCGATAACGGTGATGATTCAGCCGACGATCTTGATGAATCTCACACGGATGATAATAGCCGAATCACAGATTTAGAGAATGAGACTCCAAGCGTTTCCGAGGACACTTTTTCGAAGGAGGATGTGTTCTTTGCCAATAACGCACTGAGTACGACCGCGCCTGTCATTCCCACCAGTTCCCAATATGGTTTGGTCGTGGTTGACCCAATCGGTTCTACCGTTGGACAAACTATCCAAAATGTCCAAGTTAATGTCGCCGACAACGTCATAAATGTGGTAAGTGCTGTTGATAACAAAAAGAAGTCGGAACTAAAAGAGACTCAACACCGCAGCGAGCGTTTCAAAGTAGTAAAGATCGAATCAACCGAACCGTTTCGACGTGGTCGATGGATGTGCATGGACTACTTGGATCATTCCGGAAATCAAACTGTAAACAAGGAAGTAAGTTCAGAGAAGAATGGTTCCGGATCTGTTTCGGGAATATCGTCCATGGCCAGTGGAGATGAAGCCCTCCGAACAAAGACTAACACAATGACGAATAACTCGAATGCTTCCGCTGCCACCGGTGGTATTGGAAATCATATTGACGCTGCTGCCCAATTGGCAGCTGATGGAAACCTAAATATTTATCGGTCCGACATTCAAACGACAGCAGCAGGAACTGGCCAGAATTTTAATAACCAGCCGACAGTTCATGGCCAGACCATAGGTGGGCCAGTGAACATACAATCCCAACAAACACTACAACAATCACAGCTTCCTAATCAATTCCAAGGCACACTTTACGAGGGTAATAGTGGCCACGGTCAGACAATGCCATTGGCAGCATCCGACTTTCAATACCAAGCTACCCAGAATCAGAATCAGAATCAAAATCAAAATCAGAACCAGAACCAGCAGTCGTCACAGGTAAATGGCAATGAGACTCCTCCGGTTGCTGGACAATCACAGCCTGCCAGTTTCTTTGCAAACCAATTGAATGCATCTTCAACTAATGCTAATGCCGGTGTAAATAGTGCTCCGCCGACATTTCAACAGCAACAATCGACACCGGTTCATGGGGCAACGCTGCCAGCCGGTATTCACCTACAAAATCTCGCTGAAGCACCAACCAATACTGGATTTCCAAATGCAAACGCTAACGCAAACGCCTCTTATGCTCCTTTTGAAGGTGGTGCCGCTGCTACTCATCCAACGTCATTGCCAACACAACAGACAAGCCAATCGTTCGAGGAGAATACTGGCCATGGTCAGACTATTCCCATGGCTGCAGCCGATTTCCAACAGTTTCAAGCTGCCCAAAATAACCAGCAGCCACAGGCAAATGGTACTGAGACTCCTTCGTCTGCTGGACAATCACAGCCTGTGGGTTTCTTTGCAAATAACACAAATGCATCCGCGACTGCTGCTTCTGCGGCTTCAAGTAGTGCTCCGCCGACTTTTCAACAGCAAAACTCGACTCCAGTTCATGGTGCAACTTTGCCAGCTAACATTCATTTACAAAATGGAGCTGGCCCAGGTCCTGCTAGTGCAACTGGTTTTCCAAACAATAACGTATCCTATCAACCAGGTTTTGAAGGTGGCAGTGGTGCGCCTCAAGCAAATACATTGACAATGCAACAGAGTGGCCAACAGCAACAGCAACAGCAACAACAGCAGCAGCAACAACAACAGCAGCAGCAACAACAACAGCAGCAGCAACAACAACAGCAGCAGCAACAACAACAGCAACAACAGCAACAACCACCACAACAACAGCAGCAACAACAACAACAACAACAACAACAACAGCAGCAGCAACAACAACAACAGCAGCCACAACAACAACAGCAGCAACAACAGTACCCGGTTTATTATTCTCAAAGTATGACCGGGCCGCAAACCTATGCTGGTGCCGCTATGAGTGGTGCAGCCTATGCAATCTCTGTGAACCAACAACTAGCGACTGATTCAATTAATTCGTATCAACAACAACAACAGCAGCAGCCACAACAACAACAACAACAACAGCAACAACAGCAACAACAACCACAACAACAGCAACAAAGTGATTCAAATGCTGGAACCCCCTCTGGAGGCAGCAATGGCCAACAACCGCAATCTCAACCACAACAGCAGTTCCAACCGATGCAAACAAATCCACTTGCTGGTCAATCAATGCCTATGCTAAACCAAATGAATTTCAATATTCAAGGTCAATCGCAGGCTCAGTCGCAGTCGCAGCCGCAGCAACAACAGCCTGTACAGGCCGCCCAAAACAATACTCCAGCAACTATAAGTGATCCAACGGTTATTGCTGCAACGATACAACAACAGCAACAACAGCAGCAACAAAACCAACAACAACAAATTGATATGAACAATTTCGCAACTAACAATGGCAACAATGGTACTGTTACCGGGGGGAGTAATACTAACACAGTGACTAATACGCCTTCAGAAGGTATGAATGCTCAACAGCCACAGCAACAACAACAACAACAGCAAACATCATTACCATCATCATCACTGTCTGTTGCGGGATCAGTACAGGGATCATCATCATCAGGAGGAAGTGTTGCAGTTGCATCGACTATAGGCAGTTCTACAGACGAAACTCAGCTGCACCATGTTTCGGAAACAGAGACTGAAAGGTGAGTGATTATTTTATAATAATTAATATAAACAAAAAAACTTAAACAATAATTTAATTAACACCATTCGAGTAGTTAAATGAATTTGTAGCCAGTAGAAGTTCTCGATAATTACTAAACTGGTGTGAATTTTAATTTTAATTGGTACATTGCTATACATAATATGTTAAAGTGCCACCTACCGTTATTTAAAATGATTTTTTCACTCGTTTAAAGTTGATTAACTCAACAATTAAAGTTTGCACTGTGACCAATTATTTTTATAGATGCGAGTTTATAAGTGTTACGGAAAAAAATGGTCAAATCGATCAGCCATTTTTAAACATTAAAACAATGACAAAAAGATTTGACTCTTAAATAAGGGCTATTATCACAATTGACGGTCATTCGACGTTTTAAACATGAAGATTATTTTTTTAAGGAACATTTTACAACAATTGCAATTATTTGAGACTGCAAAGAATACAATCAATTCAACCAAACAAGGAATGCTAGCATTTTTAAGTGATTGCGATCAATCGAGTGTCATGAAATAATTGAGGGAAACTATTAATTGCAATCTTTTAAACTTCAAAAAAATGGTGCAAAAATAAAATTTTAAAACTTAGGTATATTAGAAGAAATCATTTGCCAAATCCATATAAATTCTTAGTTTTTGACACTTCAAATTATTAGGTCCGTTCCCTACACTACAGTTTATTTGTTGGTTCTTTATTTTTTGAAGAACTGTCATTGGTTAGATGTGTTCAGATGAATCGTTGTTAATAAAAGGAAAATAGTATTTTGTTTATTGCTTAGTATTTAGAAAACTGTTTACTAATTTTAAGTTTAAGACATATTTAATAACAATCAAAATTTCCAATGCTCATTTAAAATGTACATATATACCTAGTAGAATAAATTTCTGCGCATCTAAAATCTATAAAACACGGATAAGCAGATCTGAAAAGGTCTAGAAAGACTTGTGCAAAAATTGTGTTTTTGTGTAGTCTTCTATTTTTTTTAGAGAAGGATCCTTCAAATAATTTCGTCGTTTTATTAGCTAACATTGAACATCGTCCAATTGCACTTACGTTTCTTCTTTCCAAGGTCATGGAAACGCTGATCAATTTTCAGCTTAAGAAATATCTTAAAGAACGGAAGCTTCTTAATGACCGGCAGCATGGCTTTTGTTGCTATAGGTCGACTGGTGATCTCGTGGTTTATCTCACCGAACAGTGGAACAAATCTTTACATCGTTTTGGAGAAAGTAAGATTATTGCAATTGATATTTCAAAGGCATTTGATAGAGTTTGGCATCAAGCTCTCTTATCGAAAATGAGTCCTTTTGGTATTGATGAATCTCTTCTTTGTTGGGTTAGAAATTACCTTTCGGACCGTTCAATTTAAGTAGTATCGGACGGGTTCAAATCTGATATCCACAAAATAAAAGCTGGTGTGCCCCAGGGCTTCGTTTTGTCTCCGACGCTCTTCCTTATTTTTATAAATGATCTTTTGTCTGAAACTTCGAACCCACTACATTGTTTCGCTGATGACAGTACCCTCTGCTTTTCATATTCGTTTTTAGATTCACATCCTTGTTCTTCGGATGTGGACTACCAACGGCAGCTATGATAAGCTCATTAAATTCTGATGTTGACAGCATTGTTAAATGGGGAATCAAAAACCGTGTAGAATTGAATGCTTCGAAAACTCAATGCTGTCTACTGTCGTAAAAGCGTAACCCTCCCCCAATGCCACTATTCATGGGTGGTACTTGCATCGAGGAGATTAAACAACTATCAGGCCTAGGTATGTGCATTACAAACCACTTGTTGTGTAGTGATCACATATTTGACATTGCCAAAAATGCTGCTAAGTGTTAAGGTTTTCTCCGACGATGCAAGAAGTTGTTTACCCCTTCTGACCTGGCTATAATTTACAAAGCTTTTATCCTTCCTAAACTCGAGTATAACTTTCATATTTGGGCTGGTGTCCCAATAACGTACTTGAGTCTTCTGGATAGAATTGAAAAAAGAGCTCTTAAAATGATAGGAGATCGCTCTTTCACCGAGACATTTGCTTCTTTTGAACACCGCCGTAAGGTCTCATACCTGTCATTGTTTTATCGTTATTTTTATAAACAATCTAGTGAAATAGCCAGTTGCATTCCTTCCCTTAAACAATTCGACCGTAATACCCGTACTGCTAGGAATGCCCATCAATTTACTCTTGAGGCCAATTTCGGACGTACTGTTAAGTACAGAGATTCTTTCTTTAGCCGCACTACGCGAATGTGGAATGCTTTACCAGACTCAATATTTCCCACTCATTACAATGTGCAGACATTCAAAACAAATGTGCATCGGTTTCTCCTTTCTAATCCTATCCTCCTTTCCTAATTGCTCGCACTGTGTTTAATCGTTATAAGGGTATTCATTACCCCTTTGGTGCGCGCATAATATAAAAAAATGCTAACATTGAACGACAATATTGTTAGTTAAGGTGTAATTGCGTTCAAATTAAATTTTGTACCATTAAAAGTGAATCTGTTATGAAGGAGGCTAAAAAAGTGGTTGAAATAAGACGTTTTTTCATAAATATAGAAGAAATTACTTTTGTGTACTTTTTATTATTGAACTCATGGTAATAATGCGCGTATTTTTATATTTTGAAACCTACTTTAATTACAAAAGTTTCTATAGCTTAGTTTACACGATTGCCAGGTCTGACAATCATTGTCAGATCTGCAAACGTCTGACAATGTGTGAAAATGAGCTGAAAATTTAATTTGTGTGTACACGGTTTGCACGGTTCACAAACATCTGCAAATCTGTTGCCAAATATTTGTCTGACAATGTCGACAAACTAATTTGGCCAAATAGCTAGCAATAGATTTGCAAACATTTGTAGATTTTCTGCTAACCGCGTACACACCAAATCAAATTTTGGATCTGCAAATTTATTTTCAGCTCATTGTCAAACATCGCATCAGTCAGAAAATTTGTCTGCCAATGAATAAATTTGCAAATGTTCCTCAAACTGCATTTGTAAATTTATTCATTGTCAGACGTTTGCAGAAACGTCAGAAAATGAAAAAAATTTGGTGATCTCCCAATGAATTTTGTGTACACACGATTGCCACATCTGCAAATTAATTTGTCTTCAAAACGATTGATGAACAAATTTTTCTGTAAATCAATTTGGTGTGTACACGGTTGTCAGCTTGCGTGTACACGATTGCCAGATATCTACAAATTAATTGGCAGATATTTGTCTGCAAATTAGGAGCCAAACCATTTGTCTGCAAATTAATTTGGTGTGTACACGATTGTCAGCCATTCGAGACAATTTTTTCAGTGACAGATTTGGCAATATTTGCAGATCTGGCAATCGTGTACACTTAGCTTATGTTTTACAAATTAGCAATATCACTTCAAATATCAATTGGCAAAATTAGATATCAAAATGTTAACTTTTCTTTGTTTTTAACTTTGTTTAAACTGTAAGAATCGTTTTTCATATTTATACGAAATAAATAAATTTTGTATCTATGCAAAATAAGTCGAATTGATATTTTTGGTGGTATGCGAGATGCTTTATCTAAGTCTCAAATCTCATTATTTTGATTTTTTGCTGCTATTCGTGTGCAAAATAGTTTTAAGACAAATCTTACAAAAAAAGATCGGTCTCATTTAAGAGTTCTTTTTCATTTGGGGGAATTCCGTATTCCGAAAAAATAGCTTCATCTCATTCGAATGAGTTAGAGCTCGTAAAATATTGAGACTGTAAATTTGTTGTCTCAGAAATCAGAATGCCTGAATATTTTTAACACGAAATTATAATATCATTTATAGATATTCCAAAACCGAAATTGACCCTTAATAAACAAAAAAAACATAAAAAGGGAATGTGATGATTTTATACAATTTATTGGTGGTCCTAGTTTGCACATAACGGAAATGGTGAAGGTTTCGGAATCCTGAAATAATTGTAAATTAAAAAGAAAATTGGATTATGGTCCCGAATATTGTAGAGAAAAAGATGTCGAAAAATTAATTCAGTAAAACAAAATATACATTTCCATTCAGTGTTTTTTATAAAAAAATTATTTTTTGTTATTTTGGTCAAAAATGTCTTCTGATTTTTTGGTTTTCTAGCACTCGGATGCTTAATCTCACCATATGAAGCTCATTCTCAGAGATCAGGCTCACGTGATTGAGGAAATGGATTCTGCATACCACCCTTTGTTTCATTTTTCGGCCGAATTTTATTACCACGTTTTTTCACTAAGAAAATTTTATTCAAAGATTAATTTGATTTAACCTCAAACCAAATAAGAAAAATCTATCGTATTAGAAAATTAAACCAATATTTTACGTGAAATTTGTTTTAAAGATCGTTTAACGTTAATCAAATAATAAGTTTTGTAGAATATTTATAGTGATATTGCTTATTTGAAAAACTTCCCGACACTCATTTAAATTCTTTTAGTGTGTCATACTTATTGTTCAACCTGAATAGTTTACATAGAAAAGGAGGTTGCCTTTTATGAACCTAGCAAACATTTTTTTTTTGAAAGAGTTTCCTCATAAGACTTATTGTCCAAGTTGTGAGTCCTTGTGACATTCTTTTTAAACCGCGACATTACTCACTCTTGAAGTCATATGTATATTGACCTCAATTTGTTTTTTTTTTTTTTTCTGAAATTGAAATGTTTTTTTTTTTTGAAATCGATATTGCACATTTCTCCTTTAGCTTTAGGTATTTGTCTTCACTTGACCCACATACTCCAAAATATATTTATCCGCAATTATTCAAGTATGTATAATATATAATATATTTATCTACATTGTGTAGTCCAATTGTATTGAATTTCATTTAAGTAGATATACAAGAGTATGTAATTTGCAATGCTTTGAAATATAGATAAGTACTTATCTCAAGTTGACCTACCATCATCATGGCTCATGGAGCATTTAAATTGACAGTCAAACTTATGTTTAATTTTTAATCATGATAAATTGTTTTTTGATTTCCAAGGATTCACTTAGTTAGGTATAGATGCAAAAAAAAAAAAAGATTGAAAAGTCTTAAAGAAAAGACGAAAATAAAAAGTCAATACCAAATCACTCTATGAAAAAATAAACTTAACACTTTAACTCAAAGTCATTTAAAATTGAAGATATAATTGTTAAGATATTTTTGGCATCATCTAAAAGTGTATACAAAAAGTAAAGATATATCAAGATAAACAATTTTAATCATTATTTCGTTTTAGAAAAAAAAAGAAAAAGAAAATAGTGGCAAAGGGAATGGTTCCAATTGACGGGCTTGTCTTCCATTTTTTTTGCAATTCTTTTTTTATAGCCCGTGAGGCGCGTGTTTAATGCTTAGTTTACTTTCCACTTCTACTTCTCCACTTTCCTATGGAGTATGAACTACTTTTTTCACCATCCATCCAAACTACATACAAATATCTTTGATTTTTTCCTGTCCGTCGTCGTCAGACGAATTCGTCTCGCCGCCGGTCGTCACTCGTTCTGGCCTAGTTTTCAGGAAATTTAAATTTGATGACTCACTGACTATGAATGGTTGTGTTGAAATCCAAACAAACTTACAATTGTCCGCTGCGCCGCCGCCGGTAAAAGTAAAAGATACTTTATTTATTTATAGTTAGTAGGTATGTTTAATCTATGAAATAGGTATACTATAACGTTACAAATTCTTGATAAAAATACTACAATATGTTATTGTGAATAATCTAAAATAATGAATGTTTTAATAGGAATACAAATATAACTCAGCGAGGTACAAGTACCATTTATAGAAATTTAAAACAATACCAACGAAGTACATTTGAAAGATTAAAAATTTATTATTCATATTAGCTGGAAAAGTCATGGTCAAGTTTAGTTTTATCAACATAATGTGAATGATTGAACTTAAACTCATAAAATGTTTGTCTGCAAATATTTGTTTTAAATATAATACGCATTTGTTTGTATAATTTATAATAAGTATGAAGTGTATACCTATTTAGGAAATTCATAATATTGATTTTCATATACGATGGACTAATTTTGAAAAGTGCTTTTATACTTCCTCCTCGAAATATTTTTTTAAGAGGGTCTTTCATTAAACACTTTCGATCTTTAAACGTAAATAAAAAGAAGTAGGTATGTGTGAGTTATTATCGTTAAATTTTACATTCATGTGAAATTCCTATGAATTTTATATTGTACTAGCAAACTCGGCGAACTCCGTTTCGCCACCAGTTGGCTTCGTTTTTTTGTAATAAAGGGTGTCCCAAAATTAACGCAAGATTTGAATTAAATAGAAAACGCCGTTTTTAGTCTTTTGATAGTTATATTTTTATTGACTCGTAAAGTACATAGGATAGGGTTATGTATGGAATAACATATCGGACAAATGGCCTCCACGGCTTTGCATGCACATGCGCACTCTTTTGTTGAAATTTTCCATGACCATTCTGCATAAATGTGGCTGAATTTCGTTGATGCAGCGTTGAATCTCCTCCTTTAATGCACGGGTGGTTGTGGGCTTGTTGACATAGACTTGTTATTTCAAATAACCCCATAAAAAGAAGTCTAATGGTGTTAAATCACACGATCTAGGAGGCCAATTTTGATCACCGAAACGAGAGAGTACACGACCTGGAAATGTCTCATGCAGTAATTGAATTGTTTCACGGGCTGTATGACATGTGGCACCGTCTTGTTGAAACCACGTATTGGACACATCAATATCATCCAATTTTGGCAGAAAGAACTGTGTAATCATGTCGCGATATCGAGCACCAGTAACAGTCACTGCTTGACCAGCATCATTTTCAAAAAAATATGGCCCAATTATGCCTCCAGCCCAAAATCCACACCATACAGTCACGCGTTGTGGATGCATTTGTTTTTCGACAATCACATGTGGGTTTTCCGAACCCCAAATGAATTTTTCAATTAATCTCTTCACAGTTGACGAAGTTAAAACACTATTCCGACCATATTTTGTATGAAATTTTCGAACAGCAGCCGCCAAGCTTTCACTATTTTTGAAATATTCTTTAATAATGAAGACACGTTGTTCTATCGTGTAACGCTCCATTTTTAATAACCCTATACTGTTAGCTGTCAAATTGCTTTTTTTTCAGGGTTGCCAACACTGCACTGCACAAATGGCGGCAAATTCAAATCTTGCGTTAATTTTGGGACACCCTTTATTTCGTTTGGGGATTAAAAGATGAAGAACAATTATTTTTTTTTTGTTTTATATTTGAAAAGGAAAAATTTGATTTCATTTCACAACAGTAATGAATTCATTTCGATTACAAAAATGAAATGATTACAAAAAAAATAGTTGAAAAATGAAAGTGAATCCAAAGTAAATGCTGAATCGAAGCGTTATATTTGTCCGCAAATTATTCATTTTTGTTTTTTGGTCCGCAAATTATTCATTTTTGTTTTTTGGTCTGACGTTAACACAAAAAAAAAACGGATGGTTTCCCAACTCGTGAAAACGCAACGTATAGCTGCCCATGTGAAAAACAATGATTTTCTAAATTTATCAGGCAAACACTAAGAAATTGGCCTTGCGACTTGTTAATTGTCATTGCGAACGCAAGGCAAACCGGAAATTGCAATCGTTTGAAGTCAAACGGAAGATCAGTCGGAATCATGGTATTCGAGGAATACATACATTTTCACCTGTGTAATTTCCGTTAATAATGGTTACCTCAATCAAATTCGGCATAAGTCTTTTCACCGCAAGTCGAGTACCGTTGCAAAGTCGCGGTGGATTCAAATTACGCAATATCATAATAACTGAACCAACTTTGAGTTGCAAGTTATGTGGTGGAAATCCTGGTAACTGCGGAGAGCTCAAAAACTCCGTTGGATAATTTACAACATCATCGGGATTTTTTATGGAATCAACGGATTTGTATGTCACCAAATCACCAGCGATTTTTGATTGAATGGTGAAATTCAGTGCGTGTACATCATTATTCTTTGCGGCGAGAATTGCTTGCTGTCTTAACTAAGCATAATTCTGATAATTCTCACTAATGTTTGGGAAAACATTTTCAATAAGAGCTAATTGAGAGTCTACAAATCGGCAAAAGTCGTTGGTAAGAGTAATTAATCCAGTTGTCGCATGATCTGGAACTTTTCCATTCCCAACAGCTAACAATTGTTTGGAAAATTGTGCAGCACTTTGATCTGTTTGAAGTTGAACTGTCATATTAGTGGTGTTTTTACGTTATTCCCCAAAATGATGCCTTCAGGCAAGCATTCAATTCATCTGCAGGCGTTCCACGGAGAATTACTAGCAACGTCTGCCTTAAATCGCCTGCCAACAATATCATCAAGCCGCCAAAGATCTTGTTACTTCGTGGAAGATCCTTCAGTGTGAAGTTAAGTGCTTCAAGTGATTTCTTATGTGCCATTGTGCACTCATCCCAAACAATAAGCTTGCATTGCATCAACAATTTTGCCATTGCACTGGATCGGTAAATATTGCATGTTGGAGTAACAATTGTGTTTAAATAGAGTGGCAACTTAAGCGCAGAATGTGCAGTACGACCGCTATCTAGAAGAGTTGCCGCAATTCCAGATGATGCTAATGCCAAAACTATGTCACATCTTGTTCGAATAGTGGCCAAAATCAATGAAATGACAAATGTTTTCCCTGTTCCTCCAGGTGCGTCCAGGAAGAAAAGACCACCAATATTATTGTCCACCGCTTGCATTAATTTTTCGTATACTTTTGCTGTTCATTCAGAATTTTTATAAGTGGATTTGGGGTCAACCAAATTTTTCACTTTTTTCTTAAATTGCTCTATAATACGTTTTTAATTTTTCTTTTATTATTATTAATAAAACAAACGTTATTTGAAGTCGATATCTCTGACGTTTCTAGAGATATGGTTGACTTAAAAAGGTTCCCGAAAGTAAGCTTTGGTTTAGAATATTGGGCTCTTGAAACGTCAAAAAATGTAAAAATTTGTAATTCCACAAATCGGAACTAACCGGAAGCTAAACGGAGTTCACCGCTTTTCTGTTGAAATTTTTCCTAAATTTTGTCTGCTATAAACCTCACGGAGCCCGAGACCTTTCCAACGAATGCAAAACCGTGGAAATCGGTTCGTGCGTTCTGGAGTTATAGCGTCAGGAAGGAAAACCCGATTTATTTTTATATAGTAGATAGAATCTAATATTGTTCGAATGCTTTTCTGCTGATCTTTTTGGATAACAATATTTAATTGATTTAATTTAAAGATTTTAATCATTTTTGAATACTGGGACTGAACATTTTGCAATCCTTAGTCATTTGACATAACAAAGGTTGCAATTACTTTTTCCGTAACGTCATGGCTAGTAAGTAGAACTGTCATGCCAGAAGTCTTGGGTTAAACCCCTACTCGTGCCACTTGAAGATTTTTTTGTACGGATACTGCCCCTTGCGAAGATTTGACAAACCCTCCAAAGGTAATTCTAGTCATGAAAATTCCATAAGAACGATTAAGAGTTGTAAGTCACCACTAGAGGCCCTGGTTCTTTACGAGTTGTTGCGCCACCTTATTTAATAATTTTTTTCTTCAATCAGTAGATTACAATTAAAATTTGAGACTTTATGCATCCAGTGGGAACTTCATGCATTCATTTGAAGTTCTTGCTTTGACTTTAAAATTTACATTCATTTGAATTCCTTGTATTTTTTGGACTCTTTGAATTCATTTGAAGTATTTCCAAGTCATTGCTAGTTCACCATTCCCTTGAAACCCTCCCGCAGAATTTCCAATTTTGTGTGAGTTGTGTGGAAAAATTCAGCAAGATGTGATCAATTGAACGATGTAAAATCTAACACTTCAGATTCTCTTATGTTTTCGGCAAAATTTATTTTGTTCTGTCCCGCAAATTATACAATACTTTCTTTCTTTCGTTGGATATTTGAAATATACCTTTTTTAAAATTTCTAAAAACAAAAACTGTGTTTAACAAGACTATGGCATAACCGAAAGCATACTTGCAGTTCTACAAATAAATTGTATAAGTTTGTAAAGCAAAAAACTTTGTCTTTAGATCTACAGTGCGATTCATATTTATAACCCACTTTAAAAATCGTGCATTTTTGTGTCGTTTATAAACAATTTAAAAAAAATGATAGGGAATAAAAGTAATGGTCATGGCAGTTAATTCAAAAAACCAATTCATTTTCAAAAACGTAACAAGTGTAGATATTTTTATTTCTTAGTAATACGAAAATAACGAAATTCAAGTGTTTCAAATTTATAACCCATGGCTTCAACAGTTAATAAAACTAAATGAAAAACGGAAACTAATAATTTATTTGAGAACCTTTGGCAAGAATCAAGTCAAAAACTATTCTTCTCATTGATTTAATAAAGTTATCCAAAAGTTCTGGCTCGATTTTAAGCCATTCCTCACGAAGAGCGTGTTTAAGCTCGGCGTATATTCTCCTGACTTACATCGGAAGAGCATGCGGGCCAATTCATTACATCAATAGTATTTATTCCCAACCAATAAGTTGTTTCTCTGCTGGTAAGGATTCTGGAATTATCCTGCTAAAAAATCCAAGATCTCTCATGGTTGGTTATCTGCCAAAAAAGGTACCAAACTGCGTCGAAGAACTTGAATATAATCTCTACTGTTCATTTTCGTTGAAGTGAATTGCATTTCTAGACACCCCTTTGATGAGAAAGCATGAGAAAGAAAATCATCACCGAGCCGCCACCTAAATTTCGACTATGGAAATATTTGGATTCCTTCCGTAAGTCACGCCAATAAGAGTGCACACCATTAGGACCATCTAAATACCATTTTTCCCATCAGAAAAAATAACCTTTAAACAGCATATGTATGTAGTTAAATAAAAAAAAAAAAAACACGTTAAAGAAGATTCAATAACAACTTTTAATTCAAATACATATACAGATGTCCAATTAGTGTCCATATTATTCTTGGCGAACTCCAGCCTAGCGACCTTGTGACGATCTAAAAGACGTGGTGCCCGATTCATTTTAGACGGACACAAGTTTGGATTTCGCTGAATAGCTCTCCAAACCATTGTTTTTGACACTCTTGTCTGAATCAGCGCTGCTAATTTGGCGCAACTTACGGTTGAATTGCTGGCGGCGCGGTCAATGAGCTTTTTTTTTCTTCCTGATCGTGTCACAGTACCATAACTTTCTGGATTTTTAAAAAAATTAGCAATAACCCGATGACTTCTGCTAATTCTCATCGAAATTGCACTGATGCTCACATTCTCTTCATTTAGAGCCAAAATTTTACCTTTTTCGACACCATATAGTAGTACCTTACCGCGAGGCATATTTTGCAAAAAAAAGTCTTAAACGAATGACCAACATCAAATCGACCGACCAACGTAGCTCAGTTCAAATATAACGAAATTCTCTTGAGAGAAAAATCAAGCAAGAAATTGCGGTACTATCGAAAAATCGAAGACTACAAACGATTTCACTTGTAGATTTTCCCTTTGTTATTTAGAGTTTTTGTCAATTTCATTGGAGGTTAAATCTCAAATAGAAAAGTGGGTTATAATTATGAAACGCACTGTATGTTATATCATTTTTGTAATTCACTTAGTTTCTAGAAAAACTTATTTGAAATAAGATGAATTTATTTGACTGTATTATGAAGCTTTGATACATATACTGGATCTTATTTTTTGTGTCTATTTTGAATCCGAACTTCGATTTAAGACATCTCCTCAAAAAAAAACAGAAAATAACCGTTTTTATCGTTTTTCAAAATATTTCAAAAACTTGGTCCGATTACACTTTGTTTAGACAAAAGATTCTTTACAAAACAAAGAACACTATTAAAACGACTTGCTATTTTCTATTAAAAGCCGTTTAAGCATAGATGGTTCAGCGTTTCTTAAAAGCTTATAAAAAAAGGTGTTTCGAAAATTTGTATAAAATACTGACAAGACGTGATTTGAACAAAGGCCATCAAAACCCTTTCAAAAAACATAATTTGGTTGCCAGTTACAAAAATATTCCTAACTGAATAGGAGGATTCAAATTAATCTACCAGACTGCGGATAGTCACCTCGACAGGACTATCGTGGCGACACGGTAAAAAGGGCAAAACGCACGGAATGTTGCCCATGTAAAATACCTTTTCTGTTGACAAAGTTGTATCATTTACCGCGTTGTTGAAACTATATCCGTTCAGAACTTCATAAATGAAAGTTATTTGACATATGGTTCTTCGACAAAAGGGCCGCTACCAACTGTCAAAAGTTTACAAGTCTTCTTAAAATGACGTTTTATAACACACACAATATTTATTTTGCTTGTCGTATAATTTAATTTTTTCTTAATCGTATTTTTTGTCCATCAAAATATTGTAAACAAAAATTTAATATAGTGTTATTTTCCCTAAACATTAACAGATTCGGCACACCAAATTAAAACACATCACATCCGAAATTTATTGATTAAAAAAAAAAAAAAAACATTTAACGATGCAATGTAATTTGATAATAAATCAAACAAATTGCTAAAATGTTATAAATCAGTTGTTTGATTACACTGCCGCTATTAAACTGACTTATGGAAGAACAAAATTTAATTACTACCGATTCAAATTGGGCTATAATTTTAGTCTGCTGTTTTTAATTTGTTTCAAAAAAAACCCTAAAACGCAAAAAACCTGTTTTATTTTTATCCATTCATATCTACAGTTCACTGATTCATTCCAAAAATGTGATTAAGTATTCTTTATATATTCGTTTCCTATATTTTGTTTAATCATTTGTCAATTTAATTTAATTCATACGTCCGCCGGCCGTATTCAGCCGTCGTCGTCGTTGTCGCTCGATTAGTGGCGTCGTCGTCTATGTCGTCGGTAGTCTTTTAACTTTGGTACATGTACATTGTACCTTCTCCTTATCGCACTCGTTATTCCCGTCTTATTCATTTTTATATATGTATTACTTAACATCTTTGTCTGACAATTACTGCCTCACATCATTTATTAGCAGTGATGAAGATGCTTGCCATTATTTTGAAGGTTGCTTTCAGCTGCGTGTAGGTGCAAACATTTCAAGTACACTTAATATCACTTTTGTTTGTTCTAATTTTTCACCTTTTGCAATTGATCTCTATAAAAAGTATAAAATAAACAAATAAAAAAAAAACTATTAAAACCTCAAAACTTTTGCCACACATCGCAAAAATATAAATTAAGTCAAGGTCAGTGGCACCCACAAATATAACAACGAACAAAATAAAACGACACGAGACGACGACGACGACGTAAAGTCTTCTATGGTTCATGGCAGCGGTAACCAGGTAATCCAAATATCACTGTCAAAGTGTCAAATAGCTAAACAAAAACAAAAAAATTCGACAGGCAAGCACTCAATATGAAATATCTCACATTTCTTATATCTATGATTATTTCCTAAATATGACGGACAATTATTATTTATAAACAGCATTCATATAGCTATAGTAATCGTACCGTTCACATATCGCGGAGATACATATAGATATAGATACTCGCATGTACTTAGATTGACGACGACGACGACGAACACGACGTCAAGCACACCCCAGAAGAGAAATCAATACTTGAAAACTTTAAACGCCTTCATCCTTAATAGCATTTAACAATTTATTCATTCACATTTGTTTGTGATTATTGTTTTGTTTTTATTTTGATTTTTATTTTATTTTTGTAAATAAATGAAAAATTAAATAGAAATTCATCATAATATTGGTTTGGTACGTCGTCGTCGTCGCGACGCACGAGACGAGTATAGTGGTTTTGTCAGTGTATTATTTGTTGTTTGTTTTTGTTGCCGTTTTATTCTGAAGTTTCTTCTTTGAGCCAAATTCAAAACCACAACAACGACAATTTGTTTTGCAGCTCTTTAAAAGCTGCTAAATATCAGAAAAAAAAGTAACAACAACAAAAAAGACGCTGCGCTGCTGTAATAGTGTAATTCGCTAGCGTCGCGTCGTCGCTTCGGGGTTGTAAATGTAAAATTAACTCTTATCAAGATTTGTGTTTATTTTTATATTTTTAAATCGAGCAAAGAGAATAACAAAAACAGACGAAAAAAATAAATAAAAATAAAAATAAAAACATTTAAAACAACTAAACCCAAGAGAAAAAATGAAGCACACGAAATAAAAATGCATATGTAAACAAAATAAATGATTATTACTTATTTACAGTTTACAGTGCTGTGAACAATTATTTAACCCTAACTTTTTAAAGTATTTACATCTTAACATTCATCGACTTTTATTCAATCAGTCGCTTTTTTTCTGATTTAATTTGCATTAAAAATTAAAATTTAACTTTCTAAAGAATATAATGCGACCATTTCAATGTAAATAAAGTTTTAAATACCAAGAAAGCAGCAAAATAAATATTTTCAAAAAGTTTGGATCGGGACGAAGACTGCTTTTCAGAATTTTATATGATAAAAATTCTGTATGATACTGTCCAGTTATAGTTTTGTATGTCTTAAATTCTGTATTTCGAAACACTGTAAATTTGTAGAAAAAAAGGCAGCACTTGATTTAAAATATTTTTTTTTTTTTTTTGAAAACCAGAACAAATGTTGCACATAAAAGATGATAAATGCTATAAAATATTAAATACGTGGAACTAATATTATACAAATTTACAAAAACATTACCTAATAGAAAAACAAAAAGTCAAACTATTGATTGTTCATTTAACGTCACTTAAACCTTGAAAACTTACAACTTTTTTAGGAATGCACAAAGTTCACTTTTATTAAAAAATAATTAATAAATGTTAAAATCTTTTGCAAAGTAGTGTTACTGAAAATTTGTTATTATACCTTCTTCTCAAAAATATTGACGCAAGATTTTAAACGGTTCTCGTTTAAGTAATAAGCCAACTCTAGATAAAGCATTTTTTTAACTAAAAATTCTTATTCAAATAAATGTTTTCTTAATTTTAGACACTTTAAACAACTCTTTTAACTATTGATGGTTTTAACGTGACATAGCGCATTGGTTACTTGTTGCATGAACCACATATTCAAGTCAAGACAGATTTCGTGATTGTTGATTTACAGGCTCAAAATCATCTTCTTATCTTCAAAAACAGTTTTTTTTTATGAAAGAACAAACGTCAAATAGATAAAGTATACTTAAAAAAGCCAAAGAAGCATTTTGCTGCTTTAAAAGCTAGACGAGTGCCTTAGAGTCAAAGTATACTTTATATCGTTTAAAATCATCAAAGAGTCAAATCTCATTCTAAAACTCATTTTTAGAGTCTACTTCGAATTTAAAAATGATTTAGAGTAGGTTTTAAATGTTTAAAAAATTAAACCTTTTGTTTTAAGAATTCTGTACCTCGAAATGCTGTAAATGGGAATTTTTTACGTTATCAAACCGCTTTTTCTTTTTCAAAATATTTAAAGCATTTTAAAATACAAAATTTAGACCAACCAGAATTTTGAAATATACAGATTTTGTCCTACAGAATTTTTAGCATATAGAATTTTGTATTGCAGACTAGGGTTTTTATTTCTTAGTTCAGAGCTCTGGACAGCCTTATAACGTGCTCTTAACATACTCTTACATCATATATATGTGTTCTGAGCACCATGAATTATTTTAAAAACACTTAAACTTTGTGTTTCCTATTTTCAATCCTTTTGCAATTTTTTAAATGCTAGTGATCACCATTGTTTTCGTTTTTGTGTAAGTTTTTTTTTTTTGAAGAATTGTAAACCGGTCGTAATAATTTACTTAACTTCTTTTTTCGGTTTCACAAAAATCAAATCATTTTTTTTTTAATCTTGTATCGTTTTTGCACAAGCGGTAGCTCGGAATTTGTTAGTAATTATCTTTCGGATCGTTCAATACAATTAGTATTGGATGGGTTCAAGTCTGAAAACCACAAAATAAATTTTGGTGTGTCCCAGGGCTCTGTTCTATCTCCAACACTCTTTCTCATTTTTATTAATGATCTCCTGTCTGCAACATCTAATCCAATACATTGTTTCGCTGACGATAGTACTCGTAGCTTTTCATATTCGTTTTCAGAATCACATCCCTCTTCTTCGGATGTGGAACTGCAACGACAAAATATGATAAGCTCATCAAATTCCGACCTAAACAGCATTGTACAATGGGGATTAAAAAACCGCGTGGGATTTAATGCTTCGAAAACTCAATGCTGTCGAAAGCGAGATATACCCTCCTTGCCATTATCCATGGATGGCACTTGTATCAATGAGACTGAACATCTCGATATTCTCGCCAAAAATGCCGCAAGATGTTTGGGTTTTCAAAGGCGATGCAAGATGTTTTTCTTCCTGATCTGGCTGCTATCTACAAGACTTATATACGTCTAAAGCTTGAGTATAGCTCCCATATCTAGGCTGGTGCTCCTGTCTTTCCCAGTCATTGCAATATTCAGGAATTCAAAACCAATGTGCACCGATACCTCCTTGCAAACCCTCTCTCCTTTCCTAGTGCTCACATTGTTTCTTTACATAATAAGGGTAGTAATATCCCCTTGAGTGTGCGCTAATTATAAAAAAAAAATCACATTATCATTAACTTTTTAATTTCTTTAATTTTGACTTTTGTCATTTCGAAAGAAAAAATATTGGATTAGATCTAGTTCTTACTTCCTCAAAATTTCTCGGATTTGTACAAACGTTATTCCTGAAACAATTTTGGAGAACATGAGGAATAATTTGTATTTTCTGTAGATATTAAAATTTTAAAATTGTTCGAATTTGAGTGTCTTTTCCATCATGGTATTGAAATCGTTTGTTGTCAAATGTATAATACCACCTTTTTTGGCTTTAGTTTTATAAGTAAGGAGTTAAAACTAGTGTTGCCGGTTTTTTCACAATCGTGATTGATTGACAAAAAATGTTCTCGTAGAAATCTGGTGCGACTATAATTTAGGTAACACTTTTATATTGCAACTTGGTGCTTGAACATTAATTACAACAAGCTAAAACTTCGAGGTTAATTATGCAAGTACAATATTTTGATAATTGGTCTAAATACAGTTCATTGTTGGCAACGGCAACGATATATAAAACTATTTATAAAGAGCCTTTAATTTTTTTTCACGCACAATAACGCCACTACTTAGAATTATTAAAATTATTTAAAATAAAACATGTTTTCGCACAGCACTGTACTTAAAATAAATTTACCAAATCCAACATACTAAAGATGGTAGATATCATGCAAACATTGTAAATATATATTTTTATATGATAATAAATTCCATTTATAAAAATAAAACTAATAAAATAAAAAACAACCTCCTCTCAATAAACTCTGATGTAAGTTTGATGGACATCAACAAATGCGTTCGAAACGTAAACAAAAACGAATTAAAACAAAATTTCAAAAAAATCGTATTTTCTTTAGTATCTTATTATTTTATTCTTGTAAAAAAAATAAAAATAAAATAAAACTTTTTAGCTTTGGCAGTACTAATTTATTTCTTTATTCTTTTGCAAAGAAGTAGTGCGCAATATAAATTTAACTACAGACCAACTAAAAATAGAAATTGTTAGGTTGTACAATGTACAGTACATACAAACATAGTATATTATTTTATCTATGAAAAATGTGTTGTCAATGGCAACATAGCGCCTACTTCTACTACAACTACTACTATTTGTGATTTTTATGGTTTTGGCATATACTATATATTTAAGAGACAGGAAGGTATTTTCAGTTTTTTTTTTTTTTTTTTTGTAGACATTTGAGTTTTTTCTAGACTGTATCTCGAGCGAATTATTTACCGTTAAAAAAAAAACTATCTAGAGGTAGCGAGCGAGTGCACTTTGACTTTGGATTGGCATAGAAAATAAAATACTATGTAACTTAGCATTGGTTAGATTTTTGCTGAAAATGTTTGAGGAAGTATAAACTTTTTTTTTCTTCTGTAGGTACCGACTTACTTATATTTTTGTGGCTACACAATTCTTGCGGTATAGCAGGCTACATATATGATATTTGTTATAATAAATTTAATTTATTTGTTGCATGTCTGATGGATGGGAAAATTACTGATTTTTTTTTTTGCATTTGACTTGTTACGATATCTTTCATTGAGTTATTTGTTAAGACAGACTTTTGTATAGATACATATTTGCAAAGTTACGATTTTGTTTATTGATTTATTGTATGTAAATTTAATTAAAAAATGACTTGCCTTTGAAAATATTTTGGTGATTGTTAAGAAAAAAAAAAAAAAAATAAACGAAATTCTGTCATGCCAAAGAGATATCAAATTTTACTTATGTATTATTATTATTGTTACGAATAATATTAGGATATACTATAATAACCTTGAATCTCAAAAATAAAGTAAAGGCAAGGTTACCAAGAATTGCTTTTATATTTTTTCTTGTTGGTTTTTTTTTAATGAAAGATTTGCACGAATATTCAGTTTATTAGCCGATTATTATTACAAACATTAAGGGATGAGAATGACAACTTGAAGAATTTGATTTGATGAACCAAAATTTGATAATAGGATTACTAGGGCATACCTTTTTTTTGTCAACCTAACTTAATCTCCGAAATCGTCTTTATTGATATTTGTGTGTGTGTTATTTCTACAGAAGGTAGACACAACTTATATGCTTTTCTTCATCGGAATAAGTATTTGAGGATTTTTGAAGAGAGAGATTTTACATATCATTGGGTCTCCCTCAAAACCGAAATGAAGTAGGTTAGGTACATGACGCGTTATAAGGTATTTAATATAGGATCCCAAATAACGAGTTAAAGATATATGTAAATACGTAAATAAATTCTCGTGAAATTAAAATAATTTTGCAAAAATTCCAAGAATAAATCATTTTTGAGAACTTTTTTTTTTGAGCAAGAAGTGGGAACTAAGTGAATATACATAAATATTTATTAACCATAACCGAATCAATTCTTGGAATTCCCATCAAAATAAATTGTTGTAGTTGGTGTTATCTTTTTTTGCAATAATGTTATCAATTTTAAAAATTAAATCACAGCTAAAAATATCAATTTCTGTTATATGTATATGCTACTGAACAAGACCTTGAAAGGTTGAATTTGAATTAGTGGTATCTGAATCCATTGAAGACGAAAACGAACGATCGATATTGTATTTTTTTTTTCTTTTCTGAGATTTTCAATAGTACGAGTATATTTTAATTTTCGTTGTTCGTCAATATGGCAAATATTAGATTTGTGATAGAATTTTCAATTTTTAAATTAAATTGATGAATAATTTGAGTGGATGTCATGTAGTTTCTTTTTTTATTTAATCATAAAATAAACAGAATATGGTCTTTTTTTTTAAAATAGCTTATCAGACAAAAAGGTCTTCACGCGATTTATGAGATCAATACTGATCACCGTAACGAACAAGTATACACGACAAGGAAATGTCTCATGCATGGTAATTTAATTATTTCACGGCTTGTTGTCTTTTTGAAAGCACATGTTCAGTCAAAACAATATCATTCCAAATTAGGAAGAAAAAACTCTGATGTCATTTAGAGATATTAACTTACTACCAGAGTCTTCTTCACCTGCCTCATTATGCGAATTAAAAAAAAAAAACAGTAGTCATGTTAGATGTCTTGGGTTCAAACCCTGCCTGTGCCATGTACATTTTTTTCACGGGTATTGCACGTAAAGAATTCTTAGATCAGATCAAGAAAAATAAACTACAAATCACGAAAAATTAATCCAGTTTTGTACCTTGGCTTCAAAATAAGTAAATTGCGACTTTTTGTTTGCAATTTCATAAAATGAGCAAAATGAAGATATTGACACTCAAAAATCATATTTCACTACGTTTGAGTAGCAATAGTTCGATCGAGGAAAACAAATATTGCAAACAGCGAATTGCAATTTGATAATTGATAATTTTTTTTTTATCTTAAATTTCAGCAGGAGTTTGTGGATTGAAATTGTTTTCTTGTAGATTATGAATCGTTTTTTTTTTTTAATCTACAAAAACAAGTGGTAAATTTCAACCCTTGTTTTCTTAGACTGCGACCAAATACATTAGTTTGCAAATGACAACTAAAGTTTTGATGCTTATTTTTTTTAAATTGCAACTTTTGAGTTGTAATTTGAAAAGGGTTATTCTGCAGTTTGCAAATGACAGTCACAGTTTTGATACTTAGTAATCTTTGCATTGTTTCAATTGTGCACAGTTTCTGCGGCAATTTGTAGCTTTTAAAGATTAATTTACTTTCCATTTTCAAGCAATCATGGCGAGATTCAAGAACAATTTTTCGCAAAATCAACAATCTTTATTAGTGATTTACAACATAAACTTATTGGTTTTTGTATTCTCAGGAATATTTTTTTCAGTTGATGGCGCGCCGAATTACAAGTTCTTGTATGCAAATTGCAATGAATATATTCGTACATTGCGACTTTTGAATACCAATTTGCTTATTTTTCCAGCATTTTCTTCGCTATTTAAGAATATTTCTTAGTAAATTTAAAAACTATCGCTCTTAATTCACAAATACATACATATATCAACTTTATTTGTGAACTCAAGAGTGTAGTGTTATTTGTTGGAGTTTGTTGGTAATTGGAAAATTAAGAGGTTTTACTTGTTTATGAATGAATATGAACTTTATCTTTCTGAGGGAAACTGAAAATAATTTTTCTTCTTTACAAAATCTACTCAAGCAATGCAATTAGAAAATGCACACCTTTATTTCCGTTTCCGTGCCATTGTATTTTTTTTGGGCTAGAGAATAATTCAAATCAAAAATATATAAAGGAAAGACACATTTAAAAGATTTCTATTTTTTTTATTGTTTTTAACTTATTTCTAAAAGCACAAAAGTTAGGAACTTAAAAATTAAAATAAATTATAAAAGTTTTATTAGTTTTTAACTCCAAGTTTTTTTTTTTTTGTTTACATCAAGTTTTATGATATTACATGTTTGAAAGTTTAAAGTAGTCTCGAAACAGTCACTAATTTCTTTAATTCAGCAACTTAAAGTTTCCTTTATTAGTATCAAAGTGAAAAAAAGAACACAACATTTGTTGGCCATTGAGTATGGCAAATTAAAACTTTCAACCAGATCGTTTTGATAAAAAATATATTTTATTTAAATTTCAACTTATACTAGTTTATAATTATTGATCTTTATGGTTGCGGGGTTGGAATCGGACTGCCTATCCTCGATCAGTTGCATCTCCTCGATGGTTCGCTTTGTGGTCGTTATCGGGAGCGTCGGTCATAAAACATCCTTCTTATCTGTTGGCGGCTTGGGTCGTAAATATTTTAGTTTTACGACGGTCGGAAACCTCTCTTATCAATCCTGTTTGTCCCGTCTGGTTACCATGTGTTAGCTTGGCATATTTTTGTCGAGACACATTCACATTTGTGTATGTATGCAAAATAAACAGCAATATTGGTTATAATTATTTATACACCATTGGTCTCCAACACGACTCTTAAGTAAACGCACGCGCGACTTTCTTACGAAGTAAACCACAACTAAATATTCGAATGATATGGAATTTCAATTCAGAAGCCTAGTGCGAAGCCAGCCACATAGCTCATAGCTGTAAATGCTAAGATTGTATATGCGCTTGTACAAACTACACTACAATACAATTGCGTACCCTTTTTTATGCTGGAACGGGATAACACCAGCGTTGCCGAATAGAAATATTTTATTGTGTTACGGTTTAACCAACAAATTCAATATTATGGTACACTCTTGTGGCATATTTCCATTCTTTACTTCAAATTAACAGATTTTGTGGTATTTTTGGAAAATTGCAAATGGAGTAAAAAGTGACAGAAACCCATATTTTTTGAAAATACACGAACAGAGTATTTGATCCAACAAATCAGTTATACTTTAATAATAATACAAATAAAAAAATTTGCGAAAAAGCCTAGTTTTTTTTTTAGAAAATATGAAATGACATTTTTTATTGAGCGGCAACGCTATGGATTTCCTACCCTCATATAGTAGATTGAGACTAAAATTGTAATTTACTAAAGTTGTGTTCAAAAATCAGCAAATAGGTATTTCGTAAAGGCATATCGTAATTATATTTTAGTGATTTAAGCATTGAGAAATATTTTCACGAAATATGTTTCAGGTAACGAGATTTTTCACTAAAGCTAAGTATATTAATGGTAATTAGTCGACAAAAAACAAATACGGAGATGAAGAAAGTGTTTCATATAAGCGGGTCTTACTCACTATACATTTCAGATTGTTACTTTAAAATGTCATAAATAATTTTGTTTATGTGGGTGCACAAGTACGTATAAATTTTGTTGCATATAAAAGTGAACAGTATTGATTTACTGAATTTTTGGTATATTTTGTATCTGTTTAAAAATAAAAAAAAGTACCAAGAAAGTGTATACAGTGTGATACAAACAACAAAGCAACTTTAAATTTACTGCCCCAGTAATTTCAACTCGTCATAAATTCAATGAAATAAAAAAAAAACTAAAAGCTTCCGACGAATTATTATAATTTTGTATTATTTTTATTAAAAACTAGCTGAGCTTTACACTTTCATCTATTCGTCTTTTTTACTTGCGACAAATATGTACATAGAAACTATATGGCAAGTTTTGCATTCGTGCAAAATTTCGAACTCGAGATTTTAATCAAACATGATATTACGATGGTAGAGAAGTCGAAAAAAGTGGGTCCCGCGATTCCGTCCGGTCTGTTCTGGCTGTCTGTCCACGCTCCTACAAACTTGGAAGTTAAGGTTTTGAGCAGATTCGCGTTAGGCGTTTTTTTCATTTTTTTTTTAAGATCAAAACTATGTACATATATAAACCCATACAATTTTGTTGGTCAAAAAACGAAAATTCGAATTTTCTCAAAAACAAACCGATAGATTTTTTTAAAATTTTCTTTTTTAACTTGGCTTCTTCTAGTAAGAAAAACATATTTTTGTATTGCTCCGGAAAGGTACCGCTCATAGAACCGTTATTTTGTTTTTTAATTTTCTCAGCAACTTATGAACCGATTTCAATAATTTTTTTTGAACGAGCTCTTATATTGCCTTATAAAAATATTTGATTATCAAAAGTGCAATTTATTTTTGTTTGGATTTTTAAAAAAATATTGATTTTTTTTTTCAAAATTCTATATCTCAAAAACGGTTCAATATATTTTTACGAAATTCAAATATAGAGCGTATATTTATAATCACTAAACAACTGCATACCAAAAATATTTTAGGAACAAAATTGAAAAATTTTATTTATAAAAAAATAATTTAAAAAAACCCGCTCTAACGATTTTCGAAAAAAAAAAAAATTTAAATCAAGGGTTTCTTGATTTATAAAAGGGCATTTAAATTTTTGAAAACAAACTTATTTTTCAGGTAAAATTTTGAATCTTAAATTATTTTTTTTTTAAATTATGTAAATGTAACCCCCTCCAATCTCACCAGATCAAATCCAGTGCATGAGCCCGAAAGAGCGCATTATTTTGACAAAATTTTAATTACATTCCTATCTTTTATCCAAATTAATTTATTTGGTACATATTTAAGTATTTTTATAAGTATTTATAACTATTGTTAATACCAACGATTTCCGTGTAGCGCCACTGCATCGGATTAACGAATATGATATATTTAATCAACAATCTATCAAGAAGTATTATCTTGGTACCTTTGTATACATGATTTTAAAATATTATTATATATTATTATATTATATATATATTTATATTATATATATATTTATATTATATATATATTTATATTATATATATATTTATATTATATATATATTTATATTATATATATATTTATATACAGGGTGTCCCGTAAGTAATGGATAACCCTGAAATGCCGCATAGTAGACTTTATGACCGTCCTGAAAACTGATAAAAAAAAGTTCTATCCCAACTTTTTGTTCAGTGCATTATTTTTTTTCTTACTTTACATTTTTGAATACCACGACTACAAGTGAATGACTTCCATCATTTTTTTTTTGCAGGAATATTTTACATTACTTGGGTCAACACATAAGTAGAAGAAAATTATCATAACTGTTGGACTTCTTAGAGAAAAAAATTATTTAACATTGAATTTCAATGCAAAATGTGAAAACAAATAATTTTTGAAAAAGTTAAATCATAGTTGGTATACAAAAAATGCATGAATACCTGAGTGGCCAACTATTTTAAAAATATGCGCGTTAAATGCAGATTTCAAAATGGTATTACTTATTATTATATCTAGAGTCAATAGCAAGTTATTGGTAAAAATCTGCAATACTAGAGTAAATTTAGCAAAAACAAAAGTTTTCAAAATTAGCACAGTAAACGTAAAAATAATACCAAGCGTTGAACATAACAGATTTTTGATTTATTGTCTGTTTCTACGATGTTGTTCTTATGATAAATCCAAGCTTTCAACTTCTAGGGCGGAATGCATTCATGATAAAAATGTCAAAAAAGTGCAAAAAATGGTTACATTTTCGAGCTTGTTTTGAATTTTACCTGTTCTATTGGGCTTTAACAAACCCATCAAATATTTTGTTGGTTGCTATTAGTTTAATTGTTATTTTCTCCAAACAAAAAGTCTTCTGATTCAATTTTAATTGGGTTTTTTGAATAGTAAATTGTAAAATCCTGAGAAAGTGAGAACGCATAAAATCGTAAGTTTTTTAAATTTTGAATTAAAGTTTTTGTAATTTGATCTTAATTCATAAGATTAAGACCACGACGAACACTTATTTATATCGTTTTTATTGTTCATTCTTCAGGAGAATTAACGGTCTAAATAGCTGTTTTCCTGAACCTGCTTTTTGATAATTAAGACGTTTGATTGAACTTTTTCGATGCCACGTATTCTGTATTCTGCACAAGAATATGCAAACATGCATTTCATTTATGGAGAGTGCAAAGGCAACGCAAACGAAGCTGCGACTCTGTATAGGGAAAGGTACCCTAACGCACGTCACCCGGATTATCGAGTGTTTATTAGAGTCCATAGCTGTTTCTCGGAAGGAAGGCTGCCTTGTAGTGGTGTTGGTGGTGCTGGCGTGGGACGACCCCCTCGAGGAGATACCGAAGACTTAGTGCTTGCGGAACTTGACCGAGATCCCACAGTATCAATCCGAGCAATAGCACGACGCCTAAATCCACTTGATTTTTTTTATTGGGGATGCATTAAGGAAATCGTATACAGCAAGCCGATCAGGTCTTTAGAGGAGCTAAGAAATCGTGTGGAGGCAGCTGCATTACAAATTTCTGAGAAAAACCTTGCACGTTCACTAAGACGTTCATTTATTCGGAGGTGCAGAACCTGTATAAGAGTGGGTGGAAAACAGTTGCTTTAAATAAAAAAAAAATAAAAAATTATCTATTTTGGTTTTTGTTTTCTAACTAAGTGATCATGTGATTAAAAGCTGGCTCAAAAACTTTTTGTTTAGATAAAATAACAATTAAACTAATAGCAACCAACAAAATATTTGATGGGTTTGTTAAAGCCCAATAGAGCAGGTAAAATTCAAAACAAGCTCGAAAATGTAACCGTTTTTTGCACTTTTTTGACATTTTTATCATGAATGCATTCGGCCCTAGAAGTTGAAAGCTTGGATTTATCATAAGGACAACATCGTAGAAACAGCTAATAAATCAAAAATCTGCTATGTTCAACGCTTGGTATTATTTTCACGTTTACTGTGCTAATTTTGAAAACTTTTGTTTTTGCTAAATTTACTCTAGTATTGCAGATTTTTACCAATAACTTGCTATTGACTCTAGATATAATAATAAGTAATACCATTTTGAAATCTGCATTTAACGCGCATATTTTTAAAATAGTTGGCCACTCAGGTATTCATGCATTTTTTTTATACCAGCTATGATTTAACTTTTTCAAAAATTATTTGTTTTCACATTTTGCATTGAAATTCAATGTTAAATAATTTTTTTCTCTAAGAAGTCCAACAGTTATGATAATTTTCTTCTACTTATGTGTTGACCCAAGTAATGTAAAATATTCCTGCAAAAAAAAAATGATGGAAGTCATTCACTTGTAGTCGTGGTATTCAAAAATGTAAAGTAAGAAAAAAAATAATGCACTGAACAAAAAAATGCATATAACTTTTCTTGTGGTTGGGATAGAACTTTTTTTTATCAGTTTTCAGGACGGTCATAAAGTCTACTATGCGGCATTTCAGGGTTATCCATTACTTACGGGACACCCTGTATATATAATATAAGTACTTAGTACAAGTTCAAGAAACGGGCCAGAAAGAGTATATGTATTTTCTATTAGAATCACTTTTTCAACGTATACACATTATACCTATGTATATAGGTATTACGTACAACCTCTACAACTACTGCTTACGTGTCACTTTATAACTAAAATCCAAAACGTACAAGAGCCTGACTGTAAACAACATGAATAGCAATTTCTTGTACCTGTTCGTATGCTTGTTTTTTTTTTTTAACTTTAACGAAAAAAGTAAACTGAACGTAATAACTCCATGTTTGCGATGAAAACTTGTAGGAAAGAAGGAATGTGATTGGATTGTAGAAAGTACCTTTTACCTACCAATAACATCCCTTCATTATAATCATAAGCATGTCTTTATCTATGTATGTATCTATCTGCATAAAGCTAAGCACGCTAATGAACTATTCTTTATTAGTTTTAGACACCTACCTAACTACACAACCAATAGACGATCGCTTTTCAATTTAAACATACATGTTCTTCCTCTTTCTTATCTGCAGATAATTTACTTTCCATCCTGGTTCTTCTAATATTAAACTAAAATAAAGCTATCCAAAGGAAAAAGCTTTGAACGAACTAGTTGAATACACAAAAAATTGTTTTCGTTAAGTATGCTTACAAGTATTTGTCATTTCCGGAATGAGTTGTCCTAGGATGAGCTGTGTCTTGGGATGAGTCGCGCGGTTTTTTGACAAATCAAATGGCATTTATATCTTTGAAGACAAACCTATTTAACAGGTATATTTTTAAATCTTATACAGGTACTTTAAACAGACTCTTTGCATACAGGAGCAAGTTCGTGCGACCCAGTCGTGCATTTTATTTTAATAACATTTCTATGACTTATACATGATCTTTCATTAGAAGCCGCTTCCTATGTTCCTGTTATTGAATTTGTTCAAAATGCCTGTCCATGCCATTATGTATGAAATATAACATTGTTCAAAGGTCCACCAGCCCCTTTTATGTGGCATCTTAAATGTCCAATTTTTCATGCTCTGGCGCATTATCCAGAGTGAATTTGACCGATAGCAAAGGCTATATGCATCTTCGTTGAAAGTTTATATCACCTACACGCGAGATGATAATTCTTTTTCAGAACTAATGTGATGTAATCTGATTTAAGAAAAAATAAAAAAGATGGTCGCCTTTGAAATTGATGACCTGACGCCTGTCCAACATCGTTCTCAAGGAAATATAGACCGATAACGACACTACAAAGTTCACTCCAAGGATAATTTCTTCGGTATAAATTCGATGCCCTTGGATCCTTTGCTAATTTGTGTCTTCCTTAATTTTGACATGTGCCTTGTGCTGAATATAGCTAAAACAATATTGCTTTTATCAACCGACGAAAGTTCGGAAGTCACTATTGGAAGACCTTTAAGTTTCTTATGTTTTTTTTTTTTAATTTTGACCTCCGACTATAAATTATCCTAAAACTAACCTTAAAGACTTTTGAGTGGTCCATGCAAAGTTTATTTATTTAAAAAAAAAAAAACATTTTTCAATACCTATACAGCTATTCTCAAAAGGAAACTTTTCAAATACATGCATACTCGTACATATATTCGTAGAAGGTGCAAAATTCTGCAAAAAATAAATAAATCAAACGAGATGTCATATTTATATACATATCTGCCAATTTAAGTACCTTTAACCACATAGATAAGAAAAATACATTCTTCAGATAATAAAAATATGTCTTGTTGAGTTTTTTTTTTTAATAAAATAAATTTTTGAAGTTCATCGATATTATTATATGCGATAAAGATATATCACGGAGGCGGTAGCAAAGATACCCGTCTTGCGTGTACCACACCGTCCGGACGTGCTATTGCGACGCGTCCACTCGACAACGTGCGTTGTTGTCGTTGTCGCTGCCGAACGACCGCAACGACGACGCCTTTGACCAAGTCATCGATGCAAGTATGTATATACAATCAGCATTTATCATTGCTAAATTAAGTTCATTCTATGTAGTCATGCAGATAATTTATACAGATTAAAGTAAAATATAATATTATTAAAGCATGACTGATTAAAAAATTTAAAAATAACCAAAAAAAAAAAAAACAGAAATTGTTGAAACTATAGTCGAAAAGTGAGAAATTTTATTTTAAATTTTGGTCGAAATCAGTTTAGTTTTTTTGGACAGTTTAACAAGGAGCAAAGTGTCTTGAAAAAATGGCTAGATGGGTTTTCCAATAAGAGGCATAATTCTGACATTTATAAATTACTTTTTAAGAAAAATCAATGGGTGTTTATTTCATTGTAAAGACGAAATAACATTGACAGTAACAATTGAAAACGATATCAGCCAATTGGCCGTTATGGCTACGAATGCAGCACTATTTCCTTTTCGAAAAAATGTCCATGACCAATTCGCACATTTGTGATATCCTTGATTACTTTAAGAATTACATTTTTAACTTCCCATAGGAAGTTATTGTAATGGGTCCGATTTGTCGAATTGAAAATTTTGACATTTCTCGACGTTTCAAGGTTCCTAGAGTCGAAATAAAAGAATTTTAGAAAGATGTCTGTGCGTGCGTGTGTAAGTAAGTAAGTAAGTAAGTAATTCATTTATTTATAAATATTTTAATACAGTTTGAATAAACATAACGAATTTTATACAGCTTTGGCATAGCCGTCAGCTCAGTTGGCAAAGTATATAAAGCGATTTTAGTTTATATAATAAAATTGAAATGAATTGATTTAAATTAATTCAGTCATTAAAAGATTTCTATACTTATAAATTGAATTTAAAAAACAGTACAATAATTTCCAATTTACACCATTTAATAATTCTATTGTTTCTTGCATTGTAAAACTGTTTTTCTAGAAAAATCTTAGTCTTTGGTGTCTTAACACTGGGCAAATGCTTATAAAATGGAAGCAGTCTTCTTTTGATTTCAAGTTGCATAGGGTACAGAATTGCTGGAAATTTCCATTGTATGGACTGCCATTTAAGGTTAGGAGCTCACATCTGGATTTGAATATTAACGATATTTCTTTATAGCTGAATGTGTTTTCAAAATAATTATTATGATTCAGTTGTGAGTAAATTATTCTGCTTTCAGACTGCTCAGCCTCTGCTACTAATTTTTCTCGAACAAAGTCTTCGTGTTTTTGAATTATCTTGTAAAGCTGCTCCTTTAGTTGAGCCAAGTTATTCAAATCAAATTGGATAACTTCTCCACAGCTATCGCCAATATTTTTCCATTTTGCAACCCACCAGTCCTTATTCCGCATTTCATAACGGAGCATTCTTTGTCAAACGAGCATCTGAATGTGAAGCAACTTTATAGATGTAGTCGGCCTGCATCTTAAGGGTGTTGGTAAACAGTTTTGCAACCCCCGTTTCTAAATAAATTGCGTAGTTAGGTGTTCCATTTGGCAGATTAAAAAGTGATTAGTGATTTCAAGACGATGGCCATTGAAGAACCAACCTTCTCTAACCAAACTGTGAGAAGATCTTGTGAATACCATGATTTTGGATTTTTCAATATTTATTGTAAGTACCCATGTGTTGCAGTATGTTGACAACCGATTTATCATAAGCTGCAAATTTTCTGGTGACTCTGAAAGGATCACTAGATCATTTGCATAGAGTAGAACATTGATTGTAGTGACAGCTATCCGAATTCCACCAGGAAGATATTTGCCAATATCGTTAATGAACAACGCAAACAGCAAAGCATTCAAAGGGCATCCTTGTTTAACACCAGCGTTAGTATCAAACCATTGTGAGGAACTTAGATCCATCCCAAACCGCTGCTTCTGTACCAGTATACATATTCCTTAATACATTTAAAAGTTTTGAGGAGATTCCAAATTGAGAGAGTTTAAAAAAAAGTGCATTTCTGTTCACAAGTTCGAAAGCTGCCTTAAAATCAACAAAAAAAGCGTAATTCTTCTTATTTCTGGATTGGAATGCTTTGACAATTGACGTCAAAACAAATATCTGATCCACAGTACAATAGTTTTTCCTGAAACCCGCTTGAAAGTCAGTTAAAATGCTGTTATTATCAACCCACTTTTCTATTCTGTTCACTAAAACACCGCAAAATATTTTAGCCATAACATTCATAAATGATATTCCCCTATAATTTTCAACGTTGTTTGGATCACCTTTCTTATGAATAGGGAAAATAACAGATTTTTTGAACGAAGAGGGAATAAAGCCGGTTGAAAGAATGTTGTTGAAAAGCTGCTTTAGCTTATCAATGAAAGCTGGTGTTGCATTTTTGAAGTATTCATATGGAATTCCGTCTTCGCCTGGTGTTTTTCCATCTTTTGCTCTTTGAAGTACGATTTTTATTTCATTTACGTCTATTTCACAGTCCAAAGTTTCCTCAATAACCAGTGGTTCTGCATAAGCAAAGGACAAATCAGATTGATTTGAGAGCAGGTTTTTGAAGTGGTATGAAAGATGATCTGCAGACATATTTGTACCAATTACAAAGTTGGATTTATTTATTTCTTTGGCTAAATTCCAAAAATCTTTCGAATTACTGGCCAGACTTAAAGATTTTGCTTGAACATTTTCAAATTCAGTTTTTTTTTGTGCGGCATAATTGCTTGTACTTGGAGTTTGATTCAACGTACCATTTTCTCAGTTCCTCGGTATAACAGTTTCGTAGTGCTTGTAAAAGGGCAAATGATTTTTTTCGGGATTTCATACATTCTTTATCAAACCACTTTTTTTGAATTTTGTAATAGAAGCAGAAGATTGAGCTGGTGAAGGATTTCTTATACACGATATAATTTCCTTTGAAAACAACTCGATAGATCCATTAACTGAAGAAGTCTCCGAAATATGCACATCTAGATTACTTTGGTAGGTATTCAAGCTTTCATTCTTCCATTTAAGTCTTGGTAGTAACTTTAGATTTTGTTGTTTAAATGTATTTTCATTGTTCCATTCTAATACAAGAGGCATATGATCAGAATAGGTTTTATACTCAACTACAAATTTTGAAACCAAGTTAATCCAATCATTATTCACTGTGCAAAAGTCGATCACAGATTTCCCTTGTCCTCCAAGAAAAGTGTAATGGCCCTAGTGGAAAAATAAACATATTATTTCTTTGTACGAGTTTTACTATAGTAGTGCCTTCTAGTTCTACAAAATCATAAATATTTAGGAGTGTAGTTTTGATTTCATAGACGCTTCCTCCGCTTGCACGCCCTCTAGTTGATGTTTTAGTTGCTGCGTTCCAGACAAGTTTGAATCCATTAAAAAGACTTAAATTTTAGAGAATTTTCGTTCATAATATGTGTTTCGAATAGAAAAAATACATCAAATTATTTAATATATGTAATTAAAGAAATCGGAAAAAAAGAATTTTGTTATTGTGCGTGCGTGTGTATGTACGTTCGTACGTCCGTACGTTCGCGAAGTTTTTTTCGTCGTCCATAGCTCAGGAACCCGAAGAGATATCGACTTCAAATAAATTTTGGTATAGAGACAATAATGCAGAAAAATGCAGAAAGGGCTGGGTGCGTGGGTGGTTTTGAAAATTTGTGGGTGAACATTTTGATTAACCCAAAATATCTCACGAACCAATAACGCTAGAGATTTGAACTAAATTTTATATTATATATTGTAACGTGATACTAAACAAATATATTTTTGGAAAAAAAATCCAACTAACGGTTTTTTATATAAATCAAAAAAACTTAAAAAATATTTGTCAGCTCAAAAATTGTACGATTAAAAAATGATTTTATCTCTTAAACAATTTTGTGCAACGCAAAATAAAGTTTTCAACATCTGGTAAAATTTTGAGAAAAATCAAACTGACAGTTTTTTTTAATATAAAAAATAAAAACCTAAAAAAAACGTAAAAATTGATTTTCGACTCAAATATCTTTTCAAAAATTTGAGATTATGGCTTCCAACTAATTTTAGCTTATAAGAAATATTGTTTTCAACATTGGTTAAAATTTTAAGAAAAATCCAATTGACGGTTTTTTTTACAAAAAATAAAAACCTAAAAAAAAATTAATAAAAGTTAGTAAAAATTGATTTTCGACTCAAATAACTTTTCAAAACTTTGAGACGTTGGCTCTAAACTAAATTTATCTTTTAAAAGATATTGTTGTCAACATTCAGTAATATTTTGAGAAAAATCGAATTGACAGTTTTCTTACAAAAAATAAAAACCTAACAAAAAAATAGCAAAAGTTGGTAAAAATTGATTTACTAATAAAATATCTTTTCGAAACTTTGAGATATTGGCTTTACAAAAAATTGTATCTTATGAGAAATATTGTTTTCAACATTCAGTCAAATTTTGAGAAAAATCCAATCAACAGTTTTTTTTACAAAAAATAAAAACCTACAAAAAATTAATAAAAGCTGGTAAAAATGGATTTTCGACTCAATTATCTTTTCAAAAATTAAAAATATTAGCTTCAAACTAATTTTATTTATTTTTTTAAGAAATATTGTTTTTAAAATTCGGTAAAATTTTGAAAAAAATCAAATGGACAGTTTTTTAACAAAAAATAAATATTAAAAAAACGCATTACTAAAAGTTCGTAAAAATTGATTTTCGACTCAAATATTTTTTCAAAAATTTGAGATATAGGCTTCAAATTAATTTTTTTTTATAAAAAAATATTGGTTTTCAACATTTAGTATTTTTTTTTTTATTAAAATCCAACAGTAAGTTTTTTCATACAAAATTAAAATCTACAAAAAATAGTACGCAAAATTGGTAAAAATTAATGTTCGGTTCTCGATATCTCGTGAATAATAGAAAACATTGACTTCAATTTAATTTCATTTAATCAATTTGTATTTGTTTATATAAGAAATAAAAACTTTTAAGAAATGCTACTAAAATTGGTAAGAATTCGTTAACGACTAAATATCTCGTTAACAAAAAAAGATTTTGAAATCAAACTATTTTATCATATGCAAAATATTGTTGGTTATTTTAAAATTTTTTAGAATAATTTAACTGATAACTTTTTTAACAAAACACAAAAAACCTACAAACCTTTTATCTAAGAAAGACAAATCGACAGACGGGATGGGAAGTTATCAGTGTGGGTCGCATCCCAGCCTCTTTTTATGTTTTTGATCGAGCGGGGAGCATTGGCTTGGCATAGACCTTATCTTCAAGAAATAACACGGTCAAAAAAAAATTCTTGCAAATCTGCGATCTTTTTACAGCAAAAATGTCACCAGTTTGGAGCAAATTTTAATTGTTTTATTGCGTAGTTGAAGCGTGTATCACTTTGTTATTAGTAATGACGTAATTTTTACTTGTCAAATGTCAAAAGATGACAGCTTCAAAAGTGACAGTTGCCCAGCTGACAGTTTTACTAATAAGTTTTTATATAGCACAAAACTATACATAAAATCAAATCTAAGTACTAGCTATATATAAATTAAAAATACACTCACTTATGAGTATTCATATTCATCAGAAGTTTAACTTAAACATGAATGAAATAATAAATCAACTTTGGGTAGACATTTATTATTTACAATAAATAAAATTAACACTAAAGAACCTAACGGCGCGCGTGGTGTGATTGCTTTACCAAATGGCCGACCACCATACTGCTTGTTGGCCGTCTGCGAAATTATTTTATTACCATTAGTCATCTTCACCGCCGTTAAGTTTGCAAAAGATTTTTCTTTATGGAGAATTTGAATGACAATGGAATTATAAATTTGCAATTGTGATTTTTGTTGTTTTTATTAGTATTTTTCAAAATTGTTTTACTTACAAAAAAAGTGTTACATATTGTGAATTCATCAAATATTCTAGTTCACAATAGAAAAACCTCTGAAAAATTAGCAAAACGTCATTAACATTTTAATTTAAATTAACAAACTTTTATATAGCAATTGTTTGCGATGACTTTATTTTGTAACCTAAGAAGGAGGTACCTACAAAATAAAAAATAAAAACAGATTTGTTATTCAATTTTACCATCATCATCATTTTCATCAGGGGTCCACTAAACATACGAGTACCTTCAACTAAATTCAGTATATAAATTGTTATGAAAGAATATTTTTTTTTTTATTTGTGCAAATCAAACGTTCAGACATTTTAAATAAAGCAACTTAGCTAGTCTTTTTATAATAAGTTGATGAAACACTCACTCCCCCACTTAATTTTGTTTTTGTATTCTTTGCAGAAAAAAATATCTGTGAATTGCTTTTGTAAAAAAATATATCTCATGATTTGTATGTGCATAGCACAATTGCAAAATATTTCAACCGAACCGAACGAAGAAGGCGGCATGTACCCCAATTGAACTTATGAACTTTTATTTCTTTTTTTTTAATTCAATTAAAACACAATACCATCACATCAGCTTGGCAACTTGACATTTCTTTTTTTTTTTTGTTGATTTGAATGTATTTACAATCTACATATATAAACTGGAAAACAGATATTCCAAAGTCCAGTTACAATAATATTTGAATATAGGAATGTGGACAAGACTGGGTTTATCGAATAGTAGAATAAAAAAAAAATTAAATTATTTAGTTTAAAAAAAGCAAAGAAAAAAAGAGCCAGAACAACTAATAATGCATAATGATTCCTAGGTAGCAACAACTGGTGTGCTACCTCACAAGAAGCATTCACTCGATCACATCGACTTAAGAAATGTGTCAAAAAGTTTAATTATTCAAAGCTGATGGGCCGTCCACCCCTCAGGTATGAATATGTTAGTGAATTTATGAATGGTATATCAAAACAGATAAAAAAAACAAATAAAAAGTGTCCCCACTTTATTTGTTTAACATTTTTGTTGAAATTTTTTACAAAGTAGGTATATGTTTGCGCGTAATTTTAAGTTTAAACAAAATTTGTTTAAAAACATTTTTCAAGCAAGCCAGGAAGGCCTGCAACGCCCATATTCGACGGACCAAATTTTTACATGACCAAAAATTACGGCAAAAAATACTGCAATGTCCCAAAGGCCGTAAAAATGTTTGGTCATTTGTAAAAAACATGAGGAATTCTTCCTCTTAATCGGTTCCTACGCTCGTTTTCAATGACACTCCTTTTGTTAAATCTTTAGAGAAAGCTAATCTCTTTGCTAGGCAGTTCGCCGCCAATTCTACGCTGCCAGTGAGTGTTATGACTCCGCCTGTACTTGAGTGAGGTAGCGATTCTATGGGACCAATCTTTTTTCGCACTCGTACTGTGGCAAGAGTCCTTAGAGATCTAAACACACATAAATCCGCTAGTCCGGATGGTATCCCCGCTATTGTTCTGAAGAGGTGTTCTTCAACGCTGGCAAAACCACTGCGTAAGCTTTTTCATCTGTCCTTCTCCTCAGGTCTCGTTCCGAGAGGATGGAAAACTGCATTTGTCCAGCCCATTCCCAAAAAAGGCGAATCTTCCTCACCCTCTAATTACCGACCGATTGCACTTACGTCCCTTCTTTTCAAGGTCATGGAAACGCTGATTAATTATCAGCTCAAGAAATATCTTGAAGATCGAAAGCTTCTTAATGACCGGCAGTACGGCGGCGTGGAATTTAATGCTTCGAAAACGCAATGTTGTCTTGTATCGTTAAAGCGAGATATACCCCAATTGCCATTATCCATGGATGGCACTTGCATCAATGATACTGAACACTTCGATATTCTCGGTATGTGTGTCACCAACCACCTCTTTTGGAATGATCACATACGCGATGTCGCCAAAAATGCCGCAAGGTGTTTGGGTTTCCTTAGGCGATGCAAGAAATTTGTTTCCCCCTCTGATCTGGCTGCTATCTACAAGACTTATATACGTCCAAAGCTTGAGTATAACTCCCATCTCTGGGCTGGTGCTCCTGAAACTTACTTAAGCCTCTTGGACAGTATTGAACGTAGAGCATTTAAATTTATAGATGATAATATCATCATAAGTTCATTTACTTCGCTTGAACATCGTCGTAAGGTTTCTTGTCTCACCCTTTTTTACCGTTATTTTAACGGTTTATGCTCTAGTGAAATAGCCAGCTGCATTCCTCCCCTTAAACAGTTCAACCGTAATACTCGCGCTTCTAGAAATGCTCATCAGTATACCCTCGAGTCCAACTTCGGCCGCACTGTCAAATACAGAGATTCGTTCTTTAGCTACTACGCGAATGTGAAATGCCTTACCACACTCTGTCTTTCCTAGTCATTGCAATATTCAGGAATTCAAAACCAATGTGCACCGACATCTCCTTTTAAACCCTCTCTCTTCTTCCTATTGCTCACACTGTGCCTCTGCATAATAAGGGTAGTAATATCCTCTTGAGTGTGTGCTTATTATAAAAAAAAAAAAAGTTACCAATTATTTAGGGAGACCATTGTTGGTTTCAAAAAATGTTCGATACCTTTACTAAAAAAATGAGTCTTTATTATCAAGGCTCAGGACTTTTTACGAGCCTATATTGACTACCTTTGCAAATATCTTGCCTTGCTGTTAGAGAGAAAATTTCTTTTGGGTATTTAAAAAATATCTTAATCAGCTTTTTGAAATAAAAATCAAATAGGTGATTAATTTTTTCTGTTCGCAACCAAATGGCTGAAGCGATGTCCCTCTTATAGGTCTTTCCAACAACCAATCTTATTCCTCGATTCAAGAAACTTAGTCCCACTAGACGAAATGAACTTGGTCCCTTATTTAACTTAGTCAGAGAGTCTTAGTTCGTAATTTTGGATATAATTCAGTTCTGACTTAGTTCGTTTTTAACCGAATTTTCATGGACTAAAACCCAACCAAAAACGTTGAATATTATGTTACAATTATGTTTTGAAAAATTTGCCAGAATTTGTTGTGTTTCAAATTGCAAGCCATTTCGCGCAAAAAGGTCATCAACCGCTCATTATTCTATGTAACGTTGCAATTTGCATCATCTTTGAAGGAATACGGCCCAATGATACCGCCAGCCCATATAATCTGCACCAAACAATGACTTTTTCTGTATGCATCGGTAACTCTTGCAAAGCTACTGGATTTTCTTCATTCCAAATACGGCAGTTTTGTCTTTTCACGTATTTATTTAATCAGAAATGAGCTTCAACGCATAACAAAATTTTTCGATAGAAAGTGGATTTTCGGACAACTTTTCAAGAGCGCATTTACCAAAAATTTGGCGTTGGGTATGATGGATCGGTTTCAATTCTTGCACCAGCTTCCAGCATACAGCTGGTTTGACCGACTGCTCACCTAAATTCTTCCGCACAATTTTGAACGTAATGGATTAACAGAGGCCTTATCGTTAATTCAGGGTCATCACTAACACTGGCTAATACAGCTGCGGCATTGTCCTCGCACTCTACGTAAGAGTGTTGGTGGTTAAATTTCCAGCAATGTAAATTTGGTGCGAAATTTAGTCACTAAAACCCAAATAGTCGCCTAAGTAGGTCGATTAAACTGACCACAAAATATTAGAAGCGTGCGATGAACTTTCTTAACAAAGCACGCATTTTGATAATAAAATTCAATAAATTACAAGCGTTTTCATTTGTAAAAGAGTCCAATGATAAACTATAGACCAAACTGAAGATATTTCAAAGTGATATAAAATACGAAACGTAGTGAGCTGTTGAGTGTTGCCAAACAAAAATACTTATTACTAAAATAGAAGTAATTTCTTAACAGTTTTCTTCGGAAGTTAATTCATAGGACTATGTATTCTCTCAAGTTGTTTGTGACTGCCATTTTACCTTGATACATACATATTTAAACACATGATATACTCTTATTGAGACACCCGGAGAAGTGCAAACATTAATGTTTTAATATTAGGCTATGAAGCGATGCAGTTTATCAAGGAATATTAAATTTTAAGGTACTCTTTTTGTGTCAACCGATAAGTTAGGTTAGGTTAGGTTAAAGTAGCTGCGGATTCAGAATTCACACACTTAGGCCAAGAGAAAAGGCCCATTGTGATACAACATGAATCTAGAGAATTACTTCTTACTAGTCGAACTATTTTGAGCCTATAAAGCGAAGAAGATATTTGATATCCTTTTTAACTCGTCTACTGGGATTATCAAAAGAGTAGTCTCCCAGATGAAGTTTGCGTCTTAGTGAAAGAGCAGGGCAAGTGCAGAGAAGGTGAGAGATTGTTTCCTCTTCTTCCTCGTCCATACAGCTCCTGCAGAAGTCATTTGAGGCTACACCAAGTCGTATTGCGTGTCTGCCTATAAGACAGTGTCCCGTAAAGACACCTATTAGGGAGCTAATATGAAGTCTGCTTTGAGATAACAAGTCTTTCGAGCGCTTTAGGTCCAGTGAAGGCCATATGAGTTTTCTGTGGCTGCGCATGTTGGTAAACTGTACCACCTAGAGTTTGCTATCTCGAAAGCTGTTTCTTTTAGCAGAAGTTTACATGTAGCTTTCGGTATACCTATCTTCTCCCTTTCAGGTGAAATAGGCATGACGGTTCCATTTTTAGCGAGTTCATTGGTTCTACAATTTCCCGTGATGTCTCTGTGGCCCGGCACCCAACATACGTGAGTGTTAAATTGCTGCGCCATCTCCATAAGAGACGATCGACAATCGAGGGCCGTTTGAGATTTGGTTGAGACATCGTCAAGAGATTTAATAGCACCCTGACTGTAGGAGAAGATGCGGATGTCAGAAGTTGATATCACGTTTTCTCTTAGCCAGGAGAGAACCTCTTTGATCGCTAAAATTTCCGCTTGGAAGACGCTACAATGATTAGGGAGGTGGAATGAGATGCTTAGATTAAGCTTTTCTGAGTACACACCACTACCAACTCCCTCATTTGTCTTGGATCCATCCGTATAAAAATGAATGCTTTTGTCATCCAGGAGTTTTTTGTCTTTCCATTTATCTCTGGATGGAATGGATACCTGGAAGTTTTTTCCAAATTGGGGGACAACATCATCGGCATACGCAACCACTCTGTAGCCTTCCCTCTCAAGGGATATTAGTAGTTCGTTAACCACTATGTTCCACAGGAGAGGTGACATAACACCACCTCGCGGAGTGCCTCTACCGACAGACCTTTTCGTACAAAAATCCCCCATCTTAGAGTTGATGATTCTGCTTTTTAGCATTAGATTAATCAACTCACAGATTGAGTATTCGACGTTTAGGGTTGTCATAGCAGAAGTGATAGCGGATGTGTCAACGTTGTTGAAAGCGCCCTCAATATCCAGGAAGGCCACCATAGTATATTCCTTTTACTCTAGGGAGTGTTCGATAGTTCTTACCAGAGTGTGCAAGACTGTTTCTACCGATTTCCCTTTGCAGTAAGAATGCTGACACATCGATAGTCTCTTATCAATGCTATTACGTACAGTAATCCCCACTTAGTTGCACCTCGCTTAATTGAACATCTCGCTTAATTGATCGAAAAAATTGGCTTCAAAAATTTCCCGTATTAGTAGCAAAGCTTTTCAGACGGTTAATTGAACCCCGCTTAGTTGAATTACTCGCTTAATTGATCTTAAAAATATGCAGCAGAAAAACTAAATACATGGACATTTTTCGGATAATTGGACGGACAAAACAATGATTGTGATTGGAAAAACCAAAACGCCAAGGTGTTTTAAAAATAAGGTTGTACCTTTACAATATTTCTCCAACAAAAAGGCATGGATGACCCAACATTTATGGGCCCAAATTTTATATAAATTTGACGAAGAAATGAGACAAATAATTCTTTTTGTCGACAATGCTGCCTGTCATAAGAAGTTGGACGATTTAAAAAATATAAACGTGCAGTTTGTACCCACAAATACAACGTCCATCATTCAGCCGCCCCTTGACCAAGGCATTATTCATTATTTCAAAGCTTACTATCAGCAAAATATAATAAGGAAACAAATTACAGCAATCGAACGTGGCAAGACTATTGAAGAATTTTCGAAGTCGATCACATCTTTGCAAGCAATGCACATAAGCGAAAATTGTTTGTGGCTTATAACACCTTCTACTATTGGAAATATTTTGCTACTAAACCTACATTTGCAAGTTCTTTTTTTAAAGTTAGGCTTCATCCAAGAAGAAGAGCAGCCGGAAAATGATCTCTTGGTCATAGATAACGTTCTTGAGGACAACGCAGCTTTCAATGCTTATTTGGCATGTGATGACATAACATGTCATATTATGGCGAACTAACAAACGCCGAAAATAAGTTGACACTGAAATGTTTGTAGAGTAAATTTCTTTGATGAATATTTTATTTTTTAGTTGACCTACTCGTGCAATTATACGGGTTTCGCTTAATTAAACAGATATGTCAATTAAGCGGGGTTTCGCTAATTGAACCACCCGGATAATTGACCGAAAAATCTGACAAAATGGTCAGTGCAATTAAGCGGGGAATACTGTATATGGATATCAATCAATCGTTCCAGAGTTTTGAGAATGAATGATGATAGGCAATAGGTCTTAGATCTTTAGGGTTGACATGCGAGCATTTGCCCGCCTTGGAAATGAAAACTACCTTTACATCTCTCCATGCATCGCTGAGGTAACCGATAAGTCAATTCTATATAAATTTTCTGTTGACAACATATTGCAGACATTTTAATGCTGAGTTTGTTGCAACATTAGTTAACAATTTCACTTTTAAGGTTGTATGGCTAGTTTGTAATATTTTCAAAGTTTTGTTTTCATTTTGAATGCATTTTTACCCCTTTCAAGGGTGGTAGCTAACAAAAATTGTAAGTTAGAACAACATACTAAAAATTTACTACAGTTGAGCCAATACTTTCTTAAGATTTTGAAATGTAAGTTCGTCGAAAACATACATATATAGCTGTGTTTTGAAAGTGAACTAGTATTTCAATTCACCGACTTTTGTATTCATTTTCGAAAAAATTGGTTAAATTACGATTTCTGTTTTTGGCGAATCAAAATTGAAACTTTCTTACACCCTTAACAGCTAGAGTATTTATTTCTGTAAATGTTTCCAACTAACGAGTCCATTCAAAGACTCTTATGTTAACTGATAATCAAAGAAAATGTCGTAGCAATCTAACCTTGCCTTACCACCAAACAATACAGTTTAAATAAACTGAACTGTAATTTTTTTAGTAACTTATGCAAAAATTCGCTTTCAAATAAAATAGTTTCATGAATTATGAGCATTTTTCAACATTCTATGCAAACAGTTACGTACAATGGCCATCAGCCTCATGTTTAACGGTTGTTTTCTGTTTAAACATCAAATAGATAATTTTATCAAGTGGCGCTAAAAGCAAAAGAAAAATACGCCGATAAGGTCTCCCTCTCATAGATTTGTCTCATGTTTGTTTATCAATTAATTAACTGATCTTAGGTTTATTTTTATCAGTTCCTGGACCAACTCCTCCTATATAATATATGTAGGTTTATAGTAATGGACTGTGTTTTGAAGAAGCAATTTGACAATACTTTGTCATTCCTTTGTGAATGAATATATCGCTTTAACATGGTATTATGGGTGAATTTTATATTGGTGACTAACTAAACGTTGATAACATGAATCACATATTCATATTAAACCGCAAATTCTCATCATCCATTGAATTTGTTTTTTATTTTATTTATGTATATAGCAAAATATTGAATTTAATCTGATAGGAAATGCCATTTCAAATAAATACATATATAAATTTATTTTGTTTTTGTTTTCTTTAAATATCTACGTCAACTTAAATTTCTCTCTTTGCTGTTTTATTTCTAAAACGTTTTTTTTATTCTTTTTTTTTGTTCATCTTTAATGATCGTGATGTTGTTTTAAGAGAATTTAAATAATACACATAAAATTTAAATGTACAAAGAGAAATTCAGAGATTTTTAGTTCTTAAAAAACAACTGTAGCAGGGTTCGGATTCGGACTTTAGAGGGAAAAAATGGAATGGAAATTATTATGAATGATATAAAGTGAGAAAAGAGAACTAAGCAGATATTATAAATTCTAATAATTTTTCACTTTTAAAGTTTTATTAATGGAAACAGAAAAATATAATTTTAAATTAAACCTTCGACTTTTTGAAAGTTTCTTAAAAACAAGTCCGGTATTACATAGCGCATGTATTTAATGCGCATTAATCGGCTATTTTATTTTGAAGAGTCATTCGGCGATGCGCGCATTATTACACGAAGACTTTTCGGATTTTTAAGTCTGTGCATTCTTTTGACAGATATCTTTTATTTCTACTTTCGTTGCTTGCTCGGTGTACCCAACTCACGGTTGCCACATTGGTCATTTGTGACCAAATTTAATTTTTAATTTCAATGTTCGACAATTTGAGTAACGAAAACGTTCTTTTAACATACTCACTTTGCTAAACAGAAACAACGGTTAAACTCATTTAAGCAACTTTGTGTACATAATAACTTTATTAAAAATATAAACTCTTGATCTGCATTGGACTTAGGGAACAGAGAGAATTATCTATGCATTACACAAGCCGTCAAAATTCTCAAAATCGAACCTTACTACTTTTAATAAAATTATTGTAAGAACTTATGTATATACTGTGATCTAATGTTAAAACGCTTTGTTTTTATATTTCGTCATCTTTATTTAAGTTTATCTAATTTAATTAAGTTTGTTAGGGATTTTGTGAGTTTATTTGTACGTAATTAAAAAATAAATCCCATCTGCATATAATATGGAAAATATGTTAAACAAAATGTGATGAATTCATTAATCTGTGTTTACAAATTTTTCGGACTTGAATTATGTTGGTAATTTTCACCTACAAGTGGTCATGTTTATTTTCAAAATTGGACACAAACTTTTTTTTCTAGTAGTGGCAACCGTGGGTATATGTAGCTATCGTCCACTTGAATTCACTTTCGTGCCCCATATTGAGGTATTAGCTCTACTAAAAACGAACACGAAGTGAAGCAAATGCGAAAAATGCAAAGCTAATAAAAATAAATTTGACATTTTATTTCTCTTATTCATTTTGATCAAAATGTTGAACAGCAGTGAAAGTCTTTCTTTTATTTAATTTTCAATCATTAATTAAAGAAAAAACTTGTCAATGGATAAATTTGAAAATTCAAATGAATATTGATGTTCTACACAGAATGGTCAGGAAAATTGTTCAAAACATTATTAAAACATTTTTTTTTTGAAGAAATACATTTTTAGTACTACTCGTATATATACTTGCAACATAAACGAACTATATGGAAAGTATTGCATGCGTACAAAAATTCGAACTCGACATTTTAATCAAACACGGCATAAAGATGGTAGTGAAGTCGAAAAAAGTGGGTCCCCCTATTTCGTCCGTCTGTCTGTCTGTACCCCTACAGCAAACACCATTCGGTCGATTGAATTCAAACTTGGAAATTAAATTTTTAAGCAGATTTGCGTTAGGTGTTGTTTAAATTTTTCTAAGACTACAAAATAACAGTTGTCCATATAAAAATTTGTTGTCCAAAAATCGCAAAATCGAATTTTCTTATAAACGAATAGATTTTTATTTAATTTTCTCTTACATTTTTCTTAACTTGGCTTCTTTAAAAATAAAAAAGTTCTAACGATTTTCGAAATCAAGAATTTAATAAATCATTTTTTTTTGAGTAATTGAATACCTTTGAAATTTTTGAAGACAAACTGATTTTACATTTTTTAATTTTTTAAATATAAGTACCATTTGTAAACAGAGTCTTTGGATACAGGAGCAAGTTCGTGCGATCCAGTCGTGCTTTTTATTATTCTAGCTATTGTTGACCAAAGACAATCTTAAGAATGTAAGATTCTTACCAAAAAAAAAACAACAAATACAGTAAAAACACCCATATCAATTTTTTAAAGGCTCAAAACTACAGAAACGGTATTTTAAGGCAAAAAGTAAAAAAGGTTGATATTTGAATCTTTAAATTCTATTGGGTTTATTTCAATGCATACAAAACATTGTTCCGTTTATTTTGTCGTCTTCAAATTGTTTGCCCATTCAATACGCCATCCCAACAGTCAATTTAAAAGATTACCCCAAAGTCTGGGCGAGTGTAGATCTATGTACATTTTTGATTATCTTAATTTGTCTGGCCTTAGAAAACTTTAAATCATTGATCAAAATAAACAAAATTTGTTAAAAGCCCACCAAAATTAAAAAAAAGTACGTATACGCCATAGTGTACCCCAATTGATTTGCTGTATTAATAAAGCGAACGGCATTTTAATTTTATATATTTTTTTTAATAAAATTAACAGTTTTTTTTTCAAAACAAAGTTATTTTAAAAAATAACTACTACGAGGGCGGGTCAATAAGTCCGTGACTTTTGGAATAAAACACAGATTTTTTGATAAAAAAATAATTTTATTTTTCAACGTAGTCTCCCTTAAGCTCTATACACTTTGTCCAGCGCTTCTCCAAGTTTTTATCCCTTCCAAAAAAAAAATGATTTGTCGAGGTCCTCAAAATAGGCTTTTGTTTGCGAGATGACTTCATCATTGAAGTCAAATCTTTTTCCACCAAGCCATTTCTTCAGGTTTGGGAACAAGAAGTAGTCGCTCGGAGCCAAATCTGGAGAATAGGGTGGATGAAGGAGCAATTCATAGCCCAATTCATGGATTTTTGCCATGGCAACTGCACATGAATGCACCCTTGCATTGTGAGCAAACGCGGCACCCATCTTGCGGAAAGCTTTCTCATGCCCAAGTGATCATTCAAAATTGAAACCACTGAGCCATGCGAGATCCCTACGGCTTCCACAATCTCTCGCACTTTCAATCTTCGGTCGGCCAACACCATATCGTGAATTTTTTCGATTGTTTCGGGTGTAGAGACCTCAATTGGGCGTCCAGGACGTTCGGCATCTTCAGTGCTTGTACGGCCACAATGAAATTCAGTAAACCACTTTGTTACCATTGAAATCGATGGTGCAGAGTCCCCATAGCATTTATCAAGCTTATAGCCTTGGTCTCGGTAATGGTTTTTTTCGCAAGAAATAATGCTTAATAAGCACACGAAATTCACTCTTTTCCATTTTCTCCTCAAATTAGTGAGTAGTCACAAACTAACTGACGCAGCAAGTTTAAATTTTGACAGGAGTCAACTGACAGATGCCTGTTGACAGGAGCAGTGTTGCTGTCAGTAAAGAGGTCTGAAATTCAAAAAGTCACGGACTTATTGACCCACCCTCGTACTTTACTAGTTTTCGGGAATTATTTTACATTTTATAAATGTATGTCAACACATTTTACTTCCTACCTAACAAAAAGCAAGTTTCTCTGTAGAAAATGTATTTTTAGACATTTTAAAAAGTACTTCACATGTACTATAACAACAACTCTGGTGTGCCTTAAATAATAATTATCATTTTTCAAAAATTAAGAGAATGACTATTGCCTTATACTCTTTGTAATATCTTTTCACAAATGCATTTATTCGCGGCGTACTTTTTGGTTACAGCCAGTGCGGGGAATAAGACAATTCATTATTAACAAATTGTCTTCTATTTTAGCCAGTTCAATGAAGAGTGAAGCAAAGTACCAGTTCGGACGGACCTGTCTTCTTTTTGTTTTTCATGTATTATTTTCTCTTTTTTTTCCTGTTTTTTGATTTTGTTCCTCTTTTTGAAACATTGTAAAACTCTTTGGCCAGACATCATAAAATAACAAAAACCAATGCATTTTACACGGAGAGTAGCGGCGGTAGCAAATAAAAATTTCCCAAATGCAAACCGTGCGACTATAAAACGTCAGATAATAATACAATACATACAAATACTTGTTCACTTCTCAATCAATACACGTGCATTGGTGTTTTAAAAATAGATAGCGCCCATTTAGTCTAAGCCCCAGTGCGCCCCCAGCCTTAAAACACACCGCGCCCTCGAGTTTTTGCCATTACAGTCAGTTTGAGTTTTACGTTTTTTTTTTAAGTTAGTCTCTTTTGTTGCCTTATTTTGCCGATTTGCAGAACTACGAACTTATCTATCTATAGATAGATATGTATGTACATAGATCAAAAAAAGGTGAGATAGAGAGGTAGACATAGGTAGGTATATTCTATACCGCACCGCACTGCACGCCGCCGTTTGTACCGCCCAATGCGCCATCATATAGTATACGTAATCGTTGTTTTTGGCTATACAGATATGTATGTATAGTTCTTCTGTGGATACGTAACGTATTCGGAATTTCGCGCTGCTCTTTAGTGCAAATGAGTTATGCTTTGTTTAATACTGTATGTAAGTCTGTAGCTAGCTGTAAATTTACATAAATGTACTTACCTACTTAGCTCGTAAATGTATCTCTGCAATGCCGTTCTGTTATTTAGATATCGATGGCGCCAGCTCCTCGTGCATTGAAAGAACTGCGAAAGGTTTTATAATATTTTGTTTTTTTTGGTCATAAGAGTCTGCTTTTGTCATCAGTTTGTGGTTAAATATATTGTGGCACAATTGAAAAGAGAAAAATTATAATAATTGGTTCATACTGTCTGGTTTTAATCGACATCAGAAGAAGAAAAAAAACCAGTGGTGGTATTTGTTTATTTTTCTTTTATAAATTAAAAAACAAAACAATGGAAAATGGAAGTTCTTGCAATTATTATAGATTGATGACGAGTGGGAAATTAATACCTACAAGCTAAAACCACCTCTCCATTTCCACAAATCGTTTGACCGCTCTGCTGAGAATATAGGAAAAATAGGAAAATTAAATAAAAATGCTAATAGAAATAAAAACAAAACAAAAAACAAAAAATGTTAATGCGCAAATTACCTTATAACGTAATGTTCATAATACGCGTGATAGATATTGTATTTTTTTTTTATTATTATTATTTAATTTTGTTATTATTTGCAGTCGCTCTCTATAGCTTCTAATAGATACTTTAGTGCATTTTAATTTTAATTTTTGTCTGTGGCAAACTTACAATAACGTTTTAATGCGACTTATATTCCAAAGTTGTATGTTTGGTTTTGTTATTTTTACGTTTAGAGTTATGGCTATGGTAAACAAATCCCTTAAAAAGAAAAGATATTGTTCTTATATTATGATTTAGCTAAATTGATTCATGATCTGTGGTTTGCCTTATCGAGATTAGGAAATTTATAGTTTTATTCTAATAAGGAAGCAAAATATTCCATATTGGTTAGATGTGGCGCCATGGTTTTAGTTGTATAATAAAAGTAGATTGCCTGAAAAGAAAATTGTGCTTATTCGCTTTGGTTAGACAAATAACACAAATTCATATCTTTAAAGCTGAACGTGCTTATTTTAACATTTTTTCTATCTACTATTGCCTTTAAGGAAAAGTACCTACTTGTTATGTTTCCTTATTAGAATAGTGGCTTACTTTGTATGTAGAATTGTTTTTTCGACATCATTTAGGTGACAGGGTTAAGTTAAATTCTAAAACATAGTTTCCAGTTGAAATGACGCGACGCACAGTGGTTTAAATTCGGAAAAAAATCAAAAAAATGAAAGTGTTAGTATGAAGTTATTTTTTTAATTTTATTATAGTTATATAGTTGGTCTATGATTTTTGAAAATTTGAGCAATTTTTGTTCATAAGTATTAAAGATACAGGGCTCCAAAGTTACCCTGTTTTCAATTTTGAAATTCCTATATTTTCTTGCACTAACTTCTTGCCACGAAAAATAGCGTTTATAAAACTTTAAGCCAGAATTTTTATTTTTATTTCAAAAACATGTACTTTAAGCTTAAAAAAACATATGCATATACATATGTATATACGTATATATTAGATAAGTCAGAGCAGAGAGCTCTAACATACAAAATTTTTTTTCCTTAGAGCTACAATTTTAGCTACACTTGCCTACACGCTCTGACTACATTCACTTGAAAGCTACAATATTCACCTAACTAGTCCAAAAAGAATGAAATCCGTCTGGATCCAACCCTGTGACTTATGTTAAAATTTGTTCACCTGAATCAGGTCTTAAAACACACGGTTTCGACGACGATAGATCCCGAAAAATTACAATTTCTTCGAAAATACTTGTCACAGATAACTAGATAAGAGCTTAATTTTTAGAAAATATAGGTTGCGTTAATTTTGGGACACCCTATACATGTACCTTTCTTTAAAAAATAAAATTAAATTAATCCATTGACTAACCTGTGAGATATTCAATTTTTAGCGGAAAACTTTTTTTTTGCCTGACTTATTTTCCAATTGTTTCCTAACTTTTATTTAAAAAATTACAATAAAAATAAAAAAAAATTATGATGTATTAAACTAAAAAATAGGGACAGGTAAAATAAAAAAAGGTTACAAAACATAAATTGTTATTTTGGGGAGAGTACGATAACTCAGGCGACAGAATTTAATGACGGATTTGTATAGAACAGTTAAAAACAAGCATTTTTTACTATGGGAGGGGGGTTCTATCTCCCCCCGTTTAGGCGGTAGGGGCAACTGAAAAAATATGTACGTTTAATGGAAAAAAATAATTAAAAAATATTGGTAATACTTACAACTAAGTTTTATAATTTTTTTTAAAGCCAACACTTTTGTCTATTAGCTTGTTCTTAAATCAAGTCAAAACTATGCAAAGTTTTTGAAAAAAATTGTTTTAAACTCAAAATTTGTGCAAAAAAAAGGTTTAAAATGTAATTTTTCAAAAATTTCAGATTATCTACTCTTTTTTTTTAATCTTTAAACCTTGCACCCTCCCCACCTTGCACCCACTCCATCTTGCACCTACACCAAATCCTATAGTGTTCCCAAGCAGGGGTGTTGCAGGGGGGCAGCATGCCCCCATACACATCCCACTGTTGCATACACCCAAACTCGCACCTACCATTATTACTATCAAAATAAGACCACTCAAGCAAAACAAAAAAAGAATTAAATTAAAATAGTAGTTGTGGTTATTTTTAATTTTCTCAAAAACTAAAATACATAAAATCATAAGTTTTCAAAAACAAATAAGGGGAATAAATTCTGAAATAAAAACAATGGTAGATAATCTTGAAGTATTGAAAAATTACACTTTAAACTTTTTTTAACTTTTTTTACTCAAATTTTGAGTTTAAAATTAAATTTTTCAAAAACTTTGCATAGTTTTGACTTAATTCGAAAAGTGGCTAATAGAACAGAATGTTGGGTTTAAAAAAATGTATAAAACTTAATTGTAAGTATTACCGTTATTTTTTAATTATTTTTTTCCATTAAACGTGCATATTTTTTTAAGTTGCCCCTACCTCCTAAACGGGGGGAGATAGAACCCCCTCCCATAGTAAAAAATGCTTGTTTTTAACTGTTCTTAATAAAAACCGTTATAATATCTTGTCGCCTGAGTTATCGTACTCTTGCCGTTATTTTTTTTATATGAACAATAAACCCCAAAATTTAGAAAAATTTCAATAACTCATCTTCTAAATGTTATTTTTAATCCAAAGGAAATGTGTGTTTCCCTAACCCACACATGTGTGCCAAATTTCATTTCTCTCCAATTTATATTACATGTTTTATCGATTTATTTCCGTGCTCCTATAAAAACCGAACCACTGTGCGACGCGACGTCAGAATCTATTACTCAACTTGCATAGGCTTGTATTAAAATGCATTTTGCATTTAACATTTTTTTTTTTCTTATCATTTATCATACATTCATCTTCAGGTTTCTAAATTATTTTAAATCTTTTCAAAAGATTATATTAAAACTTACGGATTTTAAATGAATGAAAATGCTTTGAATAGCTGCTTGTAGTCTCAAATAATTATAATATAATTTTTAGTACCTAAAAATTATTATGATCACAATTTTTTTTTGTCAAAAAATTGATGACTGCAAACTTAGAAGTCCCAATCTCAAATTGATTTCAATCGAAAATTTCATATTTCCTATTCAAGTTTTGTTTTTACTTAACTTTTATGCTTTTTAAAGTACCGTCTTCTGACACTCAGAATTTTTCATTATTTTGGTTAGCTTCTCTTTGTAGAATGCGAACATTTTTATTTAAGTTCCAAAAAAAAGATGTTACACATAAACTCGCAAATATGAATTGCATTGAATATTTAACGTTAAATAAATTAAAAAAAAATTTAAGTGTAAGCAAAGTCAACATTTTCTTTGACGAAACGGTTGAATAAAAAAAATCTCATCAACCTTGCCAGATACTTCACAATTTATTTAAGAAAATAATTCCTTTCTTACACATCCAAAGAAAAATTTAACACAAAAATCCTTAGTTTGTCAATATCAAAATTATCTTAAGATCCAAGATAAGGTGTGAATATTTCGTATTCTTTAGCAAATTTTGTTTGTGGAATTCCTTGTTGATATATCAATATATCGTTGTGTAATTTGAAATGAAAAATTCCACTTATAAACCTTAATTTGTTGCTAGAACGTCATTATAAAAAAAGTGCGTATACGCCAGAGTGTACCTTTGTATTACATATATCTTAAGCGTTTACTGTTTTCAAATGAAAATAACATTTAGTTAGTAATATCTTCTTTGACAAAATATTGTCAATTTTAATTTTCCACCACACTTTAAGTAATTGGATTGTTATAAGTAACTGTAAATAAAATTATTTGAATCTTAAACTTAAATTGTCCTCATTATAAAATCTCGCTCGCAAAGATAAAGCCAACACAAAAATTAAAGCCCACCCATCTTAACTTATGAAGAATTCAAGAATAATAAATAATAATAAAAATTCACTATAAATCCGCCCCAATAAACAAAAATTAATTCAATATCTGCAAAACAATAAACAAATAAACGCTGATGAGAGAAATAAATTAAATTTCAAATGCATTTAAATTATATTCCAAGAGTGTATTGCGTAGTTTTTGAAGTAATTACTGATAACAAGAAAAACCCCTTCACTAAATGAATTCTTATTAAAGATTCACTACTTTAATATACATACATACATAATTCAAAACTAACTTCCTTATTATTGTTTTTTTTTTGTTTACTAATTAAAAATCAGAATAATCTTTACTTTCCACACAGTTTGAGAAGCTCATATCATTACGTTCCACAATAGGTTCTTGTCTGTGATAAAATGTTTTGCTGTTTTATTGAGACACAAACCATTCGAGATGGTGGACAAAACAACGAAACAGCTTTCGTTAAAACGGTTTTTTTTATTACTCTATAGTTAACTTACAAATCCATTAGATGGCGTTCTGACCGAATAGATTATTCAAAATTCAAACAAAGCAAATATTCGTTAGTCGTTTTTTTTGTTAATGTGGAAGAGTCAATTATTTGGCCAGAATAGAAATTCATTCATAAATCTTAATAATTTCATTTCATATCCATATTTAAAGGATGGGCCAAGTACAAGTTTAATTTTAAAAATATAATTGATTGAACAAAATGAAATGTTTTCCTTGTATTATTATGGAACACATCGCCGCCGTTCAAGTGGCTTCGCAGTAAAACTTTATGTCAATCCAATGGGTCCTTATTTCGACCAAAATTTCTCTTTAAAAACGCATTACTTAGGCCACACAGCACTCACTTTAGATAATATTATTTCAATATTTTCCAACATTAAAAAAATATTTTCCAACATTGTTAAATCTTAAAAGAAATCGTTTTATCCGCAGATGTATGATACTGACTTTTTGTCAAGATTTTGGCGGAAAATAGCTGTCAATGACAAAATTACTTAAAAAAAAAAAAAAACAATAGATGGCACATCCTGCACAATATCTTGATATTATTTATTTGTCTGTTTTTTTTATCGTTATAAAGGGTGATTTTTTTAGCAACACTGGTTTAAACAGCTGACGCAAGTTTCGTGTTTTGTTTCACTGTCAGACATCTTGAGTTTGGTCTATAATTTAACCCTGAATCGTCTCACGAACGAACAACGCTTGCAAATTATTGAATTTTATTATAAAAATTCGTGCTCTGTTGAGAAAGTTCATCGCTCGCGTTTTCATCGAAAAATTTTTTCAGCGATGAAGCTCATTTTTGTCTCAATGGGTACGTAAATAAGCAGAATTGTCAATTTTGGAGTGAATATCAGCCAGAAGCATTGCAAGAGCTACCAATGCATCCACAGTTTGGTGCGGTTTATGGGCTAGTGGTATCATTGGGCCGTACTTCTTCAAAGATGATGCGAATCGTAACGTAACTGTGAATGGTGAGAGCTACCGACCGTGAGGTGATATCCAACTTTTTTTTGCCCAAAATGCAAGAGCTTGACTTGCATGACATGTGTTTTCAACAAGACGGTGACACATGCCACACAGCACCCGCAACAACGGAATTATGGAAATGCGAGTTCAGTGAACATTTTATTTCACGTTCGGGAACGGTCAATTGGCCACCTAGATCGTGCGATTTAGACTACAAGCCCGCTTCAATTGACACATTGGAAGACAACATTGAAGCATTTATTCGTGAGATACCGGCCGAAATGTTGGAATGAGTTTGTCAAAATTGAACTAAGCGGATGGACCATTTGAGGTGCAGTCAAGGTCAACATTTGCATGAAATAATCTTCAAACATTAAATTATATGGACCGTACTATCGGTTCAAATAAAGATTTCATGCATTTTTCTGAATTGTAGATATGTGTTTTTTTTTTGAAAAACTTTCCTATAGCTTTTAAAAAATCACCCTTTATATTATTCAATATCTATTTTCTCCTTTAACGAGGTCCTGAAACCATCAAAATTAAGTTATTAACTTACAAATGTAAGTAACGGAAGCGTATCTTTTTCTATCACATAAATTGATACAAATGACCCGTTGAGCAATAAAATGATGATTCTTTGCTAGTTTTTTTTTTTTTAATGAATCAAATAATAATTCATATCTCATCATAATTACTTTTAACTTATGATACCAATAGTTTTGTAACAACAATTTTTTCTTATTCATCATAAGACTTACTATAGTACTATACCTACTATATGTGATGTCCATTATAGATGTTCACATAATTCCAAACTACATTACCTTTCTACACATTATATTGCATTGAATTCTTCATTTCCGGGAAAGTTCTTTTTTGCAAAAAAAATAAGTCATCATATAGCATAAAACTGAAAAATTAAAAAAATTAAAAACCGGCGTGCATGCAAGCAATCGTCATAATAAATGCACGCGCGAAAATGTAGGTAAACCGAGTGTCCTACTCACCATTACCGTTGGTGTTCATCTAGCAGAAAATAGTTAATAACAAAAATAATAATAACACAAAACAACAACAACAACAAACAAACAAACAAACAACACAACACAACATAAAGAGCCATGAATACAATAATTTGGTTGTTGCGTTAGCTGCCGGTAGTATAGGTATAGTCTCGTTAATTCAAATGGTGTATCTGATGGATACAGGTTAAATAATATTGATGATTATGATAGCGATGAATATTTTGTTTTTGTTTTTGTTTTTCCTTTTTAGTTTTTACAGATGGTGCGGTGACGCGAAAATGGTATAAACTATTTATATTAACAGTGGGTGGGATGTCCTTAAAAATGTACCTTAAACACAGATTTTTCAATACTTTCTAGCTCCCATTTATTTATTTATTTATTTATTTTATTTATTACATATTATTTAGTCTTGCACAGTAAGATACGATATCTTTTAAGGTAGTACAAGCTTCAGTTTTACAATTGGTTTACATGAAATGAATGAATACTAAATTTTAGACAAGATGATTAGAAAGAAAAAACATTAATATAAACAAAACTACTATATACTATTTAATTAATGAAAAAGATTTGATTAATGAACTTTATTATAATACCTTATAAACACCTTTAAAGTATACAAAAAAAAAAAAAAAAAAATATTAAAATCATCGCAATGCCTCAAAATACTGTCTAAGTCTTATTCTAAACCGAGTAGTGCAGCCTATCATCCTTATAGTTTGAGGTAGGGAATTCCACAACCGAACCGCGTGAACAAAAAATTGACGGCGCGAAACAAGATAGGAGTAGCGTTTTGGTATCAGATCGCTGCTTCGATTAGAGCGTGTAAAAAGGATTCTGTTGTAAAGGTACGTCGCGTCGGTTGTCGTGTTTGCATGACATTGTGGAGCATTATTAAGGCTCTAAACGAGAAAAGGTTATCAAGAGAAAAACCATATATTAATCTTGCATATGAGGAAATGTGAACATATTTCCGTAGTCCAAAAATATATCTTGTCAGACTATTATAGGCAACATTAAGTTTCCTTTTGTGCTTGGAATCGCAATTACTAAATAGTTCACACCCAAATAATAAAAGCGGAATAAGCAGCGACTTAGCAAGTATCATTCTTGTTTTTATTGAAGTGATTCTTTGGGTGCGGTCCATAACATACGTAAGCCTCCGTACACACTACCTATGATAAGTTGTATATGATTTGTACAAGTGAGTGTCTTATTGAATACTACTCCAAGATTCTTGGCTAAGTTAACAAACTGAATAGGGTTATCATTGAGTAATATTGGAGAAAAGCAAGATGTGTCTGTAGGGTCTTTTGAAATGACTAAGAATTTTGACTTAGTAGGATTTGAACAAAGTCCGTTTGATCGAGATCAGAGCAATATCTTATTAAGATTTTCGTTTATCTCCACAATACCATTTTCAAACAACCCCAGTGGACAACTGTACCTAAGCTGTACATCATCGGCATACATATTTATGAATGAGTTAAAACTTAGAGACGGGAGCTCATTAACATACATGGTAAAAAGTAATGGGCCCAAAATAGACCCTTGGGGAACACCTCGTGTTAGCGGAAGAAAACTTGAAGTTTGGTTGTTAGCAACTACTGCTTGGTGTCTAGAACTAAGATATGAAAAAATGAGTTTCACTGATGATGACGTAAATTGAAACTCATCCCTTAATTTGATGCATAAATTACGGTGGTTAACAGTGTCAAAGGCTTTGGAAAAATCAAAAAGAGTGAGAAATGACACGAAATTCTTATCTACACTTTCTCTTATATCTTCGACCACATTTATAAGGGCAGTAGTGCAACTATGTTTGGGACGGAAACCGGATTGATTGGGACATAGCATGTCGTTACGTTTTAGATATTGCCGCATTTGTGTGTTCATATTTTTTTTTAAAAACTTTGGATAAATATGGCAATATGGCTATTGGCCGATACTCATTTCGGGTTTTTGGAACAGGAACAATTTTAACACGTTTCCAGACGGTAGGAAAAATTCCAGTCATGAGAATAGTGTTGAAAAGATGTTGTATGTATCTCAATGTAATCGGTAGAGTTGCTTTTACAAACACGGGATGGATTTCGTCAAATGCCATTGAGTTTGATTTAATAGATAAACAGGTTTTTAGAACAACTTCATCATCAATTGCTGAGAAGGTAAAGCCCCTTGTAGAGAAGGTGTCGGTTTCTAAAAATCCAGAAAAGTCTGCGCTATCATTGAACTCAAATGATGATAGGGATGTGAAATTGGTATTCAGCTCATCACAATCAATGATAGTAGAAACATTGTTGAAGTGCTTACCAACACCAATTTCTTTTAAATTTTTCCAAAGTCTATGACCGGCTAATGAAGGGTTAAGTCGAGGAGCATAGAAACGTCTCTTAGCTTCCCTAATCTCAAGTACAACTTTATTTCTTAAGTCAGTGTAGACCTTATGAAGTATGTCGAGTCTAAAACGTTTCCAAACTTTGTAAGCTAGATTGCGCTTATTTATTAAAACTTTAATTTTGTTGTTGAACCAAGAATGGTCAATGCATTTAAAGGTTTTTGTTTTGTAGGGAACGTGAATATTGTAAAGAGAGCTAATGTTTCCTTCAATAAAAGAAACTTGGTCGTCGACAGACTCTATAAAGAAAACTCGAGACCATTCAACCGATCTTAAGTCATGTTCTAGATGGTTATAATTAATGCTTTTAAAATCTCTATAGCAATAACTACTGTTTAAAACAAGAGGTTCGCACTGGTAAGTTAAGTGCAATAGGTCATGGTGTGAAAAACAGGATGCAGAAAGTTGGCTAAAGTGAAGAACTTTGCTCAATTCACTAACAAAAAATACATCAAGAAGGCTACTTGTGTCATTGGTAAAGTAAGTAGGAGTGGATGTGTTTACTGAATGTAAGTTAAGAGCTTTCATGTCATCAGAAAAAGTGGATTCTAAAAGAAGGTTGCTATTAAAATCTCCACTTAAAATAATATAAGGTGAAACATGGGCCAATTCATCCAATTTGGTTAGTAATGGTGTTGTATCAATGTGTTTATTTGGTCTATATGCTGAACCCAGTAGAATCTTGTTATCTTTGCATGTTATTTTAATAAATATAAAATCAATGTAACTACCAGGAAGGGATTCACATTTTAACCCACTACGCGCATAAATGGCCACTCCACCTCCAATGCGTCCCACTCTATCCCGTCTAAATAATTTAAATCCTTTAACATCATACAATGAGTCATTTAATTCAGGATAAAACCATGTTTCTGTCACACATACGATATCCACCTTAGAAGCTGCAAATAGATACCTGAATTCATCAATTTTTGGAACTAAACTCTCTGAGCATTTAAGGAGCAGACCTGTAGACCAGTACGCTGACCACGCAAAATATCGATCATTAAACGAGAGTTATAATTATAATTATTATAATTATCAGCGGTTGTAGAATTCCCATTATTTACTTCATCAGGGCCAACCTTTTGTATGTATTACAAATAATCGGTGGCTAATAAAGCACACCATAAAATAAGGAAGGCAAGAAGCAGCACCCATAGAACTTGACCAGAAAAATAGCAAAGATTCAAACCGATGATAAAAAGATAATTTAAAAAATTATGCAAACTTGTGTACGAAAAAAGTTGATAATAACAATTATTAAATACATAATAATCAGTAACAAAAAGAAAATTATATTAATCAATTAAAAATATACCTAAATGAAAATAGTATTTTTTTTTAAAGTTTATTTGTGCTCTTAAAAAAATGGTTAAGTGTTTATAGTAGATAGACGATATCGTAAGCTGAAAACTCTTTCCATAACCCAACAAAAAGTAGCTGCCTGTAGATATCGGCGGCAAAATTCATCTTTTCGAACATAAATAATTTTTTCGAACATTTTTATTTTCTGAATTTTTGTCGGTTTAAACTAAGATTTTTATTTTTAAATGTTTGTCTTTTCAAAAATCCATCTTTCGAATATTGTTCTTTGAAAAATTTGTCTTTTCATACATTGTCTTTCAATTATTTATCTTTTGAAGCTTTATTTCTTCGCAACATTGCTTTTCGAACCTTTGGCTTTTTGTTTTCGAATCTTTGTTTTTTCGAAAATGTTTTTTTTTTTTTAACTGGTTTTTAATATCTAGTAAAAACGTGTGTCTATTTAACTTTTGTATATCAATACTTAATTGTTTTCATATTTGTCTTTTTGAACATTCGTCTTTGGAACATTTCTTTTTCTATCATTTGTATTTTAAGAGTTTGTTTTTTTCGAACGCTCATTTTTCGAAGCTTTGATTTTTTCGAATTATTCCCGACTGTCATATTTTGCTTTGGAACCTTTGTCTTTTCGAAACTCTGATCATTTGAAATTTCATGCAATTTGTATTAAAAATTCGAAATCATGATTTTAATAAAACATGACATTACGATGGTAGAGAAGTAGAAAAAGTGGGTCTCCTAATTCCGTCTGTCTGTCTTTGCCCCTACATCCCAAACCATTGGGTCGATTGAGTTCAATCTTAAAAAATAAAGATTTAAGCCGATTCGCGTGAGGCGTTTTTTTTTTATTTTTTAAGACAAAAAATAACAGTATAGTCATAAACATTTTTGGACAAAAATCGAAAAATCAAATTTTTTCAAAAACAAACCGGTGCACTTCATAGAACTGTTATTTTGTTTTTAAATTTTCTCAAGAACTAATGAACCGATTTAAATATATTTTTTTTTCTACAAAAAGCTCTTATATTGTCTTAGTAATATTTGATAATCAAAAATATCAAATTTTTCGGTCTGGTATTTTATAAAACTATTATTTTTTTCAAAATTTCATACCTCAAAAACGGGTTTTTTAACGAAAATGGGTTTTTTAACGAAAACGGGTTTTTAACGAAAACGTGTTTTTTTTTTTACGAAAATTAAATGTAAAACGTATATTAATAAGCTTTAAAAAACTGCATACTACAAATATTTTGAAACTCAAACTGAAAAATGTTATATATATACAAATATATTGGGTTGGGTTCGATATCCCGGTTTTTATATTCCTGTTTTTTAAAATCCAGATTTTAAAATCCCGTTTTTATAATCCTGCTTTTTATAATTCCCGATTTTTTATAATCCCACTTTTTGTAATCCCGTTTCTTATAATCCCGCTTTTTACTATTCCGATTTTGCAATCAAAACTAGTTGTTTAATTTTTAAAAATCACGCGATTTTTTAAAATTAAAAAACTAGTTTTGATAGAAAAATCGAAATTAGAAAAAAATTAAAACAAATTAAAAAATGAGATATTTTTCTAGATTCAATTTATTGTAACCTTTAACAAATATAACATATCAAAAAATAATAAATATAAAGTAAAATAGTATTCTTTTAAAACAAACTCAAATCAATTAATAAATTCATCGATAGCAGTAAAACCGTTATCGAGAGGTAGATTTGCTGTACGATACACATTTATTGTGCAAGAGTTAATATTGTAAAAAAAAATTAATGTTTATGTACAGTAAAAACAAAACAAATTACGATATTATAATATTTTAGTCAAGTAATTTAACATAAAAACCTTTGACTCCTATTGTTATTTAGTTTAATGCACGTATTTTGTAAAAAAAAAATGGGATTTGATGGGATTTTAAAAAGCGGGATTGCAATTGATCGGGATTTTGAATAAGCGGGATTTCAAAAAACGGGATTTAAAAAAATCGGTATTTTAGAAGACGGGATTATAAAACTTTTTTTCGGGGTTTTTCAAAAACGGGATTTTAAAAAGCGGTATTCCGATACGCTCCCAAATATATTAAATAAAAACGCTCTTACGATTTTCAAATACAAGTTTTGGAAAATTAAGTTTTTTTTTTGGAAAATCAAAAGGCATTTAATTTTTTGAAAACACATTCTTTAATTTTCTGTCTTTTCGAATCTGTTTCTTTTAAGTTTTGGCGTTTTATATCTTTGTGTGTTTCAAACCGTTGTTTTTGGAACCTTTACTTTTTGAAACTTTGTCTTCAAAGTTTTGTTTATTAAAAAAGAGTCGTTTAAAAATTTTATCTTTTTCATTACAGTTTTTTCAAATCATTGTCTTTTTGAGCCTTTGTCTTTTTCAAACATTGTCCTTGGGAAACTTTGCCTTTTAAGATCTGGCGAACTCTCGTTAATTAAACGTTATGAAATATACGAAAGTCGTTTGAAAAGTCCGTGCGAAAATAAAAACTGCTTAATTTTTTTGGATAAACCTTTTTTATTTTTCAACGTAGTCTCCTTTCAGGCTTATACACTTCGTCCAACGCTGCTCTAGTTTGTTGATCCCTTCCGAATAATAGAATTTTTCCAAGTCTTCATATTGGGAAACAAATAATAGTCCGACGGAGCCAAGTCTGGAGAATAGGGGGATGTGGAACGATTTGGAATCCTAATTCCAATAGTTTTGCAGTCGCAACTGCTGAGGTATGAGCTGGTGCGTTGTCGTGATGGAAAAGAACTTTTTTGTGGGAAAGTCGTGGACGTTTCTTTTTCAGCTCGGTTTTCAAACGGTCCAATAGCAATGAATAATATTCACCTGTAATGGTTTTACCCTTTTCCAGATAGTCGATGAAGATTATTCCTTGCAAATCCCAAAAGACAGTCACCATAACCTTCCCAGCCGACGGCCAGAACGTTCAGCGTCTGTTGTGCTCATATGGCCACTCCGAAAATTTTGAAACCACTTGTAAACTGTTCTACTAGAAGGTGCGCAGTCACCATAATTTTTATCAAGCTTCTGTTTAGTCTCCTGAGGAGTTTTGCCTTTCATAAAGTAATGTTTAATCAACACACGAAATTCTTTTTCGTTCATTTTGTTCACTTCCTCAATTAAAACGAATGTCAAACACAAACCAATAGACCGACCTGGCTAAAACTTGGTGTGTATTCTTTCAAGACATGCTACTAACTGTAAATAACCTCGATATGCACCAGTAGTGCCATCTGTCTGACTTTGCACGGACTTTTCAAACGACCCTCGTAAAGTGAACGAAACCCAATGATACTTAACGAAAAATGTCAATTCTTAATCATCGAATACGTTTGTTTAAAGTTATTTTAAACAATAAATTGTATTGTTCCACTGTACATTTAGGACTATTTCACATTAAAGAAGTCGCTTCTTGCGCTTTTGCATTTGAAGACCATGGAATCTTTTGGCAATCAAATCAGGTTGTCTATTCATAAAGATTGCTGCAAGGTTTGTTTTTTGTTGCTGCTGCTGTTGCTGTTGCAGTTAAAATTGCAGTAGTAGTGCAGTGGGTAAATTGTATCTTCAGAGTGGATATAGTTGGTAAATTCAACTTTCAACGTAAAGTTGCTATATGGTCGGTCACATCTTCGATGAAACGGACAAACGGATGCCTTTACTGTTCCATTGTTGATAGCTTGTGCTTTTTTTTTTAACGTTTCTGGAATGTTTTTTAGGAAACAATTTTGCCTGTGGATTTTTTTGTTTCCATAGAAAATTGGGTGAACGTGTGTTGTGTGTTTTTTTGTTTTGTTGGTCCGATGTAATAGCATGTTGCAAAGTATCTAAGATATATTCAGCGTGAAAGATAGTTTGCAAAAGATATCTATAGAAAAATACATTTGGTAGGTTATTGTTCATTGTTAATGTATCTACTAACATACCAAGTAAAGTTAGCTTCCTACTTTTTGTTTTTCACTTAATGTACAAAGCAGTAACAGTCAGTGTGTTATTGTTGAATGGTGATGGAGGTATGGTAATTTGAGATTATCTCTTTTAAAGTTTCTCCTTTCGATTTCATTGGAACAAACAAAAAATAGTTTTCTCTTTTTGATAGAAAATTATGTACTCGTACCAAGTTTTTTTTCCAATAGGGATTATCACTTACATATTTCATTTAGGTAATATGTCAATATGGAGAAATTCATTTAAATTTTATACAAAATCTTTAACATTTAGAAAACCTAATATCCTTTAAGCTTCAATGTAATCTTCTTTCAATTTCTTTCATTCGACCTTTGCCTTGTGTGCCTTTTATTTTACACCTGATGGTATATAATGGGCATTAATAATTCACTAACTTTTTCCTTGAATCCAATCGCGTGTCTGCTCAAAAATTTCCCATCATTGCATCATGACGGTTTTACTGAGAATTAATATTGGATTTTTATTACTGAGTACGTACTTAGGTATTCCTTACATAATTTGTTTTATACTTTGAAGAAAGGTATTCCTAGAATTCAAGTCAAGGTTAACCTTCAATAATGATTTGCCTTAATAGCTTATGAAATCATAAATAAGTCATACTCTATGATTTTTTGTTTTTATATTTTTATTTTCTTTTATTTTAAGTTTTAAAATTTAAAACAAAAACAAAATCTGAAGTTATAATTATTTTGCTTAACTATTTCTATTCATTTCTCTTTGTTATCGTTCTTTCTTTCATATAGTAGTAAAGCTTCCAGCTTAGCCCTTGCACTTGAAAATAGAGGTAAACGCAATAATTCAAGCATCCCACAGCTACCCATCCTAGCACCCATCTTTAATTTTAATGCGTCCACAGATTCCTTAAGCAACATTAAAGATTCCGATGCCGATGGCGATGGCAATGGCGATAATGATGGTGATGGCGATGATGCCAATGAAGAAAAACACCATCTCTTTACAAATCTAGCGCTAGGGGATGAAAGATATATGTTGCAAAGCCGGGCGTCCCCCAGCGATGAGACATTAGATGGTGGTGAATCAATTGGCAAAAACTCCTCCGGAATGCGTTCGCTTCCTATACTAATTGGATCGCCAACTGGAGGTGGTGGTGGAATATTTAGTAGACAGACAAGTGATAGTGTCATGGCTCGTAGTGCGAGTCCAACTACCTTTCAGTATTCGCCATTCTACTATGGTTCTCCAACTTCGTCCGAATCCTTGGTGCAGCCAATTTCAATGAGCTTCGACCCATCAATTTATGGAGGTGCATCGACTCGACTTAGTGTTCCGACCTTAATGTCTCATGGTCATCACGGCGGTGGTGGTGCTATCACCAGCGGTAATAATCGCTTGATAAGAGTCATTGATGGTTGCGGACGCAGTGGAATCGATGGGCTTAATCTTGGGCTAGGTCTTGGAAATGATGGAAAAACTTTGGCGGCAGCAACAGCAGCAGTCGCAGCAGCTGGAGGTGCAGCATCTGTCCTAAACAGGTCAGGTTTTTTGCTGTTGTTGTTGTTGACGTTTCTTGATTACATTGTTTATTATTTTTTTTTTTCAATTCAATTTTTTGTTCTTGTCCAAAGGATTGTTCATGTGTTTTCTTTTTTTTTCTAAAATTTTCATTCATACTGCTCGAAAGTTACCTCATATTTTTGTCTGTTTGGTTTTTGTTAGTTTCAAAAAATTCTCATTTTATGTCTTGTTGAATTTTTTTGAAAATTAATTAAGAAATAATGTAGGTTATTGAGAAATCAATAATTTGTCCGTTTGAGTTTTTGTGCACGGAATTTTTTTCCTTAATACGTCATACATACATAGTTTCGTTATGTTTATACTAATCCTAGGATAATAATAATTGTTTATTTACATACATACATTTTAAATAGTGTGTCTGTTTGTGGTTTCTTTAGTCCATTTTTTCTAATAGTATATACATACATATATACACTATACACACACATATACAAATTCTGTTTTGTTTTTAATTTTAGAATTTTTTCAAATTAATTCTACATCATCCTAAAATTTTAATATAAAATATCCTTAGGAGATAAGTATTCTTTAAACAATAAGATTACCGTCAAAGATAGCCCCTTTTAATGTGTGTGTGGCAATCAGTATTTTGTTCTTAAAATGCGGAACTGATAGTGTAATAAGTTTTTTGTATTGAATCAAAAATATTAAATTCGAAAACGCCCCAAAAAGGCGTGTCAAATTTTGTTTTGTTGAAAAATAACTTTAAATTGGCCGTCCTTACCAATTTTTGTAAGTAAAGGACATTTATTTCAAGCAAGCGTTCATTGGGCGTGTCATTGAGTGGAACGTTGATGATATAAGAAAGCAAATTTTCGAAAAAATAAGGCATAACCACACTAAAAGCTAAAAAAGTTTACTTTGAGGATGAAAAAGCTTTTCAACAATCATTCTTCTACCTTCTGAGCTTCAAATGCGACACTTTAAAAGAAGTCTTAAGGCATAAGTTTTATTACAAAATACTGTGTAATGTCGTTTGCATTAATCGAAAGATCGATTGTCATTTAAATGCAGGAAGTTTTTCTTCGAAGTATACTCTGCTTCATCAAATGATTGGTTGTTCTAAACTTGATGTTGTAATGGTGTCAGAATCGTGGTTACATGAGAGAATTTCTTCTCAACTTGTTAGTTTTCCTAGTTTTAAACTGTTTAGGAATGATCGACCTAAACGAGGAGGTGGTGTGTGTGTTTTTGTAAGAGAAAGTATTTCGTCAAAGCATATCTATTCATCTTCTAAATCCAAAATTGAATTTTTATGCGTTGAAATCTCTAACGGCGTTGAAAAATGCGCTTTTGTCGTTGTTTGTTTAAAGAATAATTTTTATTTGAATTAGAAAAAACACTTTTAAATTTAAGTAACAGATACAACCATATTCTAATTGGTGGTGATTTTAATGTTAATCAACTCGAAAACAGTGCCACGAGTCGATTATTTCGTTATTCTGGAATAATATACTTTATATAACTGATGTTTCAACTAAAGTTTCTCTATTTAATAATTTACTGACTGATTTATACAATGAATATATCCCACTAGTACAAAAAAGAATTAAAATTAAAAATTGTCCTTGGTATAACTACGAAATCGAAATGCTTATTCTTGAAAGGGATCAGTTTTTCAGGAGATATAAAAGAAATCCTTCATCTTATAATAAGAATCAATATATCTTTTCTCGCAACCGAGTTACAAGACTTATTCGTTATAGTAAAAGATCGTACTTTTCTCAAAAGCTCAATCTCTCTTTAAGTTCCAAGGAGCTTTGGAAAAACCTAAAGGAAATTGGTGTAACTAGGGACAAAAACTCATCTAAATGCTCCTTAGATCCCCAAGTGCTGAAATCGGTATTTGTTCAACCTATGCCTAGCTCCACACGTAATTTTCATGTCAGTGAAAATGATAATGCTTTCGAATTTAATTGTGTTGAGTCTCGTAGATTAATAACTGCTATCAGGTCGATTCACGCTAATGCTGCAGCTTCGGATAACATCCCTCCAAAATTTATTAAATTAATTGTACCTGTCATTATAGCACCACTCCTACACATAATTAATTCATCAATTTATAATAGTGAGATGCCAGAGCAATGGAAAAATGCAATAGTTCTACCTGACCATCCGGCTTTAGGCCAATAAGCTTACTTCCATTTTTCAGCAAAGTTGCAGAAAAAATTTTGGCTGACCAAATTATAACTTTCTTGGAACTTCATAACCCTTTAACTAAATGGCGATCAGGCTTTTGTGCTAAACATAGCTGCGAATCTGCTGTTTTGAAGGTCACAACAGATTTTCGTGAATTTCTGGATCGTGGACAAATTGGTATAATGGTTCTGCTTGACTTTTCAAAGGCGTTTGATAGCATAGACCACCATATCCTTTTGTCCAAGTTAAGCAATAAATTCAATTTTTCAAGGACGGCCATTCAATTCTTTCAGAGCTATTTATTAAATAGAAGTCAATCAATAAAAACTGACATCGGAACATCCAGTCCCTATAATATGAACAGTGGAGTTCCTCAGGGTTCAGTTCTTGGACCTCTGTTGTTCTCTATGTTTATCAATGACTTACCTGATGTTGTTCAACATTCTTCTGTACATATGTATGCAGATGATGTTATTATCTACAACTTCTGTGACCAGAGCAACTTGGGATGCTGTGTTAACGAAATAAATAATGACTTAGCTAATATTCAGAAATGGGCCGTTTCAAATAAATTGCTTCTTAACCCTTCAAAAACAGTGAGCATGACTTGTTCTCGAAGACAAATTAATAATGAAAACCTACCTATGACAATTTTAAATGGACAAAGTGTTGAGTATGTGACTAAGGTAAAGTACTTGGGTTATCAAATAAATAATCGTTTATCATGTTGTGATGCAATCTCAGATGCCATACGAAAAATATATGGTACACTTAGATCATTAAGACCATCATCTCACTTCCTAGATGTAGATATAAAAAAACATCTTGTTAGAGTCTAATATTACCATTTTTTACCTATAACTCGTCTGTTTATCCTGATTTAGATTCAGAATGTAAGCGAAAATTAAATGGTGCTTTCAATGATTGCATTCGTTTCATTTTTGGCATACCGCGATTCGTCAGTGTTTCTCATCTTCAAAATTCTCATGTAGGTTTAAGCTTGGAAAACTAAAAATAAATACAAATACAAATACAAAAAAATAGCCACTTCTTGCTTTGCAGATTAATGAAATTTCTCTTGTACTGTATTCATCACTAAAATAGTTATTTACGAGATCATGTTTCAACTCGGGCTAAATGACTCTGTTGATTGAGAATGACATTTTTTGTAAATTTTCATTCCGCTGGTAAATGTCGACAGCCTGTAATAACCCGTAGAGTTGTTCTTTTAGTACTATTAAATTAGTATATTGTAAATTTAGCTCAATTCCACACTTCGTTGCCCATTGTCTCCATTCTCCTATCCACTCTACTTTGTTATCTATGATGTACTTTGCTATTGACAATTGAATTCTATTTGGTCTATATGCCAGTACTTTCAAGATGTAGTCAAAGTGGAGTTTTAGAGTATGAATAAAAAGAGCAGGAAGGCCCGTTTCGAGTAGTAGAACATAGTTTAGAATATTGCATGGTAAGTAGAAAAGCCGTTTGGAAAGTAACGTTGAAGTTTTTCTACTTCTTCGTGTAACTGATATCCCCATATTTGACAGCCGTAGCACATAACAGAGCGCATTACAGCGTCCAATACCTTGTACTTAGCTGAGGTTGGTACATCTTTCCTGTTCATAACATCTTTCCATGACGCGTTAATCATACTTTTTGATGCTATCAGTTTTTTTTTTCGAGATGTGAGGTTAACTTCATATTAGATTTTAAAAGTATTCCAAGGTATTTGTATTCTGTCACAATTTTAATGGCCTCACCGTTAAAAAAACACTTTTCATTCGATTTAAGTTTTGATTGTGTATTTCTTACTATCATTACTTTAGATTTTTCTAGATTAACCGTTAATTTCCAGACTCTACAAAAATCAACTAGCTTATTTATCATAAGTTGTAAACTTTGGGGTGATTCTGCTAAAAGCACAATGTCATCTGCGTACATGAGTACCTGCAAAACTTATTTCAGCGGGTAAATACATTGATATATCATCAATGAATATAGCAAAGAGAACTGCACTTAAAAGACAACCTTGTTTGACGCCAGATGTAGTCTCAAACCATTCAAACATATCTATTCCATCCCAAACCACTGAGCGAGTGTTTTTGTACATATTTTTCAGGACCAAAATAAGTTTCGTCGACAGTCCCTTTTGTGACAGTTTGTAAAACAATGCTTGTCAGTCTATCGAATCGAAAGCCGCTTTAAAGTCCACGAAAAATATGTACAAACTTCTTTTTTGCCGAAGGAAATATTGTGAAATTGAGTTTAAGGTGAAAATGTTATCAACTGTGGAGTAGCCTTTACGGAAACCAACACCAATTTTACTATTGCGAGCAGAACAGATTTTTCACAACAACACAGAAGTTCTTTAAATTGCGATTGTTTCGTTGCTGATTTCTATTTTGAATTTTAACAATGCAATATTGAAGCGTGTATTGTTTCATTTGAGAATTTATTGTCAAAAGAGTACAGTTTCCAAAGTGGACATGTCACTATCGGTATCAGTATCGGTCTATTCATAATTAAACCTTTTATTGAAAAACCCTTTAGAGCATTACTAGTTAGTTTAGTTTAGTTTATATAACTTTTTATTTAACTTGATTAATACAATGTAATATAACATTATTATGTTTTTTTTAGCAGAAAGTGTCCTAAGGTTATGGCAGTAAGCCGTCTACCAGAGCATTACTATTTTGTATCATGTCCCAAAATTTAAGCAAATGTTCAAAGATTTTTGATCTCCAATTGTAACAACTTGAACCATTGCCAGCTTTCAGAAGACCAAAAAAGTAGATATCGATTGAATCTTTAGATTATTTTATTTTATTTCAATTTGAAATCTGTGTATAAATTGTATGTTTTTAAAGTCCTAATTTTTTACTTTTTTCAAATTTCTTTCGAATTTTAAAGTAAACATTTATTTATGGTGTTAGCTGAATATATAGATTTTCTTTATCAGGAACTCTTGAATCTTAAACTTTGGTTTTCCATTCTTTCACCTTAGACAAAATAAAACATTTTACGAAAATTATTTGTGTTTTTAACATTTTTCAATTTTGTTATATTTTTGAGATGTTAAAAGTATTCGTTTTGAATAGTCAGAGAAAAATCTTTCCTTCATCAAAAAATTCCTCTAATTCCACTATTGTAAAAATAGCACTCTGATCTCCGTCCAGTCTGAGACTGAGACTATAAAAACAACCTGCGCAATAAAAAAAATATCTAAATAAATCAAATTCCATATTTATGTATTATAGACCTCATAAACAAAGTGATCATTTGTATTATTATATTGATCAACAACAATAATAATAACACAAATATAGTTACATATTTCTCTTCTCTACCATGTACCAAGTATAGCATACAATAATCTCTTTAAACCATAAAATTAGCTCTAGGCAATTGGAAAGTCAAACACCCAACCCAGCCTAGCACAGATTACCGCCCGCTATCAAGTCGTTTGTCCTAGCCATTATCGCCATATCTTTCTATACACTCAAAACCAATTACAACTAGTAAATTTCAGTATTTTTCAATTTTCAAGCTGAGCACGTGAAACAACAATGTTAAGCCGATCGTGAAACCATAACCTTTTTTTTTATTTGTTTTGATCGTTTTTAAGTTGCCAATTTAACTCTCCCATTTTATATACAATTGGAAAAGAAAACAAAGAAACCAAAATATATTTCTACGTCACAATTTACCATTAACAAAAAAAAAACAGCACCACTGTCATATTGTATCTCATAAGTAGATTCATGGAGAAATCAAAACACAATAAAATAAATATTTCTTAAAAGAGCAGCAAAACACCAAACAGCTAAAAAATGGAATGAGAAATATTGCGGTGAAAGATTCCAAAAATACACAATGACATCATAATGTTTTTATTTCGCAAACAACACCAAGTTCACTTAATTTCTTCCGATGTCGTTGATTGTTGTTTTTCCAGCTACAGCTTTAGATACAAATATATGTATATAGCACTTATACTATATAGTAGATATTAGATGGATATCGTGATAAAATGTAAGCTTATGTACCTACATAACTATTATAAGGCTCTTCTGGATGATTTGTTTAGGTTTGTGTTGAGTTCTTTTTTTTTTTTAGGTGTGCTTTAACGCGAATTAACATCAACACAGCTACTGGACAATCTTAATGATTGTCAGTGCTGGATTTTGAGGACTATGGTACTCGCAGGGCCAATCTTTTCCTATAGTCATGAATTTTATGACACAAAAAAGGGAAAATAAATAAGTAAAAGTTATCACTCATGGCAAGTGCCCGAACAATTTAAAAATCGCATGCTATTGCGACCTTCGTTTTTCGTGCAATTAACAGCATGACATTTTAAAGAAAAAAATATTCTTGTTCAAATTTAAATAATGGTTTTTAACATGAAATTATTTAAATAGGGTAATTTACTCAACAATAATTATAATAATTTTATTTGGAATTTTACTTAGGAAAGTATACTGGGGCGTATGTGGAACTTTTTTTTTTCATTTTATGGATCAAAAACAAATTTGTTTTATTATTTCATTCCTTTCGGAAATGTATACATTATAAAAGGCAAAAATATTTATTGTTAGTAATTATACCGTGACTTTTTCATTTTTAAGCAAGAATTTCAGATTTAAAAGTCAGGTTAGGATAGTTTTCTTTGAAGCGTCGAATTACCGCATACAGATCCCAATAGTTCTACTCAGCTCCATAAAAAATGAAAGTTAGGCAAAAGGACGTTCTGAATTGATTTTTGTGATGGCTCACAACATCAAAAACCTGTAAACTTCAATTAAGACTTATACACATTCGTTTTCAGATTCACAGCCCTCTTCTTCGGATGTGGAACTGCAACGACAAAATATGATAAGCTCATTAAATTCCGACCTAAAAAGCATTTTTCAATAGGGAATAAAACCCGCGTGGAATTTAATACTTCGAAAACGCAATGCTGTCTTGTATCGTTAAAGCGAGATATACCCCCCTTGCCATTATCCATGTATGGCACTTGCATCGAGGAGACTGAACATCTCGATATTCTCGGTATGTGTATCACCAACTACCTTTTGTTGAACGATCACATACGCGATGTCGCGTAGATGCCGCAAGATGTTTGGATTTTCTAAGGCGATGCAAGAAATTTTCCCCCCCCTCTGATCTGTCTGTTATCTATCGGGTGATTTTTTAAGAGCTTGAGAACTTTTTTTTAAAAAAAAACGCATAAAATTTGCAAAATCTCATCGATTCTTTATTTGAAACGTTAGATTGGTCCATGACATTTTACTTTTTGAAGATAATTTCATTTAAATGTTAACCGCGGCTGCGTCTTAGGTGGTCCATTCGGAAAGTCCAATTTTGGGTAACTTTTTCGAGCATTTCGGCCGGAATAGCCCGTATTTCTTCGGAAATGTTGTCTTCCAAAGCTGGAATAGTTGCTGGCTTATTTGTGTAGACTTTAGACTTGACGTAGCCCCACAAAAAATAGTCTAAAGGCGTCAAATCGCATGATCTTGGTGGCCAACTTACCGGTCCATTCCTTGAGATGAATTGTTCTCCGAAGTTTTCCCTCAAAATGGCCATAGAATCGCGAGCTGTGTGGCATGTAGCGCCATCTTGTTGAAACCACATGTCAACCAAGTTCAGTTCTTCCATTTTTGGCAACAAAAAGTTTGTTAGCATTGAACGATAGCGATCGCCATTCACCGTAACGTTGCGTCCAACAGCATCTTTGAAAAAATACGGTCCAATGATTCCACCAGCGTACAAACCACACCAAACAGTGCATTTTTCGGGATGCATGGGCAGTTCTTGAACGGCTTCTGGTTGCTCTTCACTCCAAATGCTTCAATTTTGCTTATTTACGTAGCCATTCAACCAGAAATGAGCCTCATCGCTGAACAAAATTTGTCGATAAAAAAGCGCGAAACACATTTCGAACCGAACACTGATTTTGGTAATAAAATTCAATGATTTGCAAGCGTTGCTCGTTAGTAAGTCTATTCATGATGAAATGTCAAAGCATACTGAGCATCTTTCTCTTTGACACCATATCTGAAATCCCGCGTGATCTGTCAAATACTAATGCATGAAAATCCTAACCTCAAAAAAATCACCCATTACAAGACTTATATAGTACGTCCAAAGCTTGAGTATAACTCCCATATCTGGGCTGTTGCTCCTGCAACTTACTTAAGCCTCTTGGACAGTATTGAACGTAGAGCATTTAGATTGCTTGGTGATATTACCATCATAGGATCATTTACGTCGCTTGAACATCGTCGTAAGGTTTCTTGTCTGACCCTTTTTTACCGTTATTTTAACGGTTTATACTCTAGTGAAATAGCCAGCTGCATTACTCCCCTTAAACAGTTCAACCGTAATACTCGCGCTTCTAGCTATGCTCATCAGTATACCCTCGAGTCCAACTTCGGTCGTACTGTCAACTACAGAGATTCGTTCTTAAGCCGTACTACGCGAATGTGAATTGCGTTGCCAAACTCTGTCTTTCCCAGCCATTGCAATACAAAAAAAACTTGAGAGTTCCTCTTTCCGCGACCTTTTTTGTCTTAATATACACGACAGATATACTTCTGCATATTTATTCTTCAAATATACTTTTTCATTATTTGGGTCAGGCACTCAAAGGGTTATTAATACCCTTAAAATGTTTAAAGTTTAAACGCGGTGCGAGCTTTAAGAATAGAGGGCAGATTCAAAAAGGAGTTTGCGGTGCACATTGGTCTTCAAATTTTTATAATCAAAATGAGAAAGAAAAACAGAATTAGGTAAAGTATTCCACATTCACAATGTGTGGTTAAAAAACAATCCCTATTTTTTTCAGCACCTATGAAATTGAGCTAAACATATTAGAATCAAAAAAGGCGACATGTATATTGTTGGCCTTTTAAAAAAATAGACTTTCTTTTTTGATCTTTTCCTTAGACTGATCCAGTTCTAGATCAAACGAGACTGTTTTGCTCAGAAGAAGTTTATCGGAAATTTTATTGATTTTTCTCTTACGAAGTTTTAGAATCTATTGAAAATGTTTAACCCAAAGATTTCAGCTTACTTTGACAATTGAGTTTTGACAACAAGTTTTGCGCTTTTTAACAATTTAGGAAAAAGTTGTTTCATATTGTTTCCTAAAACAATTTAGAAAAAAGTTGTTTCATATTAATATTTCCTAAAATATGTGATAATTTTTAAGCTTTACAGGAAGTTTTTTCGCAGTGATGTACAGATTATCAATACACTTTTGAGGCACGAATATTTGAAATATTCTGACCATATCAAAAAAAAAATCAATTGCCGTTCGTTGTTTTAGTTAAAAACAGAAAAATAATATCAGGAAAATTAAAATTAAGAACAGGAAATAAGGGTGAAAATGCTTTTATCAAATCTGGAACTAAAAAATTACTTAGTTCTTAAATCATGTGCAGTAAAAATAGGCCAGAAACAATTTTTCGCTCCAAATATTAGTTGCGTATTTATGATCTTAAAAAACGAACCACAAAATTTTAGCAAATCTCTACGAAATACTTCTTGTAAAATTTTTACTTTTTGTCATCATTCAAAAATTAGGGTACATTTTTTTAATATTTGTTAAATTGAATGCCTTTTTTTTAGAGATGAAGTTAACATTTTTTTTAATCTATGTAAGATATGAAAACGGCATCAACTCAACAAAACTGAAGTTAGGATAGTTTTCGACATTTTTCTATCATTTTAAGGATGTATCGAATATAAAAATCGTAAAGTAAACCCAGACTCAGTTCCTTTAAAAAATTCTTGCTTATTTGGGATGTTTTTTTTTTTTTTAAGAAATGTTCACCCTCTAAAATTGTAAATAGAACCTTATAAAGTTATTGTATACCACATTCTACGTCCCACAACTTGGCGCCCCCAGTAAATAATATTCTAAACATCTAACTAATTTTATTCGCTTAGATTGCGGCAATGTGATGTTTAGGTTTGTTTTTATGGCATGGAAGACAATTTTAGCTCCATAGTAAAAAAAGGAACTCAAATAAAAAAAATAAAAAATAATAAACAATACTATATTAGGGAACTTTGGAACTTGAAAGTCTTCTTCATCACAATTTATACACATCCATAGACCCATACAAAGATACCTATAAAATTTAGCCAAAAATATGCCATTACGTGTTTCCTTTAAGTGATACGTAGTTTTGAGAACCGCACCGTATTAAAGGGAATGTGATGCGTAGTTATGAGATAGAGGTTCCTTATAATGAATTTTGTTTTTTAAAGGCAGATGATGTCATTTGTTTATGTTCTTGTATATAATTGATGTCCAATCTAAATTCCAGAGGGCTTTTTGACGTGTCAAAAGAACATAAGGAACTGAAGCATAAAAATGTTGTTTGATTGCTATGTTTTTTTACGTTTTTGTTTTTTTTTTTGTAGATGTCTTTCGTTTTAGAACAACAATAATATTTATTGAATGTCTTGCTGAGGTGGAATTAGGGTTTGGTCAGGTGGATTAGTTTTTGATGGTGTTTTGGCAGTAAACTTGTTTTTTATTACAACGATTAAAAATATATCATATTCAAAATAAATTCGAAGTGATAAATTAATTAATAAAAAGAGAAATAGATCGATTTTAAAGAATTGTTTTGATGAATTCAATTTGGATAACTTAAGAGGTATTTTCTTTTTGTATTAAAAATGTTCTATTGAGCTTAAAAGTAGTAAAGAATTATTTCAGATGGGATTAAGAATTTCAAATATTTTACAAATTTTTGAAAACTGCTTCAGAGTTTTAATTCTTTGTCAAACACTTACGGATTTCTTAATTCGTTTATCTCAAAAGACTATAGTAATACGTAACTGAAACTTATCGCAAATTATTAACAAGTTTAATATGTAACGAACTAGCTTTTACCCGCGACTTCGTCCGCATTAGATAGTTTTTTTGGATAGTATTATGAAAAAATCTGAGCTGTACTTTTTTGTACGTATGTATGTTTGAATTGTGCCGAGATAGGATGAGGTCATACTAAGTGTGATTGTCATAGGTTAGGTTAGGCTAGGTTAATACATTTTAAAAAGAAGATAGGTTACTGCAATACATTTTTATATACGACGTTTTTTGTTTTTCCTTCCTTGGCCAGAACGTAAAGATTTTGTGGGTTTGAGACTCGTGAGCACGCTACATATAATTGTCTATGGGAAAGACAGTTGTTTTCCAAATTTACACCTGCAACTTTCAGCGTTTGCCCCTGAGCTTTATTTATTGTTATTGCAAATGCTGCTTTCAGAGGAAACTGCACTCTTTTAAACTGAAATGGCAAATCGGTTGGAATTATCGGAATGCGGGGAAGTAAAACATTTTTTCCTTTTGCTATTCCAGTCATGATTATAGCTTTTTTAATATTTCGTCATAGGTGAGTAATCTGTAGCCGTGTACCATTACATAACTTTGATGCGTCAAGATTTCTCGTTAACGTCCTGGAACACCAACCTTCAATCTCATCTTATGAGAAGGGTTGATAATGCGTTGTTTTCCCGTAATACCAATTCCAAATATTATTCAAATCTTTGGTAATTTAGGAGTGAAAGCGATCAGATTCCCCGGAAAGTAATTTTTCTCATGGGAATGCGTTGTTTTCCCGAAGTCAAAAGTAACTCATGTCCTTTCTTAAGTCTCAAACTATCTCCTTACCAAATTTCATTTAAATCTCTTCAGTAGTTTAAGCTTAAAAGCGATCGGCCCACCTAAATTTTCCCATGGGAATGCGTCATTTGCCCGGGGTAAAAAGTAGCCTATGTCATTTCTCGGGTATCAAAATATTTTCATACCAAATTTCATGCAAATTGGTTCAGTAGTTTAGGCGTGATTTAATAACAGACAGACAGACAGACAGAGTTACTTTCGCATTTATAATATTAGTATAGATTTGAACTTTCTGACTTCTTTGATACTAAAATAAGAGGAGTTTTGGAGAAAATCGTCCTTTACAGGTTCCATAATAAGTACACTTTTTTGAGGATAAACTTTAGAACTTGTTAGAAATGTTGTAAATATTGTATTGTTTACAAAAAAAAAAAGAAATAAATACAAATTTTTAAATTTCAAAGTGTGTTAAAATGTTCATCAAAATATTTTCGATTCTTTAAAATTTAGGAATGGTTAATAATGTTAAAAGTTCTGCTTTTTAGTACTATTTGGTTCTTATTTTATTATGCCAAAATTAAGCTTACGACCAGTAAAAAATATTCACATTTTTTTTTTATTTACGGATAGGAAGAAGATAAAGATGGTGTAGTTGAGCTCAGTATTAAGAAAATTATATTTTACGAAATTAGTACTAGTTTATGTCAGAAATCTGCAAATTATGTTGAATAAATACCATTTTGACAACCTTCCTGAAAGTCAATGTTGGATATGATATGAACAACGCAATGTTCAGCAAAAAATAGGGTTCGATTTCTGTCCCATAAACTACACAATATTTTATAAAAGAATTTAGCTGTCCTAATTGGAACTCTTTTCTTAAAATGTGTTCATCACAGTTCTTCAAAGGCCAAATAAAAATATGTCACTGTTCCTAAAGAATTTTAAGATACTTTTGTAAAGTAGAAATCTTATTTTCTAGATCATTTTAGTATCTTATTTAGCTTTAAGAAATTTAGTTATCAGATGACTTCACTTGACTTTATATAAAGTTTTAAGAAACCTTGAATCTGTATCTGCAGGACAGGTGAAGACTTACAACTAATGATGATTTTTCTGAAATTGTATGTAATACCGAAAATATTAATCAATATGAACTTTATTAAAACAAACTTTTTCATGAAGCCTCAAAAAGCATTTTTTGAATTATTTTTTTTTTTTTTAAATTATTTAAGTTGATTTTTTTCAAATTGTAACTATCGAAAGCTCTTCGAAAAAGTATAACTTTATTGCGAAGAACAAAACCCTGTGGACCACTTACATTTTCTGGCTTTTTAAACAAGCTTTCTTTAAACATTTATGATGAGTCAATACGCAAATCTTGATTTAATAATTGAAGGTACAAGTTAATGGTTTTAAGAGTTTCTATGTTGCGTGAAACTTTATTTATCCTTTCTTGGCCGATATGTTTGCAGTTACACAAATAATATTCTACCTTCATTATAAATATTTGACTTTCCCATGAAAGTTCAAAAGCCTTTAAAACGATAACCGGAATAAATATACCTACAATCGCATTATTGAATAAATAACAAAAAATAATGATCAATATAATTACCACATCGACGTCGTCGCCTTAATTGCGTACCATGCTTATCATGTCACTAATTTCTGAACTTTTCTCTCGATCTCTTTGTCATAAGGTATTCAAAACTTTGTTGTTTATTGAATTGAAATCAAGACTTATATGATAATGATTCTTAAACTCAAATATTTTGTATGATTTTTGTTTGAAGTTTTGAAGTTCCTAATGAAATAAAACATAAATTAACATCTCGTAAACAAGAAATCCCCTAAATTATTTGTTTGTACTTATTTTGCGGTTTAAGCCTGGTGTCTGATGATGATGGGGGCAAAGTGGTGACATTAGCACAATCCATTTGCATGCTAATTAAAAACGTCTTGATGCTGATGTTTGTTTGGGTTGTGCTTACATACAAATATATACACATACATATGTATGTACTTAGACTTATTTGGTTTGTTGTGTCTGAAATCAGGCACGAGAGTTTTTTTTTGTTGTCAGTAAAATTTTATTTAAAAAAGAGTTTAGTGACATGTGATGCGGTGATTAATTAATTAATTTGTTAAATTTGTTTATTTTTGCAGGTATGTTAAACTTTTTTTCTCTACGAATACACATGAATGGAATGAAAGGTAAGTCCATTTTTAACTTTTCTATAGGTTAATTGAATATACCATATTTTAAGTAATATATTTAAAAGTTCATAAAATTCGTTATTTAATAGATTTGAATTGAGTTTTTAAATTTTAAACATCAATAGCTTAGTTAAGAAATAACAACCAATTATATTTGCATCCCCCGGATAAGTTAGAAACGTATTCCCTGACAATAGTAATTATTTACTTAATTTAAAGTTGGTTTTACAAAGAAAACAATAAAAACTGTTTGGTTTTTTTCAAAATTTTAAATAATATATTTTTCATCATCGCTTTTTAGTACTTTTGTTTTTAAGTTCAAAAATTCAGATTCCCTCAGTTCATTTGTACCATAGGTTAAAATGGAAACATTTTATAGGAAATAAAAACAAAATCACATAAAGTTTTATTGTTGGCTACAAATTCTATTTCTGGATCATGAGTCTTTTCAAAAATTACCAACGCAAAGCTTTGAACTATAGAAGCCACTTTTTTTTCTGAAAAATAAAGCAAACACAAATCACTTTGTAATAACAAAGTGCCACCTGTCATTCGACTTGACTTTCACTAGGTAAAGTGTAAACAGAAGGCAAACTTACTTTGATTTTTTATTTAATTCAAAAACACATTTCGACGTTTTGTTTGACATTTCTATTACTTGAAGATACTTTGGAGGTATTTCAAAAAGTAAACAGTCTTTAGATTCAAAAGTCTAGCTGAAGTTGGACTTTTTGTACTATTTATTTTGGTAACTGATGATGAAATATACATGCCATTCTTATTTGTAGCACGAAAAATAGAAAGTTTGTTTATAAAGGGTGATTTTTTAAAAGCTATAGGAAAGTTTTTCAAAAAAAAAACACATAAAATTCAGAAAAATGCATGAAATATTTATTTGAATCGATAGTACGGTCCATATAATTTAATGTTTGAAGATTATTTCATGCAAATGTTGACCTTGACTGCGCATCAAATGGTCCAGCAGCCGCTTAGTCCAATTTCGGCCTATTCTTTCCAACATTTCGGCCGGTATCTCACGAATAAATGCTTCAATGTTGTCTTCCAATGCGTCAATTGAAGCGGGCTTGTCTGTATAGACATGAGTTTTAACATAGCCCCACAAAAACTAGTCTAAAGGCGTTAAATTGCACGATGTGGGCGGCCAATTGACCGGTCCCGAACGTGAAATAAAATGTTCACCGAACTCGCCTCTCAATAAGTCCATTGTTGCGCGTGCTGTGTGGCATGTGGCACCGTCTTGTTGAAACCACATGTCATACATTTTGGAAAAAAAAGTTGGATATCATCTCAGGGAAGCGCTCACCATTCACAGTTACGTTACGATTCGCATCATCTTTGAGGAAGTACGGTCCAATGATGCCACCAGCCCATGAACCGCACCAAACTTTGGGAGCTCTTGAAATGCTTCTGGCTGATATTTACTCCTAAATCGACAATTCTGTTTATTTACGTACCCATTGAGACAAAAATGAGCTTTTTCACTGAACCACAATTTTTCGATAAAAAAGTGGATCTTCGGCCAACTTTCCAAGAGCCCATTCGCCAAAAATTTTACGTTGCAGTAGGTCGTTCGGCTTCAATTCTTGCACCAGCTGTATTTTGAAAGTCATCACACCTAAATCCTTCTGCAGAATTTTCCACGTTGTTGAGTATGTAATAGAGGCCCAATTGCTGCCAACGGCGACGAATCGATAGTTGATGGTCATCATTAACACTGGCCGATACAACTGCCATATTTTCTTCAGTTCGCACTCTACGTAAGCGTGTTGGTTGTTTAATGTCCAACAATGTAAATTTGGTGCGAAATTTAGTCACAATAGCCCGAATAGCCGCTTCAGTGGGTCGATTAAACTGACCATAAAATGGAAGAAGCGCGAGATGAACTTTCTTAACAGAGCATGCATTTTGATAATAAAATTCAATAATTTGTAAGTGTTGTGCGTTTGTAAGACGATTCATGGTTAAATTATAGACCAAACTGAAGATGTTTGACAGTGAAACAAAACACGAAACGTGAGTCAGCTGTTTAAACCAGTGTTGCCAAAAAGATAATAGCTAAAAAATCACCCTTTACAAGTTTATATATAAGAAAAGTCGACGTTAAACAGAAGTCTACTAACAGAAACATAAAACGCGCAAAATATATCTATAAATTGTTGTTTAAAATGTTGTTAATGTACATTTATGTAGTTTTATCAGTGTTTTCCGATATAAGGAAACATTTCAATAGTTCGGCAGCGCAATTCTTTTACCCTAATAGTTGCTCCATCCTCATTTTTGAATAAATAAGGTCTAATTACACCACACTAACAGCAACACTTTGTGGATTAGAATGTTTTTAAAAAATCATTCTTAAATGCAACAATTCTAATTAGCAATGCAGCTTCCGAAGTGTAAATGGGTCTCATTACTGAAGATGATTTTTCGATGAAAATTCGAATCATTTCAATTCATTTCAATGACCCAATCAGTGAAGGTGCGTTGTTGCTGATGATCTACCAACTTCAGTTCTTGTATTTTAACTAAAGTTTAAAAGCTTTAATATCCAAGTCTATGCAAAATACGGTCTAATGTCATTTGTTGAGTAACAAGTTCCAAAAATTGACAGGAAATCGACAAACCTAGGTTTTCGTCAATACTAGGGGCCACAGCGGTAATATTCGGTGACGTGAAATAACGCCAAATGAAATAAAGCCAAATTCAAAAAATTTGGCATTATTTCGTTTTTGAAAACGAAATAAGGCCAATTTTTCAATTTGGGTTTATTTCGCTTTAGAAAACGAAATAATAGCAATTTGGCATTGTTTCGATTTAAAATTTTGCAGAATTAGGAAAAAACATAAAGTATTATCTTTTGTTTTCTCTCTCTAGTTGAAAAATGACAGATACTTGTTGCTCGATTAAAAATTTTGAAATTGGAATCTAAAACAAGTTTTTTTGAATTGATAGCACGGCGTACTAACAGCTGGGTATGTAAGGGGAGGCATGCTGCCCCCCTGAAACCCCCTGCTTGGGATCCCTACAGGATTTGGGGTGGGTGCGAGTTTGGGTATGTGCCCACAATACAAACACCTACTGGAGGGAAGGGGAACGAGAATGCCTGATTGAAACAAATATTTTTGTGTTCAACAATTTTGTTTGTGCATGTTACTTGTTAATTTAACGTTGTGAAGTGTTGACTCACTTTCTTATTTAAGGAAGTCAATTTGTTGTTTTTTATTTTGTTTTTAATTTTTAATGTAACAAATGTAAGTTTGATAGAAATTGTTTTTAACTTAAATGTAATAATTTTGTACCCTATTTTTCAATGCCAAATAGAAAACTGTTTACACCTGATGATGTTCATAATCATGAACGAAACGTCGTGTTTTATTTATTTGACCTGAAGCCCATTTCAACAACATTACAAATTGGTTTTATTTCGTTTTGAACAACGAAATAAGGCCAAATTTGAAATTTGGTGTTATTTCATTTGGTACTATTTCACGTCACCGTAATATTCTCAGTTGTTCTTGAGTGACAGACACGGTTTTGATTCTTTAAATCATCAACTTATTTCAAGAGTTGAAATTATTTCATTACATTTACTATTGCAGTTCAAGAAGGTGCTTCAAGACTATGCAAAAGTGAGTTGTGCAGAATTTTTGAAGTAATTATTAGCTATTTCAATGCGTTCTTTTATTAAAAAATGATATAGGCAGCTGCCCAAGTAGTGCAATATTTGAAAAGAAAATTCTTTTCTTTAGGAGGGGGGGGGGAGGTGTATGTTTTGAATCAAATTTAACGAAGTTTCTTTGAATTTTTTGATAACATGATCATCTGAAAAAAAAACCCACTATATGAATAAAAAAATAAGCTTAGAATTTTGTTTGTTTAGAGAAAATGGCGTTGTTTACTAACCGAATTCTTTATAATGCATCGTTGTTGCAAGATTGTGAATGAAGAATATATTAATTAATTTTTCTTTGAAATTATACCCTTTCATCCAAAATACAAAATATTGTTTAAAATTAATCTGTATAGAAAAATCAGATATAGATTTTGTCTTAAATCAAATCAAATCTAATCTCTAATTTCAACCCTAAATATATCGAAATCCCCAAGTACAAACTTATTACAAGACAAAATAAAAGACCATGTAGATAGATAGATATTTTATTGGCAAAGAGAAAGTTACAGAGTTTACAATATTTTTAAGTCATTGCACAGCACAGAGATATGATATCAATTTGTATCTTACTACTGAAAAATAATAATTAGGTTTTAAGCATCATGTGTATTTCTTAATATTTATAAGTTTGAAGGAAAACATTGCAAAGAAAAAACCTTCATTCAAATTTTGTTTATAATTATATCACAGATAGGTTATGCTTAAATTTAATAGGAACTAATTTCCGATTAAATATATAAATAAATAAATAAATAGGCAAACAAATAAGTTAATAAATGAATAAATAGGTAAATAAAAAAATAAATAAATAAATAAATTAATAAATAAATAAATAAATAAGTAAATAACTAAACAAATAAATAAAGAAATAACTACACAAATAAATAAATAAATAAATATATATAAATTAGTAAAGGAGAAAAAATGTATAAATAAATAAGTAGACAATAGAAAGAATACATAATAAGATACATTAATTAATAAATAAACAAACAAAATACAAATAAAGATGCATAAATTAACAATATATAAAATTTAATAAATACACAAGATAATAAATAATACATAAATAATAAGTCATACAAGAATAAAAATAATATATTTGACAATTTGTTAAATTAGGTTTCTAATTAGAGAGTTTTCACTTAATACACATTTTTTGAAAAAATTTGTATTGAGAATTTCAATTTTCTTGTCTATTTTTAACACGTTCGTTGCCTCTATGTGCAAGGCTTGGGTTGGATAATGCCAGGGAGCTTCAGCATCATTTTTAAAATTTTGTTTTGAAAAATTTGCAATTTTTTAATATGCATTAGAGCACAATTACCCCATATGGGCGATCCATATAAGAGTATTGCTTGAAAAACGACTTTAAAAATAATATTGTGTTTGTTAAGTAATGACCTTCGGTTAATAAGCGGATATAACATTTTTATTCCGACATTTATTTTATTTGCTGTCATTTCTGTGTGTTCCTTGAAGGTCAACTTCTTATCTAAGTAAATACCTTAAAACTTGACAGAGCTGACCCACGGAATATCACAGTTATTTAAGTTTATATTACGACTGGGTAAAAAACAATCCTTTCTTTTTCTGGTGAAAAAGATAGCTTGACTTTTCCCAGCATTGATTTTAATTTTTCAGTGTTTGTAATACTCGAAAATAATTGCTAAATCAGTTTGAATATTGTTAATTATATTATCAGGATGTTAATCGGATGAGAATATCGCAATGTCATCTGCATACATACCGAATTCACAATTTTGCAAAACTGGAAAATCAGAGATAAAAATATTGAAAAACGTAGGAGATAACACTGATCCTTGAGGAACGCCAGCAGGAATAGTTTTTGAGACTGAATTTTTTCCATTAAGTGGAACTATGAATGTTTTTTCACTTAAAACAACTTTGTAAAAGTTTTATTAAAAAGGTTGGAGATTCATTTATAATGAGTTTTTGAATAAGTGGATTGTGGGAAACAGTGTCAAACGCTTTTTCAACATCTAGCAAAACTAATCCTGTTGATTTTTTTTCTCTAAATTTTTCTTTTACGTGTCTACAAATTCTTAAGACCTGGTGTGATGTGTTATGCTCTTTCCGGGAACCAAATTGCTGTATTGGTATGATATTCTTTTCATTCGAAAACAATTCTAATTTGCAGCTACCATGTAGACAATTATCTTCCTTGCTTTTTATCCCAACCTTTTTATTTAAAAATTATGTAGGGCTGGTTTTCAGTGCTTAAACCTTTTCCATCACAAAGTTGACAGTTCTGTGCCATATTGGAAAAATATTGTAATTCATGTATGAAAATTTAATACTCTATCAGCTGATTTCTACCTCATGCATGTCTTTAACGAACTTAATCCATAATAAACAACATAAAAACATGTAGGCACTAAGACTTGTAACAACATTTAGCAGTCTTACAATCGCCATCTCGCCATACCTTCCATGAGAATTTCTTTGTAATACGGATACTCCATGAGAGGTAAGGTATATTATGTACAACAAAATTTTCCATCAAAAAGCCCATTCCATATTACATTTTCTATTTTACTTTCACGTTGTCGTTGTCTTATGAATATGAAAAATGATATGCTTGTAGGTATTTTCTTGTACTACATTTCCAAGTAATTAGACTTAAACTTTCGTTAAACAGTTGGTCTCTTCGTGACATGACGACGACGATGATGAGACGTTAAGATTCCTTACAAAGGTATGGTATTATTATTACAATATTTGTAGTCGTATAATTGTATAGGTATATACTACACTTGTAATTATATGCAGTTACAGTTAGAGTTGCATTTGCAGTTGGTATTAATCTCTCGCATTTTCTTTTTATTCACCGTCTTTTGTAATCAGTGCGCTTTATCAACATTGCTCCAAGCTAGCAGCAAATATACCTACGCCATATAGATATACTTACATATATGCGTGCTGTGCATCTCAAAATACAAAAAAAAAAGAAAAATATTATTCCAAACAGCCCTTTCGAAATATATCGTGCCCATTGCCCATACTATATGAGGGTATACTCTTAGTCTGGGTTGGTTTTGTTGAAAATCAATAAAAACCAAGGCAAATAAACTCGAATGAACTCAAAAACTGAAGAAAAAGCCACAAATGATTCTCAATTTGAGGGTAATGTCCTTCGTGTATTTGTGTTGTTGCTTTTTTTTTAGTTGTTGTTGTTGTTTCTGATGTTTATGTTTTTATTGTTGTTGTTTTATGGTATCTGAACTGAATGTGAACATTGTGCGATTATGTACTAAACTTAGATATTTATTTTTCACTGTGCGCATGATAGTATGATGATGATGTTAGGTACGAGTATATTTTGATGATGGTGATGTTGAAACATATTTTTTTTTATATAATCATCCTAGAACATATTTTTAGAAAATTAGTTTGTTTTTGTTGTTGTTTAATTATTCGAGTAGGTTTTCTATTCCATCAACAAACGAACACGTGTTTAGATAATTTATAATTAAGATTTTATTAATGTAGCACATTATTGATTGACCTTGCCATATTATGTGTGTCAGTTATTTTTGTTAGTATATTTTTCTCTATTCTATTAGGATTCAAAGATTAGGCAACTTTTAAGGAGTGATTTTTTTTTAATATCTTGCATATTCTTTAACTTGAAAAAAGTAGTAAAGGGTAATTTTCATTGAAAAGGTATTTCTTCAAAGTTCGAAGTTATAATTGAATATGTATCTTGTTTGTAAATTGTAATATTTTATATTTACAATTTTGTAGCTTTTTTTATCAATAAGTAATTCTTTAAATAGACATGCTACAATAGTGCAAGTCCAACTTATTCACACTATTTTTAACCATTCTTAATATGGATTAATTATAAGTTGATACTTAAGAACCATTTCTGTTGTTTCTTCCACTTAAAAAACTACGTAGTAAAACTAAAAATAGACTATTGATTTCACTTTAATTAGTATAAGAAACATTTGCGTTCATAGGTTTTAATTATTTATAATGTTTGTGTGCTACCTTAACATACTTACTTACTTACTTAAGGTGGCGCTACATTCCGGGGCGGACCTGGGCCTCAACCAACATGCGTCTCCAGCCAGCTCGGTCCCTAGCTAGCTGTCTCCAGTTTCGCACGCCAAGTTGGTTGAGGTCCTCACCCACCTGAGTGCGCCACCTGAGTCGCGGTCTTCCTCTACTGCGCCGTCCCTCGGGATTAGATTCGAAGACCTTCCGGGCTGGAGCGTTGATGTCCATTCGCTCTACATGACCCAGCCATCTAAGCCGTTGGACTTTTATTCTGCTAACTAGGTCAGTGTCGCTGTACATCCCGTACAGTTCGTCGTTATATCTTCTCCTCCATTCTCCATCTATACGTACGGGACCAAAAATCACCCGAAGAATTTTTCTCTCGAAGCATCCTAAGACGTTCTCATCCTTCTTTGACAGGGTCCAGGCCTCAGCGCCATAAATGAGAACCGGGATGATGAGTGTCTTATAGATGGTGATTTTAGATGCTCGAGAGAGGACTTTACTTCTCAATTGCCTTCTAAGTCCAAAGAAGCAGCAATTTGCAAGAGTTATTCTTCGTTTGATTTCAGCGCTGGTGTCGTTGCCTGTGTTTATAGCGGGGCCTAGGTAGACAAAGTCCTTAACTACCTCGAAGTTATAGCTGTCCATGGTGACGTTTTGTCAAAGACGTCGTTGTTCAATGTCCTTTTTTGATGACAGCATATACTTGGTCTTGCCCTCATTGACCACTAAACCCATCTTCTTCGCTTCCGTCGCAATGCTCAAAAACGCTCCACTGACATCACGCTTTGATCTTCCAATTATGTCAATATCATCTGCGTATCCGAGTAATTGGATGGACCTTTGGAAGATTGTGCCTCTAGTGTTGACGGTTGAGTTTTGCACAATTCTTTCCAGAACGATGTTGAAGAAGTCGCATGACAGTGCATCGCCTTGTCTAAAACCTTTTTTGACATCAAATGCATCGGTGAGATCTTTTCCGACCTTGATGGAGCAGCGTGCATTCTCCATCGTCATTCTGCACAAACGGATAAGTTTGACAGGGATGCCAAAACTAGACATTGCTCTGTAGAGCTCTTCCCTATGGATGCTGTCATACGCGGCTTTAAAATCGATAAAGAGATGGTGGGTATCGATTTGAAGCTCCTGGGTTTTTTCCAAGATCTGCCGTAATGTGAATATTTGGTCGATAGTGGACTTTCCTGGTCTGAAGCCACACTGATAAGGACCTATCAGGTTGTTGACGAACGGCTTCAGACGTTCACATAGTACGGCAGAAAGGATCTTATATGCAATGTTAAGGAGACTGATCCCTCTGTAGTTGGCGCAATTTAAAGGGTCTCCTTTTTTATGTATCGGACAAACTATGCTGAGATTCCACTCATCGGGCATGCTTTCTTCCGACCATATTTTGCAGATGAGTTGGTGCATGCTCCCTACCAAGTCATCGCCTGCTGCTTTAAATAGTTCGGCAGCTATGCCGTCAGCTCCAGCAGCTTTGTTTGACTTCAGTTTAGATATAGCTATCTTCACTTCGTCTAGGTCGGGTAGGCGGAATTGTTGATCTGCGTCGCCTAAGTTGAGTGGTTCTACCTCCCTTACAGCGGGATTCGGTTCGTCATCGCCGTTATATAATTTGGAGAAGTGGTCTTTCCATATTCTCAACATAGACTGCGGTTCTACTACGATGTTCCCCTGATCGTCTTTACAGGCTTCGGTTCGTGGCTGGTACCCTTGGGAGTTTTTTTTTACCTTTTGCTAAAATTTACGAACCTCATTCCTGTTGTGACATCCCTCTATCTCCTCGATCGCGCGCTTCTCGTGCTCTCTTTTTTTCCATCTACCTTAACTTACCTTAACATGCATTTCTGAAAAAAAAAAAAAAAACGGACCCACTGGTGTCAAAAATTGAGTCGAAATAAGGGATTTGGGACTAATGGTTGCATTAGTATAAGACTTAATAACTTTTGTTGTCTGTTGAACGCAATAGAAACATATTATTTATAGTGACAAATATAGCTCTTAAGAATTTTTTGAGAGGCAGTCTTAAATTGCTATTTTTATACTTTATCAATATTTTTCTTAAAAATAGTAAAACTGTTCCACACACGAACTATTTCCTTGGTTTTCGATTTCACTTTTAAATTTTTTGAATAACGAAAAAATCAACTTACAAAAGTTGATACTCTAAAAAATTGGCTTAGAAATGTAGTCCTTCAAATTAATTATTTACGTTTATATTTGAAACAAGCAAATATGTTTGCTTTTACCGTTTCTAATCTAATTTTTCCCATCGATTGAACAAATTGGCATTCTGCTTCGTTGACATAAATCATTCTGTAAACATTACATTCAAAATTATTTGTGCTCAAAGTTATTCGTGCTCAATTAATTACAAAAACGAAATCTTCACTGTATATTTAAAAATTTAAGCTATTGAACAAAAATACATTTATTAAAAAACTTCGATACTTTTAATGTTTATGTTGTTGTATTACATCGTAAAAAACTTGTAAAAAATACAATTTATACTAAAATGTTATGAGGCATTTTGTCTCTTCGATAAGTTAATGCACACATTTTAAAGGTGGACAACCTGCATTCTACTGCTTAATAAAGCATGTCTTTTATTAGATCTTTTGACATCAACTTTGTCTTTAATATTAAAATACAAAAACGTGAAATTCATACATTTTTATTTTTGAAATTATTTTCTTTGCAAATTTTTGTATAGATTTTTTTTTAAAACAATCTACTTCAATAGAAAATCATGTTTTCCACAAATCTCTTAAGTTTAATTTTCACAGTCTTCAACAAATAAATTGTTTGCAAAGTTTAAGGTTCTTAAAATACCTGAGTAATAAAGTAATAAAATTGCCAAGTAAATAAAGTGCACGGCCGGGTCGCACGAACTTGATCCTATGGCAAAAAACGCTGTTTTAAAAAAAAATTATATTTTAAAATTTAAACCTATAAATAAGTTGGTCTTCAAAAATTGAAATGCCATTTCATTGCTTTAAAAAACCTGAATTTATCAATTTTTTTTCGAAAACTGTTAAAGCGTTTCTTTTTCTTAAATTAATTTCATATAACTAAAATTTTTCAATTGTAATTTAAAAATATTTGTAGCATGTTATTATTTAGAATTTATTAATATACACCTTTTTCAACTTCTCTACAATCGTTATGTCATGTCTGCTTAAAATCTTGAGTTGGAAATTTTTTACGAATACAATAGTTGCCATATAAATACATAGTTCCTATACGTCGCAAGTAAAAAGTATCTTGAAATACTCATTTTTTGAACACTCAAACCTAAATATTTTAATTTAAAAATTCTCAAAAATTAAGATGGGTAAAAAGGTAAAAAAAATATTCGCTTAAATTTAAGACTTCTTATATTTAAAGCCAAGCTTTTTGAAATCAAAAATTTCATCGAGGAGACTGAACAGCTTTCCGTCCTAGGTATGTGCATTACAAACCACTTGTTGTGAAGTGATCACATATTTGACATCGCCAAAAATGCTACTAAGTGTTTGGGTTTTCTCCAAAGATGCAATAAGTTTTTTACCCCTTCTGATCTAGCTATAATCTATAAAGCTTATATTCGTCCGAAACTCGAGTACAATTGCCATATCTGGGCAGGTGCTCCAATTACACACTTGAGTCTCTTGGACAGAATTCAAAAAAGAGCTCTTAAATTGATAGGTGACCGTTGCAGTTGTTTAACTGAAACTTTTGTATCTCTTGAGCACCGCCGGCAGGCGCCGCGCCGTAAGGTTTCATATCTCTCATTATTTTATCGCTACTTCCATAAGCAATGCTCTAATGAAATAGCCAGTTGCATTCCTCCCCTCAAACAATTCAACCGTAATACCCGTTCTTTTAGGAATGCCCATCAGCTTACCCTTGAGGCCAATTTCGGACGTACAGTAAAGTACAGAGATTCTTTTTTTAGTCGCACTACATGAATGTGGAATGCTTTAGCAGTCTCAATATTTCCCATTCATTACAATGTCCAGGCATTCAAAACCAATGTGCATCGGTATCTCCTTTCCAATCCTATCCTCTCCTCCTAATTGCTCGCACTGTGTATAATCATTATAAGGGTATTCATATCCCCTTGAGTGGGCGCACAATATGTATATATAAAAAAAAGGCTGGTTGTATATTTAAAGGATTAATAACTTTATTCGATCGGAAAAGGCCTTATATTATCTTGAATGTAGCTTTATTAAGGGTCCAATAATAGCTATCATTGGTTTCCATCATTGAAAATTTAATTGCGAGTAAAAGAGTCAAATTTGTTATGTTAGGTTTTCAAATGAAGCTGATGTGTTGTAGATTTTGTCTACTAAAAAATACATAATTTAACTCATAACTTTTCTTTAAGTTTATTTTTAATTTTTCAGTGATGAAATAATTGTCAATGGACAGCTGATTGTTAATTTCACATTTCGGAACATAATCCATCGACTATTCATTCATTTTTCTTTGTATTTGTACCTGTCAGTTCTTTTTATTCAATAATCAACCCTTACCTAAAAAACTTGATTCCAATCATGAAATATTTAGAATAATTAGAATCAATGATAGCTACAACGAACCCTAACTATTAAAATTGCTATAATACTTAGTCTAAATTACAACTTGTCTTCAATTTTAACATGAAAACGAAACCATGTTAAAGAATAGTTCTTTACAATTTAGTAGAGTTTTCAACAAATCTAAAAGCATATGTTCTGTAAATTAGTAGTGAAAATGTTAGTTTAAGGAACTATCCATTGTTTTGTAATTTTCCCACTGCAGATCGATTATTCCAAAACTTCAATCGTTTTAATATTTAGCACACTTTTCTAAATGAATTTTCCGACCTAAAACCAATAAATTCAATAAAATTTTTAAAATGAAAATTTTTAATCATACAAACTTCTTTTCAAATAATATTCAATATATCTTTCCAATAAATTGAGTACTTCGATTTATGACGATGATGACATTTTTGTATTGAAAATACAATGTCAATTATAGTGATAGTTTTTCCCATTACATTTTTTTTCTTCTAGACAAATAACTTGGTTACCTTTTCTTCCTTAAATCTAACCCAGCAATTGAAATAATTGAAATAAATTAAAAAAAAAAAGTATTTCCAACTCAAAATAATTGTAACCCAGTAGTTGTTGATTTAACTGTTTTTTTTTTAACACAACCCCACTTTCTATATATAAAATATACATATACGCCTTTTGGCATATTCTTTTGAAAATACATATATTTATACTAGTAAAATAATTGTAAAGAATAAAGAAACAAAAAAAAAGCTATTCTCAGAATAATCAAGGTTAAAATAACAAAAGGGTAGACAGATTGTCGCCAAGAATGAACGATTGCGTTGTTTGTATTTGTGAATTTTTTAGCTCTAGGCTTATACCTACAAGCTCCAACTTCAAAAAGCTTAAATCAGTAGGGTATGCGACAGGTATTGGCGCCCTGTTTTGTAATTTTCTGTAAGCCAATTATTTAAGTATTTCTAGCAGGAACGAACCAAAGGCTATTGATCTAATTTAACAATACAAACATCTAAGATGGCTTGTTACTTTTGAAGAATTTGGGACTTCTCTTGAAGAATCTGTAACAGTAACATAATCTGTAAAGACATTTAACCAATAAATGTAACTTGCTTTGAACTCTTATGCCTTCTAACTTGTGAATATTCCACGCACTTAAGTAGTATAACAAATTGAGGTTCAAAATTATTAAACGAAGGGGGTACTCGTAATGAGCACTTTTGTAAAGTTTTTTTTTCAAGCTCCACCCTGATTTTAAAACGGTTTTATAACAAACGTGGTCTTTTCTGAATTTTGAAATAGTCTGATCATTGATCTTAAAGTGCTTTGATTTTTTTTCAATATGAAAAAACTCGCCCTTAAAGCTTGGACCTTTCAATAGGTAAAACCCTAATCTGTCTCTGGTTAGAATTAAACCAACTCATACATATACCTGGTTATAACTATGATTACGGTGCGCTATTAAATTACATTCACTACCTGTTTGTTGTTCTTTACTCTTTTCCACTCAACTCTGGTAACTGGTGGGGTTGTTATACCTGGTGATTCACTTTAGTTAAATTATACTGTTGTATACTGTCACCCCATTTGAACTGTATAGATACATATACCCGGTCGTACTATTGGGAAGAATTATAAAAGCTAATTCTTGTAATTAGATAAATTATAAATGTGGCTTACTCAAGTATAAAGTTCATGCGAAAAAATTGACGTTGTTATCCATATTGCAACGTCAATATTTTTAATTCAAACCAAGGTAATGTTAAGTATCTAACTGTGTCTTACTTATACCTTCATTTTTATATCTACCTACCTATGTATTATGCTATAACAATTACTCCGATTAAGTTGAATGAAAAATGATAGAATTAAAATGTCAGCATCTCATTCTATGATAATAGATTTTGATTCAAGTTTGCCGCTGTGCTGCATATAGCATAGCCATTATGTTGGCACTCCAAACTTTTAAGACTATCCTATGGCAACAAACCATGCCACAACCGTTTGTTGCTTGGCTTGAGCGACTTAGTCAGGTGTACATATATTTTTGTTTGTATGCAGAAAACCACACCGATTATACGAGTAGAAAAATAAGTTGCTCAACTTTTATTTCCACAGCATAAGCAATTATCTATGATTTTTGTAAACCCGCTGCCTCCGCCAGCGCCTTAGAGTGGGACAATTATTTTTTCCCACAATTTGTATCTTTTACATGGGTAGGTATACAAGTACCAATAAAATTCATGTGATATGTAAGAGGTATCTTTTATCGACTTGGAGTGATTTTTTTCTTTTTTTTGTAATATTATTTGTATAAAATAATTAATTACAATAAGCTCATCCACTATTTAGATGCTCTGTGTACAGATATTGCGATATTTTTGATTTTGTAATTTTTATTACAATATTCGCACTGTTGACATTTATCAGACGCAGGTATAAAATAAAGAAAAAAACAATTCAGTGAATGGTTAGTTGAAGTGATGATGGTTAAAAAAATAATTAATTATACAAGAATTTATTGAATAAATATACTTGAAATGCTTCAATAATTGTAAAGTGGGTTTAAAAAAAATCTTAGATCTATTTCGTAATAACTGTCGTACTTATAATATTGAAGATTAGTTGTCCATTATAAGTTTAAAATAGTTGAATATTTTTACCAACAATTTAATAAAATATCAAATTTTCGCGCCAAATTTGTGAAAGTTAAGTTTAGCAATCTACACTAATATTATAAAGAGGAAAAATTTCTATTTTTGTATGTAACGAATAAACTCAAAAAGTACTGCACCGATTTTAATAATTCTTTTTTCATTAGAAAGCTACATTATCTGTACCTATTTTGTCTACCAGTGCGAAGCCGGGACGGGCCGCTAGTTCAGTATAAACGTTAAAAAGAGCTATAACTTTGCGTAGGAAAATGAGCTCGTTATTGATTTATGTCTTATTGGATTCAGAGTTTTTGAAAACATGAATTTAATTGATATAGATATTAATTTTTTGTTTATAGAAAAGTAATTAAACTCAATACAAAAATCACCATATACGATTTTTGAAAGACTTCACAAATTTTATATTTTTGCTGCAATATTCATCATGTACTCCATAACCCAAAATAGCTTCATCCCTTTTGTACTTGATTTCAAAATTCAAAAATTAGATTAACAGAAACTAGAGCAATTTTCCGAAAAAAATTGTGTTAAAAAAATCTTTGTACACAGACAAAGTAATCTATGACAGAAATGTAATCTGAGCTTTATGGCATTTTTAGAATGGCGGATGCGGACATTTTTTTTTTCTGACAGAACATCTAATCGGAGCTTTATGACATTTTTGAAATGGCGGAAGCAGCCATATTTTTTTTTTATTTTCGAATTTAACTACTCGACTCTTTACAAAACAGACATGAAATTGAACTCCCAAATTTCTTAAAGATTTTTCGAATTTTTATATATTTTGCTTAAATGGTTTCCATGTGGTTTTTATAGTTAAAATATATTATTTGACGCGCCAGCGTTTAAGGTAGAAGGTAAGATAAATTTATATTACATTCATATGAATTTTTGTATGTAACTTGTTAAGTTCAAAAGCGACTGAAAACATTTTTTAACATTGTTACGACTGTTTGCCTTTTAACTGAATATATTTTAGTACTGTATACATATTTTATTTGTTAACTTCCCATAGGAAGTTATTGTAATGGGCCCGATTTGTCAAATTGAAAATTTTGAAATTTCTCGACGTTTCAAGGTTCCTAGAGTTGAAATAAAAGATTTTTAGCGAGATGTCTGTGCGTGCGTGTGTACGTACGTTCGTACGTCCAGAACCAGAAAAGATATCGTCTTCAAATAAATTGTGTTATACAGATAAAAATGCAAAATGATGCAGAAAGGGCTCTCAAGAAAATTGCGTATAAAGATGAACATTTTGGTTAACCCTAAATATCTCACGAACCAATAACGCTAGAGACTTGAATTAAATTTTAAATTATATATTGAACCGTGATACCAAACAAGTATATTTTTGAAAAAAAATCCAATTAACGGTTTTTTTATAAATCAAAAAAACTGAAAAAAAAATTTGTCACCTCGAAGATTTTACGAATAAAAAATGATTTTATCTCCAAAACAATTTTGTGCAACAAAAAATAACGTTTTTAACATCTGGTAAATATTTGAGAAAAATCGAATTGACAGTTTTTTTTATAAAAAACAAAAACCTAAAAAAAAAACATTACTCAAAGTTGGTAAAAATTAAATTTCGACTCAAATATCTTTTCAAAAATTTGAGATTATGGCTTCGAACTTATTTTTTCTTCTAATAAATATTGCTTTCAACATTCGGTAACATTTTGAGAAAAATCGAATTGACAGTTTTTTTTTACAAAAAATTAAAAACTTGAAAAAATTAACAAAAGTTGGTAAAAATTTATTTTCGACCCAAATATCTTTTCAAAAGATTGAGATATTGGCTTTAAACTAATTTTATCTTATAAGAAATATTTTTTTTGAACTTTTGATACAATTTTGAGAAAAATCGAATTGACAGTTTTTTTTACAAAAAATAAAAACCTCCAAAAAAAAAAATACTAAAACTTGTAAAAATTTACTTTCGACTCAAATAGCTTTTCAAAAATTACAAATATTGGCTTCAAACTTATTTTATTTCACAGAAAATATTGTTTTCGATATTCAGTAATTTTTTTTTATAAAAATCCAACCGTCGTCCGTTTGCCCCTTTTTTCATAAAAAAATAAAATCTACAAAAAATAGTACGCAAATTTGGTAAAAATTGATACATATAGACAAACGTTTAAGCAAGACAAATCGACAGAAGGGATGGGAAGTTATCAGTGTGGGTCGCATCCCAGCCTCTTTTTGTTTATGTAACGAATTCCTTGTCAAAACCATTAAAGTTTAAGAACCAATGTTTCTCAAAACATCTTAGACATTCAAATGAGAACGCGAAAATGTACATATGTAAGTCATGTCATGACTAATGATCACAATTTAGAAATGAAGTGATGCTAAAAACGCCATTTAATCTATTAGTTCACTTCTTAATAGTTCCTAACTTTAATCTTACTAAGTAACTTACTGCGATTTAGTTGTACCAGTTAAGAGTTAACATACGAGTATTTCACTTGTTCTAGGTGCTTTAAATTTACACATGTCGTAATCTTAATACAATTTTAATTACTAAACCACTCCATTATACAGCTTTTAATTACAAGAAAATGTAAATGCGACCCAGTATAATTTTTTATTTTATTTAAATACGATTTCATAAAGGTTTTCACTGTTTTCGTTTTTAAAAAGAAAAAAAAACATGAGTTTCTTTTGACCTCTCTCTCTCTCTCTCTCTCTCTCAAACTTTTATGTGTTGGACATTTCAGCCCTTAAACATTTTTTTTTTTTTTTGAAATAATTGGATTGCTTTGTGAACTACCTTGAAAACTTAATAGCTTTTAAACATGTTTTCAATTTAAAAATTCAACAAGGAAAAAAATAAACATACTAAAGTTGTTACAACGAATTCCATTCAAAAAGGTATAACTTTGTTCCATACGTGTAGCTGTAAGTATTTGAGAAGACACACATATTGCATTATAAAAACCAGTAAGATATAAGATTGAAGATAAAATTCTTTGACTAATTAAAAACATTGACAAACACTGCTTAAATTTTGTAACTTTGCTCTTAACTACGCAAGTTTCACAATCGACTTAAAGTTTATTTTCTTATTTTAATTTTTGCTTTCCTTAAATCGTAAAACGCACAAATCTCTTGTGCGTAAGAAAGTCGTAAAATATATGAATTTCATAAGAAACGTCATTATTCGTTTATCTCCTTTGTTTTTATTTACTCAACTCAAATATAAAATAAGATACAAATTATGATAACTTACTCGTTTTGTTTTAATTTAATGAGAATAAATAAATAAGTTCCATCTTTTCTACGCAAAGGTAAACAATTATTCTCATCTCCTTTGCAAATTGAAAATTCCTCATTTACATTTATGTTTCTTTTTACAAGTAAACAAAAATTGTATATAGGCACGAAAAACTATAAAACTGATTAAACCTACGTAGCTTTCATATACACAAATGACCTACTCTGGGGAGGGAAAATTGTTGTTGGTGCTAAGTTAGTCTGGTTAACTAGTAACCTCCTATTCATTTGACCCGGAAGACTATAAAGTACAGGTTTCTTCACTTTTTTAATATATCCTTACATATACCAAAAAAAAAATATATATAGCTACCTCTCTTTATATATTATATACTCTGTATAAACAAAGTAGTCGTTATATCGTGTAAGTTATGTAAATCGATTTTTCGCCTTTACAAAAAGAAAACAGTTTACCTACGAAATGGAACATTTTCTTTTTTTCACTTATTTTTTGAGGACATCGTATTTTCCGCATGAATTAAAAAACAAAATAGGAACAAAATAAACTTCCATTGAAAGGAAATAAAATTATACGCCGCATATTATGCAAGAAAGTGAGTGGTCTGGTCTCCTGCAAGTGATGTGTATTCGATTTGCTTTAAGTTTCTTGATAAGAAAATTTTTGTTACATGTACTTTAGGAGCAAATGGTTCATGCTTCATGAATAGTTTTTGTGTTTAAATATTCAAATTTAAAAAGTTCTTACAGACAGTAAAATAAAGCTGTTTTCCAGTCAAAATGTAAATAACTCAATAGGGCGATAGGAAAGGCTTCAACAACGGTCTCGAAATCTTAGGATGTTCTTAAAATTATGATTCAAAACACCATATTTTTAATGTTGTACATCAAGTAAGTTGTATTTCTTCAAGTTTCTCATGTTTTAGAAAAAAAAAAACAAAGTCCTGCTGTTTCGTTTGAAGATTTCGTAGAAAATTAAGATTTTAAAAAAATTTAAATTTCATTATTTTCTTAATTCCTTGGTGGTAAGTCACACTTATGTAAATAGTCTGTTTATTTATTTATTTGGTCGTCTATACTATTAAGTTTTACAGACTACTAACAATGTTTACAAAATTAATTTATTAGGACTTAACACTTAAATTAACAAATAAAGGAGTTTAGATTTATAATCTATTCTATTAATTTATAAATCAGTTTCATTTGAATAAATATATACACCTAGTCAAAGGTTCATTGCAACCATAATTAGACCTATGCTTTCTGGAACATATTATATTTGAAATATATTTAACTAGCGGCCCGGTACTTGCTTCGCTACGTATAAGGCATAGTAATAAAAAAATGATTATTAAGTTCATTTAGTCAAACAAAAAAATATTTTAAATTGCTAGCTATTTAAAAGTCCCAAATTATATATTGTTTATATTATATTTATCAGCAAAGAGTAAAAACTAAAAAATAAAAAAGAATTGGGTACTCTTACTATGGTGGGTCTATATGGGTTAGCCTAAAACAGTTGGATAAACACTATTTATTGTTTTTTTTTCCATTTTGAGCATGAATAAATAAACAGTTGGGGGTAATGACCCTGGAACAGGCAACATAAAGTTGGCCCCGTTAAAAATATGATTCCTCCAAATTGACACCACAAACGTGAAGTGTTTGCCCTTGGGCCTTATTTATGGACATCGCAAATGATAAACGCACAGGATATTGTATTCTTTTGAATTCAAATGGCATATCAGTTGGAATCATAGGGATACGCGGTATCAAACACACTTCTCCTTTTGATTTACCAGTTAAGATTGTAGCTTCAATCAAATTTGGCAATAACTTTTTCACTGCCAATCTGGTGCCATTACACAGTTTTGGTGGATTAATATTTCGCAATAATATAATCAAAGAACCAATTTTAAGATTCAAGCAATGCGGTGGTATACCAACCGGTTCCAATGAATTTCAAAATTCAATTGGATAATTCATTGCCTCATCTTGATTCATAACACTGTCAATTGATTTATATGTCGTGACTACACCTGGCAGTTTCGCTTGAATTTGAAATTAATGGCATTGATATGAATGTTCTTCGGTGCTAAAATGGTGCGTTCTCTCAACCAATCATGATTTCTATAATTCTGAAGAATATTCGGAAAAACACATTCAATCAACTCATCTAGGATATTGCGCAATTGTACAAAAATTATTCGGTAAAGTGATCAATCCGTTGGTACTGTCGATTGGTATTTTGCCATCACCAATTTCTAACAATTGTTTTGAAAATTCATGGGCAGTTGCATCCTTATGTAGGTGAATACGCTAAGCATATTAATGTTCAGTGTCAATTTTCGTACATATCTCCAAAAAACTGATGACTTCAAACAGGCGTTTATTTCATCAGCAGGAGTTGATCGAGGAATGACAGGCAATGTTTGACGAAAGTCCCCTGGCAGCAATATCAGAGCACCACCAAAAAGCTGTTGATTACCGCCTTAATCTTGCATTGTTTGATTAAATGCTTCTATTGATTTTTTATACGCCATTCATCCCAGAAAATAATTGACCTTAATCGCAGAACTTTTTCCATAGCAGAATTTCTCGAAATATTGCAAGTTGGAGTTTCAATCATCTGTACATTCAATGGCAATTTTAATGCAGAGTGCGCGGTCCGACCACCTTTTAATAATGTAGCAGCAATTCCCGAAGATGCAAGTCTCAATGCATTTTTCTGTTCCGATCGAATAGTCGCTAAAATCAATGATACAACTAATGTTTTGCCTGTACCATCAGGTGCATCAAAGAAATATAATCCACCTGCATTATTGGAAACGGCTTGCATGATTGTGTCATATACATGTTTTTGTTGAATATTTAATTTGGTGCTATTACAATTTTGTCATTATCAGATGGAATACGATCAAGAGCAATTTTGAAGAATTGAACTAATGCGTTATGCTGATGGAAAAACCTTTGTAGCTCACAAATAATTTCTCGTCTTGTATTTGAAACAATTGCACAACGTTGATCCAATTCACGATTTTCATCACCAATGAAATAAATTTGCAAAAATTGATGATCAGCGTCGGGGTATGGCAATAACGATCCACAGCTTGATGATAAATCTGGCCCTGAATCTGTAACATGTATGCAATTCTAGCTAGATGTTGAATCAGAATTTGTATGGCTTTATGATTCAGATTGATATAAACATGTGACAATCCTGTGGAGGTATTTACCTTAAAAGTCAGCATACAATTATCTCTAATAATTTTAGTAGCACCAAAAGAAGTCATTTGAAATTCCGAATTGTATAATTGTTGAATATTACTCAAAAACTACTTCGACGTTTGAGATGTCCCAAAAATAAATGAATACAATTGTTCGGGTGGATTTTCTAATGTTGGCAATCTCACTTTACCATTAGCACCACATATTCCGGGCGTTTCACCTGGATAGTTAGCCGCATCACAATGTGTATCCGTACATACTATAATCATTCTGACTATTGTAATTATTCGTGATCGCCGTGCAAGATTTAGTACAGGTACAGGGTCAACAGATCTATTCTGTGCAGTACGTTCACGCTGCAATGCATTAGTCTGAGATCGTCTTAATAATGCCACTTGATTTGCATTACGCGTTCACCGGCCTATGTTTGGTCGTCTTGCTCGTGGCATTTTACCTTCGCTCAACAACTCAACAATATTTTGGAAAATATAAACACAAGGTAATAACTCAACAATATTTTGGAAAATATAAACACAACAAAGCAATAATTATTATCGCTGATAAAATGAAATGACATATGATGACATTAAATTTGTTTAACAGAACTAACGTCACTTTTTTTGTCTTCGATTGTTTTGCCAAAGGTTCAAATTGGCTTTTAAGTATTAGTACAAACTGCTTGTGTATATATGGGAGTATAGAAAGGTGTTGATTTTACACTTTTTCAAGATTTTTTTTAATTTTCTCTACGTACAAACCTTCTCTGGACTTCCACGAATAATTCAAGACCAAAATTAGCCAAATCGGTAAAGGCATTGTTGAGTTATAACATTACAACGAAAAGTGGCATTGATTTTTATATATATAGATATTACAGGGCTTTTGATTCTGTACGAAAAAACATCATGAACAAACAGATCGTCTTTTTTGTCGGGAATCAAGACCGATTAAGGTGCATCTTGAATAATACGATCGAGTATCGAGTATCATTTCTGAACTCTTTCAATTCGATTAACGCCAGCAGAAGTAGATGGACTCCAAATAATTGAACAGTTAGAAAAGGACGGACTAAAGACATATAAACAGATTTTAAAGCATTAGGATTTGTAAATTCATTACAGTTCCTTTTAAGAAAATCAAGCATAGAGTTTTCTTTCGCGACAACATAATCTAAACGTAAAGAAAATGTCAATTTTAGATAAAGAATGACACCAAGATCACGAATCTCAGACTTACGCTCAAGATCTTAATCATAAATACTATAGTTGTGAAACATTGGCATTAGAACACGATGAGAAGTAAAAACGAAACATTTTTTATATTAAGTGGAAGTTTATTATTTTGATAACAGTTGGCTAAAACATTTAAATCATTTTGAAGATTGAAACAATCAGATGAAGTTTTTATTCGCTTGAATATTTTTATATCGTCAGCATAAATTAGACAAGATGCATTTTTTAATAAAAGAGAAATTTCATTAATAAAAATATTAAAAAAAAGTGGTCCAAGATGACTTCCTTGTGGCATACCAGAAAGAACTCTTATATTCCTAGAACAATTGCTTCCGAGCTTAACGCATTGTGTTCTATCTGTTAGATAGCAGCATAACCATTTTATATATTAAAACTTGGTGACAAATACGATTGAAAGCCTTGGTAAAATCCGTAAATATCGTTTCAACTTGTACAATAAGTTTATACAGTTTCAGAATTGTAGATATTTTAAATATAGCTTTATAGTTTTCTATCAAATTTAGACTTATAGATAGGAGATATATAGGCATATCCACAGAATCTTTCATTTTCAACAATTGAAACATTTTTTTTTTTTATTTTGAGGCACATCTATAAACAAACATTTTCTTAATTATTTATCATCTAAATAACAAGAAAATACTTAATAAGGGTAAGTGTTAAAAGAATATCCGTCACGTAATATCCGGTACGTTAGATCAATGAAAAGCATTCAATGAAAAACCCTCATTTCATAATAAATTTTGATTTTGTGCTGTCGTACAAACTTTGAAATTTCAAAATTTAGATCAACTGCTTTTTTTTTTACTATCGATTATTCGTAAAATTATCATTCACAATCATTTATTTTGCTGTAAGATCTTATCGATAGGTGTGCCGCTAAAAAAAAATCACATATTACATCGCATTTTATACCAATCACGTTTTCAATTTTAAATTTTAAAATAGCATTATTTATTTTTAAATAGAGGCACATGATACAATTAAATTTTAATTGATTTATTAATTAATAGAGAATAATTTAAGCCTATAAAATACTACCAGAATCGATCGTTGAGAAAGTTATATAGAGAAAAAGATCAGATTTTAATATTTGTAAAAACGCAGGTACTCTAATTTAATTACTTTGTACTATTTTTTAAATGGTAGCACACCTTTCTTTCGAGGTTTTTCTATCGGTGTATATTATAATCAATTATATATTAATGATGTTAAGTTGTTTCAAAGCTCGTTGAAATGTTTTTTGTTTATAAAACTTAATAAATTTTCATCTGGTACGCTTGAAATTTGCAATATTTAAGCCTATTTATTATTAATTTTAATTAAAAATTTGTATCCAATCAAGTCACAAGTAAGTTACATAATTGAAATAAGTCATGATACGAAAATCTTGCCACTTAGAAAGTGCCAATTTCATTTCTAAGGCTTAATATACTGTGGTATAAGTTAAAAATACTGTGGATATGCCTATATATGAAAATTTCCACATATGAAGAAAATCTCCAGGTGATAATAAAAGGTTGAAAATAATTTGTAATGGGATTGCTAATGAATGCTGGCATTGCTTAATAATCAACGCTGGGATTCCATTAGGACCTGGATTAACATTAGATTTAAATTTTGATATTTTGATATTTGATATTAAAACATCGGAACAAGATAAAAATAAGTTTGATAAATTGACGGAATGATTATTACTACCAGTTTCTATAAAATTAGAATGGGAATGATTTACTTATATAGATTTAAACAATTTTGCAAATAGTTTACAAGTACCTTGTAAATCGGCGGATAATTGTCCATTATATACCATATTTTGCTGCAGTGCAACACAGTTTTTTTTCTATTTAAAAAAGTCCAAAAAGCTTTGGGGTTGGTTGAAATTTGCGATTGAATATTTAATACTCGTACGTATTGTCTGTGTAGATATTTATTTATTAAAAAAATTATACTCTTTACGAATGTGATGAAAAAAATTCTATCAGTATCAGAATTGGTTTTCTTGAGTTTTTTAAAAGCTTTATTTTTAACATTTTTTTAAATTTACTAACCGTTGATTTGACCATGGAATTAAAAAAAAAATTTCTTTTGTTCTTTTTTGGGATAAACTCGTTAGACCCAATCTGTTAAATTTCAACAAGTCTATAATACACGCCTTCTATTGACAAGCCAGAAAAAATATGCGCCCAGTCAAATGAAAACAAATAATCATTCAGTGCAATTAAATCTCCCTTACAAAAATCAAAATTCGTTTCATTACTAATAAAGAATTTTTAACAAAAACTTCAAATTTAAAAGTACACATGATGAACTGAATTTTTAAACAACGGAATTGGAACTTCAAAAACTTCATAGTTCATATTATTTATAAAAATTAGGTCTAGAAGTCTATTCAATGAATTAAGAACATGATTGATTTGCAAAACATTCATAGAGAACATGGAATCAATGAAATTATATTCTATATTTTTACACATGTTAAAAGGAATAATGCATTTATCTTCATTACAAAAAGTCCAAGTTACGTCACCTATATTGAAATCAACAGCAATAAATGGACATTGATTTTCTAATAAATTATTTATTATAAATTTAATATTTGCAATATGCTTTTCATACAAATGAATAAAACTTTTTGGTGGAACTAAGCTTAAAATAAACATTATTTCATTTTCAAAAAAGTTGTTTAATACAATCTTCAGTTAAAGTCAAATTATCACAATAGTCCTTTAAGGAACACGAGCGAGTTATATATTGGCCATACAAGTTGAGTATATTACTTGTCCTATTACTCCTTTTAGGAAAAGTTTTGGATTCGTAAAAAAATGGAATTCAAAGTTTTAATCTGACTTAACTTCGCAATTTTAGGAAGAGAAATACAAAATTGGAATGTCGGCCTACGGTCTTAACCACTTCCGTATCAAAAGTACATGGTCTTTCACTAAGTGCTGCAAAGTGTGTATGAAATATTATCGAAATAATATGCGTTTGAAAAATCTATCGATGTCAATATTTAAGGAAGATGCTCATTCGAAATGATGAACTTCCTGTGACTGGCTTATGCGCCAACTTGAGTTTGTTCGATAAAATATGTAGGTTATGTTCCTGTTTGATGACAAAATCTAACGAGTTTGAATCTCACAATTATTTGATGACGAGTTCACATCACTTCTACTTGAAATATGACTTTTTTAGATGCATTGAACTCTCTTGGAACCCACGTGGATTGGTATCGCCACAAATTTGACAATTTCGTTCGTTGTCATCCATCCAAAAATGAGCTTCTTGCTTGAGACTACAATCTCATTTAAATAAGGATCGATATTCTACTGCTGTAGCTAACGTAGTCCTTTACCTAAAGCTCCTAAGCCAGTTGAGTTCTAAATTCCTGAATTGGGGCTGTGAAAGAAAGGTCGATTTCTTGTGTCATTTTTGTTCAGAATTTCTTGGTAGTTTTAAAAATTTTATTTATTTTATTTTAGATTTTAAAAAGATCATTTTTGACGAGTGTTGTTAATTTTCTTATGCACACATCTCGAATTTCAGGACGAATGTTGTAGCTAAACTTTAATACAAAAAAAAAACTTTTCGTTTTCAATGACGTCACTTTGTAGTAACTTTTTTCACAACATCTTTTCTCTTTCAGGCACATTACGATTTATTACTTGACAACAATATTTTCTTTACATTATTTTCTTGCCAAATGAAATTCAATATGTATACCATACAAAGTCTTATCAACACGTACTTATAAGTGTCACCATAGCAACTATATTATGTTTAACATATTTGTCATTGTTCATATTATTTGCACATCTAAAACAACAACAAAGAAGCTGTCAGTTCCTTTTACTATTTTTTTTTTAATTGTTGACACCTTATACAAAATTATTAATAACAATTATGTACGTACATCTATGGCACACGCTATTGCCACATGGATTAGAGGTGTACATCATATTTTTTAACACATTCAAAACAAAAAAAGAAAAATAGACAAGACAAAAGTAATAATTTATGGTTCAGTAAACTTTCAACAAAATGTTGATGATACATTATTTTTTTATTTGGTGTGATTATAAAATAGAAGAAAGAATATACAGTACTGTGGAAGAAACAAAATTGTCTACATTTGTTTGAGCCGAATTCATGACAATTTTAATTTACAAATAACATTTCTCTGTTTTAAGCTAAATAGCTCGATTTTTCGAAAAAAAGTCCTAAGACTTTCCAAGTCAACATAATTATAATTTTGTTCGACTAAAACGCATCTGTTGCTTCGCTTTCTCTCACCAACCAAGAACTGAAGTAGAACTTATTTTTCCCCAAAGAAATAGTCAAGCGAAAAATAAATGAAATACAAAAATTCGGTGACGCAACAGAACGTTGAGAATTAGGGCCTAGTGACTTACAACTTTCAACCATTCCTGTGTGCGAGTAATGTTGTCAGGGATGGAGGGGACCTACAGTTTTTAAATTAATCCAAACGGCTAATTTGAGAAAGCACTTTTCATGAAAAGAATAACTCTTGGAAGATTTGTCAATTCCTCGCAAAAAGCAGTGCCCGTCAAAAACCTTTAGATGACACAGGCAAGGATTGAACCCAAGGCATCTGGCATGTCAGTCCTTATCGGGATATTGTTGACAAAAATCTAAAAAAAGATTAAATTTCGTTTGGTGCAAAAAAAAGAATCGGAAATTTTTCCTTCATAAATTGTTTTTGTCATATTTGTATTGAATTTACCTCACTGTAGTAGGATTTTATTTTGAAAGAAATACCAAAGAAGTTCATGTACACAACGTTTTCTGATTTATCTCAGCATAGAAAAAACTGAAACTCATGTCAAATATCTTTATTTGTGTCACTTACGTCACACACTAAATAATTGATCAAAAAAAAAAACAAGCAGGTGTGTAATGTTAATGTCTAGGAATGTGTAGGGCGTTACTCAATTTCGTATCTTTTTTATAGGTGCATTTATAAATTGTTACTAAAATTATATGTGTCATCAACGTCACACACTATAGAAATCATAGAAATAATCGATATAGGTGTGCAATGGTGTTTTCTAAATTTCTTAACGCAATTTGAGTCTTCAAATGACCTTTTAATCAGGTTCATATCTTCAGTCTAATGAAATTTAAAATTATATAATTCTTCATAAAAATTCAAATAATCAAAGAATATTACTTAATTTTTGGTCCTTTCTATAGATGACTTGTAAAATTGTTACTAAAAATGACAAAAATGTGACGCAATGTAACTAATTCATTCAAGTTTATTTGTTTTGCAAAAAAGCGATGTTAATCTTGACAACAAAAAAACATCAGAAATGTACCAAGTCGCCATAGTTTTTTCACAAAAAAGCTAGTTTGTTTTTCAAAACTTCGTCGTTTTGTGTCTAATCTGTTTTCTCTTTAGAAAAAATTAATAGAGGTAATTGTAGTGTTCTGTTTACGATGCACTTTTTTTAATAACACATAATTTTCTTTGTCAATCCCCTAAAACCATAATAATTAGTTTTTCTCTTATCAACCTTAAATCCGTTGTGACGTTAGTGGCTATAGAATACTTAATGTATGGTTTCCGCATGCTAAAACATTATTATTAAACTTAAAATCAGTGTTTAAGCCCTCATGGTGACTAAAGACATTTATGTGACGTAAATGACGAAATAAAAAAAAATATACAAGAAAATTTTATTTATTCAACGAAGCTTGCACAGCACGTTGTGTATAGATAACGAAGAAGGTAAACAACATTTTTTTTATGGGAATTAGTGTTTTCAAAACATAAAACCAATTTTTTTTTTAAAAAACTTATTTTTTATTACACAACCATTATGACAATTTGTACATTCTTTTTTATTTTTCTCATCTTAAATCTATGAAAACATAAACTACTAAAAATAAGTCTCATCACAGCCTACATACAACTAAATGTGATTTGATCAACCACCACATTTCTTAAACTATAAAATTAATTATTATTATCCAAACTATCCGCCGGATTTTCAAATTTTTATATCATTTTTTTATTTTCACAAAACCGCCATAGCGAAAATCACAATAAAGATAAAAGCCAACCAAGGACAGATCAACATTAAACAAGCAGCTTCGAGCATTTTTGTTTGTTTTGATTTTGAACAGCTCTGTGTTTGAGTAAATAAGATGTTTTTTTTTTTTTTTTAAATTAAATTCCACTCATATGTGGAATACTATAAAATACAAAATTTAATACAACCAAGTATGATTGTATATGTTATTACCCAAAAAACTAACACATTCAAAAAAGAATGAATTAAAAAGAAAAAACTAAAACTTTTTTAGCAATGAAAAAGCCGGTTCTTCATAAATCCGGTTATCTCAGAAGTAGTTTGATGCGATGATGATGGTCCAAATCAGTTTTTGGAATCACGTCAACAATATTTTGTGTGTTTTTTAGTTTTTAACTTTCATTAGCGATCATTTGATAATTCTGAAAAAGAAAGAAAGAACAAATAAATAAATAATGTGATTTGATTCTCGGATTGATTTCAACTTACCACCATTTTTTTTATTTTTGTAATTCGAAATACAGGTTGTTGTTAGTTGAGAATTAATTTCCATTCCATATTATTTCATTTCCGTTGATAACAAATTGAGACACCGACAGACTGAGAAACAGAATATTGTTTTACGCGCGATGAACCATTGCCGGTCGCACCCAAAAACCAAGTGGCGGACTTATATTTCTTACGATCCCGCACTTTAACACACATATCTGTTTTGTTATATTATATGGCAAAAGCGCACACATTTTTTTTTATCTCTGTTTTATTTATTTTTTCTGTATATTTATATTAAAAAATAAATATACCTATCTATCTTTTTTATGGCTAGGTAAATAAGTGTGTGATGCAGCACGAAGCGACGACGACGCGACCAACGTTCACGTCGTTGTTGAGGAGCGGTTGAGCGATAGCTTTCGAATTGAAGCTCTGCCAAGCTTAAGTCTGCTATATATTTTGTACTACACTTTGTACCTGCTGTTGAGCTCCAATTATAAAATATTTTTTTTTATATTGTTAAGGATAGTTTATTTTGTTGTTGATAATTTTATTTTTTTATTAATGGTGTAAATTAGATAAGATATGATTGTGTAGCATTGATTTGTTTTTGAAGTATAGATCGGTTTATTGTGTCTGTATTTTTGAAAAACAATTATAATGTCCTTGTTGTTTTGTTGTACTCAAAGTTGGATCGGAGTAAAAGATCACATAGGCGGCCGGCGGCGGGCGATATCCTTATCTGGAATAAAAGAGGTCGGAATTATTATAAATAAAGGGATTTTAAAATAATTCGAAATAGACAAAAAAAACGTTATTGATGATGACATTTCTGACACATGGGCTATTGAAAATATATAAAATTATAATTTAGGGTAAAAGACAACCAATATTGACTAATTCATTGTTTCTAGTTTTAAAATTTTAATATTTTCTTGTTTTTTTTGCGACCATATTCTTGAAATTTGTTCAAAATCGAAAACGGTTAATACCTTGAAAACTATCGATCTAAGCGATATGGGACTATGGACTATTTTGTAGGAAATCCATTTTTCTATAAAATTTTGTTATACGATTTTTCTGTTGGTCATTCCATTTTCAAAAAAATGGTTTAATGTCATTATTTACACTTTTGTGGAGCATTCAATTCTGAAAAAAAAGGACCTTCACTGGGCGAGTTGATAATTTAAAATGTCATGAAACTATAAATTTTTAATAAAAAAAAAAAGATAAAAGCTTAGGTGTATTTTATATGGGAAAACTTAAAATGCCGTTTCCGAGTAATATCAGGGCATCAAACATTCAGGAAATTGTTTTTTTTTTTTTTTACATTTGCAATAAATTTCCACAATCGGCAAAAACAAATAGTTGACCATAAAATAGCAACCTTATGCATACTAACTTTCCATATGAATCAATTTTCATCGGTTTGATTTTTCGAATTGAACATTTTGTCATTTCTTGACGTTTCAAGATGACAAAGATTTTTAAAGCACAGAATAATAATGTTCTTACCAGCTGGTAATTTTGTTTAGTAAAATATGAACCTACAAAAAATACTATACTAAAATTCTGTACAAATTGATGATCGATTCGAATATCTTACATAATACTAATATATACCAAACATTGTTTTTGACATATGGTACATTTTTAGAAAAAAAAACAATTGATAGTTCTTTTTTATAAAAAATAAATTCAACAAACAATACTACAGGGTGGGACGTGGTTACTTCCTTATCTGAAACTCTCGCAACTGAGCGGCTATTAATATAAGAGCGTTGGTGTATGGCTTGTTCGAAAGCAAGTTATCTAAGGTTTTCGTTATGACTAGTTCAGTGTCAACAATGCAGTGGACAAAGCAAGAGCGATCGTTCGCCGTGAAGGCCTACTTTTCTTTCAGCCGTTCGATCATCGCAATTCAGCGTGCTTTCAAAAACCATTTCAATATCGCACCTGCAGGTCGTGTGCCTGATCGGAAATCGATTTGTTTGTGGGTGGACACGTTTAGGGATACCGGTAGTGTGCAGAAGAAACATAATGGACCTTCCAGTTCCAGAACCGTCAGGACGCCAGAAAACAGCGAAAGGGTTAGGGCGGCGATTTTGAAATCCCCTAGGCGATCTGCACACAAACATCCGGCTGCTTTAGGGAATTCTAGTCGCACAGTGTGACGAATTCTTACTTTTCACCCATACAAATTGGCAGTGGTGCAACAATTTAATCCACGCAATTATGTTGCTCGAAAAAATGCATGTGAAGCCTTCCTCGAAAACCTGCCTCAGAACGCCCTTGTTTTCTTTAGTGACGAGGCACATTTCCATATTTCAGGATGTGTGAACAAACAAAACATGCGATATTGGAGCCCCACTAACCCGAGCGAACTTCATGAGCAGCCTCTGCATACAGAGCGTTTGACTGTTTGGTGTGCAATATCCAGAATCGGCATTATTGGCCCATGGTTCTTTGAAGAAAACGAAAGAGCAGTTACGATCAATTCTGAACGTTATGTCAGCATGATTGTGGATTTTTTTCTGCCCAAACTTGAAGAAATGAATGTAGGGGAAGTGTGATTTTCTAGTTTTGTTAAATAGATTTTTAGTCGAAAAAAGATTTTTACCAATTTAAGTAGCATTTCTTAAATTTTTACAAATTGGATGAACAAAATTAATTTGAGAGATATCAAGAACCGAACATCAATTTTTAACAAATTTGCGTACTATTTCTTTTAGATTTTATTTTTTTTTTATGAAAAAACGGACTGTTGGATTTTTATAAAAAAAACTACTGAATATCGAACACAATATTTTCTGTGAAAAAAAAAGTTTGAAGACAATATTTCTAATTTTTAAAAAACTATTTGAGTCGAAAGTAAATTTTTACCAAGTTTTAATATTGTTTTCTTGTTAGGTTCTTATTTTTTGTAAAAAAACTGTCAATTCGAATTTTCTCAAATTTTTTCCGAATGTTGAAAACAATATTTCTTATAAGTTAAAATTAGTTGTAAGCCATAATCTCAAATTTTTGAAAAGATATTTGAGTCGAAAATCAATTTTTACCAACTTTTATTAAATTTTCTTTTAAGTTTTTATTTTTTTGTAATAAAAACTGTCAATTTGATTTTTCTCAAAATTTTACTGAATGTTGACGGACGTACGGATGTACGGACGTAGGGATCTTGAAACGTCGATAAATGTCAAAATTTTCAATTTGACAAATCGGACCCATTACAATAACTTCCTATGGGAAGTTAAAAAAAAATTGGTTATTGGCTTTCGGCTAAATTATCTCGAAAACAAAAACATATATTTAAATCAAACTTATTATTATTAAATACAAAAATACTTGATTTTAGAAAAAAATGAAATCCTACAAAAATTACTACAAACTCACAAAAAAACGGTTTTCGACTCAAGTACTCGTATCTTGGTTTATCTTGTAACATAAAATGTTGTTATTAAGATTTTCCAAAACTTATAGAAATATTGACAGACGGGCACCGAATGGGAAATTATCAGTGAGGGTCGCATCTCGGCGTCTTTTTATTACTGTTCCAACTTGATCGTCGAGTACTCTTAGTGCATTTCAGTAATTGTTAATAGTTACGTCTTGATTTCCTTAATGGATAATCAGATTAAACTAAGGTTTTCCTTTTCCATTAGTTTGCATTTTCCTGCCTATCAAATATTGAGATCAGTTGAGTTATAATTTATATTTAAAAACAAATTGGTATTTTAAACCTATTGATAAATGCGTCCTAAAATAAAAAAAAAATAAATCGATAATTCTGCATTCAAGGGCTCAAATAAATGCATTTCAACAAAAAAAGTCGCTGAAATATTCTTTACAGTATCAAATACAAATGTTCTAGCTTCACACTGCTACTGATTTTTTTTTTGTTTAATTTGTTTAAAAATTCAATATGAATTCAATGTGAGCTCGTAGAACTCCAAGGCCTAGTGACTTGCAAATCTCAACTATTCTTGTGTGCTAGTTATGTTAGAAACAGTTTATACGAACGGCTAATTTGAGAAAGCCCTTTTCATTGCAAAAATTACTGCTTTTGGAGGATTTGTCAATACCTCGTAAGAGGCAGGACCAGTAAAAAAAAAAGTTAGGTACATAAAAGAGTAAAACATACAAATATTTGTTCGCTTTACATTGTATGGTATTCCAAAAGAAAAAAACAAATAATTCGATGTACTTTAGGAGATTTTACTTATGCTTGTGTCTAAGTTTATTCAGAATCTCCAAATAGTTATACTTCAGAAAACATAAAAAAGCTTTTGTGAAAAATTGAACTTTATTTGTCCTTGCCCTATTGTTGCCCATCTTTAACATTGACCAATAAACACGGAACAAAATTTATATTTCATAATGCGAACATAGAAGAAACTGCAGCTTAAATTTTAAAATACTTTTTTTAAATGGAATTTACTGCAACTTTATTCTCATTAATAAATTATTAACATTCGAAGTTGGAAGTTGTACTTAAAGATATAAAGTACAAGTTGTTAACAAATTATTTAATAAAATCATCAAGCAATGGTTTTTTAAATTATAATTATTAAAATATTCGATAGAATGCATTTTTTAAAAATTCAATCAAATAGATAAAAAGCTTTAGGAAACCCAAACATTGATCTTTTATTCCATTTTTTTTGTGTTATTTATTTAAGCCCAGACCCTTTTTGATACTTGGAACTACTTTAAATTTAAATGTTAAAAACAAAGTTGTTATTGAAAATCTTCTTGAAATGACATTCAAAACCAACTTGGTCGAGTTGTTCAAAATTTAATATTTTAAAAAAATAACTTCCTCTTAAAGATAAAAATAAAACAAATCAGACCAACATCAGACTGAAGAAGTTTTGGTAAAAATTAAAGCAAAACAAAAAAAGCTTACACATAACCGTAAAGAAATTCGCACATAATAGCACCAAAATCCCTACAAAATATTTGTCGAGATTATCACTACTCTTTTTGGTACTTAAATTTGCTTGACACAATATTTAAGTTTGAATAATAATTTACTGTTCACGTTGGCGTCTGCCGGGCGACTGGGCATACACTAAGCAGAGCGACGGAGTTCCATGAACGGGTGTTTTCCCATGTGCTTGCAATGGCGCCTGGCAGGAGCGCCTTTGCATGTAAAATATTAAAAAATCCCTTTTAAAGTTAAATTAAAATTTATTAAATCTTTTTGTAAACTTCGTTCTAGTTGATTCTCATTAATTAGTGTGATCATTGTTATGGAAAATAAAATCCATAAAGTGCTGGTAATTTAGTATTGAAACGGCGGGATATTGTGATGCGAAGTTTTGTAAAAGGGGATTTTTTGATTCGGGATTTAGTATCCAACCCCATTACACGAAGTGGTAAATGAAAATAACACTATAATTTCAATAAAACACTTAAATTACATTTTTTAACAACACGTAACTTATAAATAGGCATTTCAGTAATACTTAATTTGGGAAATTCCCCATTTATTCAAACATTGTGTCTCATTATATCGAAGAATTTTCAGAGTTTTATTTGTTTATTAATTTAAAAAAAAAATAAAAAAACATTTTAAGGAAACCAATAAGAAAATGCAACAAATTCTAAAAAGAAAATACATAATTTCCTAAAATGCTGTATTGGATACTTATTATTAGAGCTTCCCGCAAAAAGAACTCTTAGTGTATATATAGCTTTTTCTGCACAGACTGATAATTGTTGGTTAAGACTTAGTTCACTTTGGTTTACCTTATTTCTACTTGAACGTTGAACTGAACTTATATTATAAAAAATATAATTGTGTTACTCCTTAACTTCCTCATTTGATGAACTTATAAGTTTTAAACTAAGGTAGGATTATAAATTACACTAGGGTACTGATCGTGGTAATTCCAAAGATTTAAACTAACATTCAATTTAATTCCAATTGCCAAGTTATATACATTTTTCATTCATACACAAAATTCTAATACCTGTAGTCAATATTGAAAATTTTCTTTTGAACCTAAATCTTTGAATGATATGTTATAATTCATGGCCAGAGTTTTTATCACGCAACTTGAAAAATATTTCATATTTTATAAGTCCATTTCATAAAATGTGAATATTATCTCTCAAATACATGATTAAATATTCATTTATTAAAAAAGTTGAATAATTATGTTAACATAAAATGTCGCTAAAGAATAAAGAGTTCTAATTTTATTCATAAAAGTTTCATCCGGAAAGACAATAAATATAATTGACTATGTAATTAGGTTAGTAATTTGAATGCCTTTGCCTGTCAAAAATTGATTAAAAAAAAAATTTAATATTCTGCTGTTATCAGTATATAGTTAACGATTGTAACTTAAACAAAATGAACAATCATCAGTCAACAATCAACCCTTACAACAATTTATTCGATTACTTTGAATGAGGTCATATTTTTATTTAGGCCACAAATGTATACTTATAGATATCTGTACAAATAAAATGTAACTACATATGCACAAAATCAATAAGAAGAGAAGAGTATATTTATTTTTTTGTGAATACTTTACCAACTAAATGTTGACACAGATTTATCAAATCAATGTCATGGTGACGTCTGGAAATTAGATTAATTTCTCTTATCAAACTTCTATGTATATTGTTTGTATTCATGTAACAATTTAGAGAATGAATTGTTATTGGAATTTTTTCAATACAATACAAATTTTGGAATAAAATTTTTCCAAATGAATTTATTGATGTACTTGTTTCAGGGCTTTTGAACTCTCGCATTTTGATTCCAAGGGAAAAAATATAGAAACAAAAAAAGAGTAATTTAACTCGAGTAATATTACATACATTGTAAGACTATGGTTAACCGCAATGTTTTCAGTCTAATTGAGATCTTAATATTGTCTTGTGAATTTTAAGGTGTTGATTAAGAGGCATCATGTTCATAGTTCATCGAATATATGATAGCTTAGATTTCCCTTACATTATGAATTGAACTAACCAAAAGGTGTTAATAAATTAGTTTTTACTTAAATAAGTCACTTTAATAGAAACTATACCTAATATGACTTCTTATGTCAGTATTCCTGTGCGATGTTAAAGATTAACTTGAGTGAACACAGAAAATTTCGATCTCAACCTTTCCACAAGCTTAATAAAGAAATTAAATGATTTTTTTCCTGAACATGTAAATTGACTTGTTCAGGATTGCTAACTCTGTTTAAGCTCGTAATTGAAAAACTGAACCTTAATCAATTGCAAATCAGTAGTAAAACTTATTTCAAACATCTTTCAAAAACTAGGGGTGTAACGTTCTTTTGTGGGCATATAATTGATTTGATTATTTAAAATCGGTGCTGATTAAACGCTGATTTAAAAGTTTTTAGCTTAAAAAGCGTTTAACAAAAGAGCTTTGGATGTCGTATTAACCCTTTCTGCTGTCAAAATTGTATTCATTTAATCCAAAGCTAACTCACCAAATCTGCTATGTTAAATTTGAGTAAGTTCGGGTTTCAAACTTTTTCAAAAAAAAAAAAAAAAACATATTTTAAGAGTACGTGTTGGCTTAATTCGAAATCAGGATCATGTAGCATTGAAAAACTTGGCTAAAGTTTTTAACATTTAAAATTAAGACGTTTTAACTGTAATTGTTAGTCAGATTTGTTGTTAGTTGATCGGGAATATTTCCATGATTTCCAAGATAAATATATGTTTCATATAATAAAGTATTGGGTTTGAACTATGTTTTACTTTCTATATTAATTAAAGATCATATATGAAAATAATGCAAAGTCTAAACAATAACACTTCTTTAAAATTTAATCCTAGGTTAATAATGAACAAGTTGAAAATACTTCCCTTCTATAAACCAACTCTGTATAGTAAATTAATAAATAAAAGGCGGTTGGGAGTTAAAATCGTAAAACATTCCCAAAAGCAAATATCAAACCATAAATTACTTTGGTTCAAAACCACATCATTTATATATTAATCATGTATAACAGATAACCACCAAACTGTAGAACTAAGCTTAAGCTAAATATATATAATTTTAATATTTTAAACCCTTTCTAAAAGCTTCGTATATACTAAAAACCACTTATAATTTATCTAATGCTCATTTTTCTTTCTTTTTTGTTTTAGGTATGTGTAACCATAAAAAAAAAAACATCTATTAAAAATATATAAACACAAAAACGTGAGTAATATAAAATAAAACATATCTATCAATAAGAAATTCAGACATCCCCTTTATGTATGTTTTTATTTTTGTTTTTCTCTTCGAAATCGTGCGCCAGGTGTGCCACAAAAAATAGTATGTTAAGAAAGGTCAACAAATTACGACAAGACATTCCTGTTCGGTTCGTGGTAAATTCTTCCATACGAGTATTATAGTAATGTTATTATTGCCTTGAAGTCATTTTGGGCTTTTTCAACAAAACCAACGTGCCATGCATCTATCTATCTATCTTTTCTTTTTATATTTTTTCTTCTGTCTAACACAACTCCTCTCGACTCCAAGCAACTTAGCAGATTTCCTAAAAAGCAAACTGCAAACTTTCACTATCTCCCCAGCAATGTGCCAGATACATAATATTTATGTACATATACCTATATGTATGGTATATATGTACATACAATTTTATTATGGTTTTATTCTATTTATAGATATGTTTTTGCGGTCCTTAACAATAAAATATAGCAGGAGCTTTGCAAAGTCTTCTTAGAGCGCAGAAGTTAAGCTTTTAGCTGGAATGTCCCTTTTGTTTTGAATATTTTTGTTTGTTTATTGTTATGGTTCGTGCAGAGGAACATCTAAATGTTTTGGGGGTGAAGTATATTGAAGTAACAAAATACAAAAACCATTGATTTCTTTCTTACTTCTTGTGAGTGAGTATCTATCTATCTTTATGAAATAATAGATAGATACTTTTTTTCGAATTGCTGCTCTACAAGAAGCCATCGAAATCTGCAAAACGACAGGTGTCTACAGAAAAGTATTTTCAAAAGCTTAGTTTCTTTTGTTGCTTGAAGAAAATTGTAACATTTCCGGAAGTTAAATGAATAATTTAACAATCTTATGAAAAAAAAACTGCTTTTCAAAAGGTATTTAAGCGTTTATACATCTAGCTTGAGTTTATTTCTAAAAAATCATGAATTGAAAGGAATTACATGTCACCTATTGTATTCACATTTTACATGTCATATTCACTCTCTGATGGTTTCTCTCTCCCCCTCTCTTTTGTTACAGCTGAACAAAAAAAAAAAAGAATTCTCTCACAAAAATTTAATGTCTGCTGCTGAAGAATTTTCTGGTGGATTCGGATCAAAAAGTATTAACTTTATGCGCAGGTCTATGCAATATAATAACAAGGAATATACAAAAGTACTGCTGTACTGTTAGTACTGGTGGTGCTGCTGCTGCTGCAGTAGATACAAATTATAGATACAAACTAAATTAATTGAGCGAAAATAGAGGATGTATACGGGAGTTGCTAGTGGTGGTGCTGCTGCTGCTAGGTATTAACTCTATGGGAAAATTTGCTGCCGTGCGCATTCAAGCTCATAGCCAACAATGCTCTGGGAGAGAAGTTAATTGGATTTATGGTGTTTCTTGAATGATACATTTTCCCAAGTGTTAAAGTGTTCCCGATTTGAATTTTTTTGGTACTAAAAACGTACCCAACTATTTTGCTCAAAGAATGCTTTTCGGAACTCATGTTTCCTATTTTGATAAAAACAGCCTAGACAAGATATAAGCTGACCTAAACGAATAAGCCCAGTATGAACACCAACTAAAATAACCTAAGAACACTATTGTCACTCTAGTCGGCAGAGAGAAGAAATCCAAAATCTAAAACAAAATCTCTGCAATTTAGAGAAATAGGAAAAAGAATAAGCATTTTGAAAATAATTTCATGATATTATTACAGAAAACACGAGATTCAAATGGTTCCCTTCGTAGATCTATCAATTCTTTAACTAAATCCAATTTTTGAAGACGAGTTCCAATAAGCACGGCGGCATTTAGAAAAATGCTTTTCTATTGTAAAATTCTAGGTCCTTTGAATCCGGTTTTTTTTGTTATTCTGGACTAAAGACTTAAAAAAGTTCCAGAAGAAATAGTGGAATGATATCTAGTCCTATCATAGGGGATTGTTATTCACAACTTCTAGTAATGCGTTTATTGTAAAAATAACACGTGTTGAAAGCACAAATATTGTCGCACTTTGACAATATACGAATTCAAAAAGTCCAAAATTGGCTCTGTTAGAACGCTTAGTTTTCGAAGCGAACGAATTTAATTTTTTTTTTTTTAATTTCTAGTGTACAATTCAACAAAACTAGGGTAAAAAACGGATCTTAGAATACATTGATAAACATTGATCTCGTAACTGATCTTAAAACAATTTTGTCCGATTCCGTACCACTTTCCAAATTTTCAATCTTTGTGGATATTAATTGAATACTTGTGGATTTTCGCTGTAGAATCAGAAATATTGAGTTTGACATAACTGCTGAGCTAGAAATTGACCTCGTTCTGGAAAATGATTTTTGTTTCCGACAAAATTTCAGTATTTATATTTTCCAAATAGTTAACTTACGGTGGTGTTGCATATAACCGCCTCGCTTCTGCTCTTACGTCAGCAATCTTATACAGATTTATAAAGGTCCAAATATAACCACATCATTTGCCTTATTTTACTTGACAATGATATTTAGTAAATCAGCTTCGAATCGACATTTCTGTATCTTCTTAGGTACGGTAGTGACCAAAATGACGATTTTTTTTCCATTTCGCAACAATCTCTGCTGGTTACAAATATATGATCAACAAAAGAGTAATCTCGATCAAACTTTTCCGCACTTTTTACAATTTCACTGCGTGATAACCGATTTGACGACAAAATTTTGCTGCCATATTTTAAAATGAGTTGAAATTTCAGTATTAAAATAATAAAAAAAAAATTAGGTAGCGCTAAACTCCGTTAAGAACTAGTGACTTACAACTCTCTGGGCCCAGTGACTTACAACTCTCAACCATTCCAATTTGCGAGTAATTTTGTCAGGAATGGAGGGGACCAAAAGTTTACGACGAATCCGAACAGCAACAGTATGTAATTTGTAATTTTGAAAGCACTGCTGAAAAATCAGAATTTCAAAAATCACTTCTTTTTGCTGACAATATTTAAATTTTAACTCAATTTGAACTTAAAAGTTAAGTTTTATCTTCGTTATGGCCCTACAGAAATCTGTGCAGTTTTCTATTTTTTTTTTTTCAAAAATTCACAGGATCGCTGCACATTAACTAATTTATTTCATTGGTATCATGAAAAATTCATTAATTTAATTAACAATTGATAAAATAAATACATTTTGTTTTTGAAAAGTTCTGATTGTTTTGAATATTGAAAAGACAGTAAAACAAGGCACAACTTTCAAAAGTTAGCATTATAACACTTTTTAAAGGCCAGTTTTCAGCATTTTGCAAAAATAAAATATGACAAATTTTGAACCTGCCCAAACATAAAATGTTTAAGAATATGTAAGATGAACATAAATATTAACGAAATAAAATAAAATTTGGTTATAACTACGACACATAGGAGACAAACTTTCTACGTTATAAGTGAATGTTACTAGATATATAAGAACGCAAAAGCATGTCTTAAGTTTCTTCGTTGAAACCAAAGTAGGTATAAGTAAGTAAGTAAGTAATTCATTTTATTAGAACAATTATTTGGTTACAAAGTTTAAGTATTATGGTTATGAATTTGAGATAGCTTTGGCTTAGCCGTCAGCTTGAATGGCAATATATTATAATGGTAATGAAAAATTATATAAACATAATAAAAAGGAAAATTTAACTTCAAATATACTCAGTCATTAACAAATTTCTTTATTTAATAATAGATTTAAGAAAAACTACACAATTCTTTCCAGTTTCTTCCGTTTAAAATTTCTAATGTTTCCATCATTGTAAACCGTTCCTTTCCTTGATATGCAAGTCTTAAGTGTTTGAAGATTGGACAAATGCTTATAAAATGAAAGTTGTCTTCTTTGGCCTCCATGATGCACAGCGTGCAAAATTGGTCGGATGCACCATTTTATGGACTGCCGTTAAGGTAGATGAGATCACATCTCGATTTAAGCAGCAGCGATATTTCTTCGTAGCTAAGGTTATCCTGAAAGTAGTTTTTACTGCAGAGGTGATAATTTAATTGTGAATATATAATTCTGCTTTCAGATTGTCGTGCTTCTTCAATCAATGCGTTACGAGTGTAGTCTTCATTTATTTGTATTAAGGAGTAAAGTTGTTCTTTTAAGGAGTCTAGGGTACTGAAGTTCCAGTCTAAATTAATGTTGTAATAAGAGGCAATATTTTGCCATTTCATCATCCACCAGTCGATGTTTCTTTGTTCGTAGTGCAGCAATTTTTTCGTTAGACGAGTATCAGAATGTGAAGCAATTTTTAAAATGTAGTCTGCTTGAAACTTAAGGGTATTAGTAAAAATAGTAAAAATCTTAGGCAACCATGTTTCAAGATAAAATGCATAATTTGGGGTGTTTCTTGCTAGATGAAACATTTTTTTTCAGAAAATTTCGATGAAATTTTTCAACCACTTCATCTATTCCCCAAATTTGAGCAGCATAACAGGGTGTTGATTTTACTACGGTTTCGAAGACTTTATATTTAGATGAAAGAGTGATGTTTTGGTTGTAAAATATTTTTTGCCACGTCATGTTGACCAAGCTCTGGGAAGCAGCAGCTTTTTCTTGAAGGTGGTTTTTGAAGTCTAGAACCGTATTCATTTTTACTCCCAAGTATTTATATTCTTTAGTAACTTCAATCTCGTTGCTTTTGTAGTACCATTTATTTCTATTTAAACTTCGGGAGCTATGTGTGAAGACCATAATTCTCGATTTTTCAGTGTTTATAGGGAGACCCCAGATTTCACAATAATTTGAAAGACGGTTAATCATCAATTGCAGGTTTTCAGGTGATTCCGATATTAAAACTAGGTCATCCGCATACAAAACCACATTAACATTAGTGTCAGCAATATGAATTCCAACGGGTATACATGAGACTATGTCATTTATAAAGAGCGAAAATAATAGAGCACTTAACAGGCATCCTTGTTTAACTCCTGAGTCTGCATCAAACCACTGAGAGTAAGCTGAACCATGCCATACTGCTGCTTGCGTCCCCGTATACATTATACTTTCAGGACTTTGATAAATTTTTTCGAAAGACCTACTTGTGACAGCTTGTATAAGAGTGCATTTCGGTTAACAAGGTCAAACGCAGCTTTTAAATCGACGAAAAATGAGTAAACATTCTTTTTCCTAGCTTGAAATGCTTTTATTATTGAAGTGAGACAAAATATTTGGTCAACAGTTGAGTAATTTTTTCTGAAACCGGCTTGAAGCTCCGTAAGAATTTCATGATTGTCAACCCAATTTTCAAGCCTGCTCACAAGTATACCGCAAAAGATTTTAGCCATCGTGTTCATGAATGAGATTCCACGGTAGTTTTCAGGGTTATTAGAATCACCCTTTTTATGTATTGGAAATATCACGGACTTTTTGAATGAGTTTGGTATTGTAGCTGTTGTTAATATCGTATTAAAAGGGTGCTTTAAATTGTTGTTCAAGGTTGGGCAGGTGTTTTTGAAAAATTCATACGGTATACCGCCTTCCCCGGGTGCTTTTCCATTTTTTGCTTTAATAATAACATTTTGGATTTCATTAACTGTTATTTCCGAATCTAGAATTTCGTCCAAGACTAAAGGTTCTGCATATGCGAGTGATAAACTTGACTTATTGAAAAGTAACCCTTTGAAGTGCAAAGCGAGATCATCTGCGGATATAGTTGCGCCTATCACGAAGTTGGACCCGTTTATTTCCTTGGCTGTTTTCCAAAACGCTTTTGAGTTTTTAATGAGGCCTAGCGATCGTACTTGGTTGTTTTGAAATGCAACTTTTTTTAAGAAGCATAGTCTTTTATACACAGCATTTGATTCTAAATACAATCTCTTCAGTTCTTCTGTGTAGCATTTGCGTAGAGAATGTAAAAAAGCGAATGATTTTTGCCTTGCTTTAACGCACTCATAATCAAATTATTTCTGTTTAAATTTAACTGAGGGAGTATGATTTTGGGTTTGTGAGGAGCTTCGTATGCTTGATGTTACTGCATTTGAGAATATTTCCGTAGAATTAAGGTTTGCAGGAATTTCGGACAGATGTTTATTTAATTTGTTTTGATAAGAAAATAATTCATTACATTTCCATTTAAGTTTCGGTAGGTATAATTGAAGTTTACTCTACGTTAAATGTCTTAAAAATAAACCAATCTTGGGCTTAAAAATTTAAATATTAGTTTAAATAATTTGCTTTTTAAACTTATCCTCCTTTTCCACCCAACAAGATCAAATTTGAGTAAACTATTTTTTAAGGCTTTATCTTTAAGATGGTAGAGCAAACCTTTACGCTATAAGCCAAAGTTAAAAAAAAAAAACAAAAAACAATCCAAAATGTTTCTAATTTTACAAAAATCTAACTCCGGTATTAATGATACTTTTTCCTTAATTTTTACTGCTAGTACAGTATTAAAAATCCTCCTGCCACACAACACTTCAACAAAAAAACACTACAGTTTCCCTTAAAACTGACTACACCCACACAAACAAATAAAAGACTTAAGGAAAAACCTCCCCCAAAATGGTGGTTTCGCTGTTTATATCGGTCGTCTTTGTTTTTCTTTTTTTTTGTTTCTCTCTTACACTCGCCCTTCCACTTACTATATTCAACCAAACGAGCCCCTAAAAACACACCAAAATGTTCTATGCTCTAAAAATTCGTCTCTATACGATAACGATACTGTATTCAAAATGAGCAGCATATGAGTAATTGAGAGAGCAAAAATCATTATATCGAGGGAGAGAATAAAATATACAGAAACCGAACTAAAAAACACGAATACATCAAATCTCAAAATTTCATCCAACCAACCTTTTTGAACGAAAAAAGCTGTCAATACACACTTTGGCTTCTTTCTATCCACCAAACAATAATTTCGTTTGTATACGCGCTTTTTTATTTAAGTAAATACATTTTTAATTTTAATTTGTTAAAAAACAAAATAACAACAAAATAAAATATAACAAAATTAAAACCAAAAAAAAAAGAAAATTTAAATAAAAATTAACGAAACAAACAAATTAAATAGAGAAGGAAAACAAATTAAAGAAAACGCACAGAAGAAGTTTTATATTTTACAATTTCTTTTTCAAAAATTGTGTGACGAAGCGACGTCGACGACGAGATACAAATAAAATTCAAACACAAAATATTACACACCAATCAACTACAAGAAGGCGAAAAGAACGAAAGAAAAATAGGAAAACGGGCGGCGGACATCTTTTCACTAAAAGTATAACACAAACCCTCGCCAACTTAATGGAAACGCATTCAACAAAATAAATCTACGATAATAATTATTGTACAACATAATAAAACAAAAAGTTCTTTGCGAGAGTAAATAATTGTTTATTAAACAAATAAATAATACAAAAAAAATTATATAAATTAAATTTGCTAAACCACAAAAGTTGTTCAAAAAGTACAAAAAAAAAATAAATAAAATTTCTGAAACGTCAAAGAGAAATTAAATATCTTTTGTTTAAACAAAAAAAAAAATTTAAAAAAATCGCATCGCGTGAAAAAAGAAAAAAAAGTGCTGACAAATAAAAGAAAGAAAAAAAAAGAATAAAAATATTGTATTTTTATCGAAGAAAATTCGAGAATTAAAAAAAAAAGAAGAAAAGTTTATCTTTTCTTAATAAATAAATAAATAAATTTAAATTTGCGACCAAGTTGAAAATTTTATACGATATTTATGGAAAACAAAAACAACTTAGAAATTGCATTTAATAACGGAAATTTATTTACTAAAAGGTAATAGTTTTAGTTTTTTGTTAATTTTGCATCCCCCTACCGCATATCCCTTTTGTACACCACCTACCCCTATACGGTTAGGCTGTGATGTGATGATGGGGTTAACGAGGGGGGGAAGTTTAAAATTAAAATTTAAAATCAATTTTAACAAATTTTATATAGTTTCGTTACATTTAGTTTTATTTTGATCAATTATATATTTTTGTTTTGTTAATTCTGATTTTGTTTTATATATTCAGTTTTGCAAAGAACAATAATTTATTATTTCTAATTTATGAATGAATGGGAAATTTGAGTTTCAGTAAAAATATGTACCAATTGCAGTCAAGGGTTTTCTTCATAAATGAAAGAATGTATATTGCAACGTGGCGAATTAATGCATGTCTTTAAAATGGCTGACACTTAGCACCTCTTCACTAATACAGAAAGTACTGTTTAAGGATATTTTCCTAAGGGAAGCCATAAATCATCCTGTTGGGGAAAGAGGAAAGAAAATACATAATTCATTCACATAATAATGTGTTTTTTTTTGTTGTTTTTTTTTAGTATTATTTTCATTCGTTCTTAATTTTTCAAAAACGTTTCTCGGCTTTTTAATTTTGGTGTTTTTCTTTTTTGAAATAGGCATTCATATGAATATTCGTCGTTGTGTCGTGTCGTATGTACTGGCGCGCGCCATCATCGTTGCTACCATTCACACTGTCATGCCATTCCCTTGAGACATCATGAGACTTGGTGTTTTATTGCTTCTTTTTTGTTGTTGTTGTTGGTTTATTCCTTCCTCACTCTCATACTCTAGGATTTTGCGTAATAGAATACGAGGGCAGTTTTCTTACTGAAATTGAAAAATATCGTTTTTTATTTGAAAAGTTTTTATTTTTCTTATTTTTTTTTTTAATTTAATTGGTTGGTTGGTTTGGGGTTAAGTTAAGGTGTACTTTTTGAGTACAAGTAGCTACATGTACTTGTACCTACACTGATTTTATGGAAAAAATGTTTGTTTAAGAATTGAAAATTATTTCTTTAATTTTGATAGGAAAGAAATTTTTCAACACAAATGCACTTGATTAATTTACTTCAATATTTTAGCAGCTTTAAGAAAAAGTTTAGTTCTATGTTTTTTTTTAGTTTTTAAGGTAATATAAGCTTAGCTTAAAGAACTTGGGTATATCTAATTTTAAGCTAAGCTTTAAGCTGTTATAAAAATTGGATACATAATATAAAATGGAGGGTTGATTTTTTGTATAAGTTTCCGTAAATTCAGAAGTCGTAATAGTATGTATTGTGTTGCAACTACAAAAAATGTCTAAAATATAAATACAAGGAGGTAGAGAGAAAATAATGTATGTCCTGTCCTTTGATAAAAACTTTTATATTCATTCAGAATTTTTTGAGCCACATAAACGGATGTAGTTTTTTTTTTGAAACAATATCCATAAACCTTGTTATTTAAATTGATCACGTGATATAAAAATGCTTTTTTTTATTAAAAAAAAAAAGAAGGCCATCCTTCTTAAGAATATCCTCTAACAAAATCGATCCAACTAAATATTAATATGAAGTAATAATTTCAGAAAATATAACAATTCTCATGGAAATCTTCGTATACTCAAAATAATTGTTTTTATGATTGAAGAAATTTATTAACACTATTTGATGAATACTGCTGCATTTTGATAATAGGACATGAAGTTTTTGATTTTTGAAAATAAAATCAGTTTAAAATCAATCAACAAAAGCTTTAGAGCACGACTTAGTCGAAAGTTTCGGGATAGCATCTTTCAAATATGAGCAATTAGTGTAATAAAGAAAACAAACTTTAAAAAATATAAAATGTTTCTTTATTAATTTTTGAGAAAAATGTTCAGAAACAAAATGTTTTTTTAGAGTTTCTTAGAAACAAATTATTTAACAAAACGTATCATCTGTATACCCTGGATTCCAACTTCGGCCGTACTGTCAAATACAGAGATTCGTTCTTTAGCCGTACTACGCGAATGTAGAATGCCTTATCACACTCAGTTTTTTCATGTCATTGCAATATTCAGGAATTCAAATTCCAATGTGGACCGACATTTCCTTTCAAACCCTCTCTCCTCTTCCTAGTGCTCACACTGTATCTCTCCATAATAAGGGTAGTAATATTCCCTTGAGTGTGCGCTTATTATAAAAATAAAAAAAGAAGCTGGGATGCGACCCACACTGATAACTTCCCATCCCGTCTGTCGATTTGCCTTGCTTAAAAGTTTGTCTATATACATATGTATCAATTCTTACCAAATTTGCGTACTATTTTTTGTAGATTTTATTTTTTTATGAAAAAATTGACTGTTGGATTTTTATAAAAAAATTAATGAATATCGAAAACAATATTTTCTGTAAAATAAAATAAGTTTGAAGCCAATATTTGTAATTTTTGAAAAGCTATTTGAGTCGAAAGTAAATTTTTACCAAGTTTTAGTATTGTTTTTTTTTTAGGTTCTTATTTTTTGTAAAAAAAACTGTCAATTTTATTTTTCTCAAAATTTTATCGAATGTTAAAAACAATATTTCTTATACATAAGTTAAAATTAGTTAGAAGCAAATTTTTGAAAAGATATTTGAGTCGAAAATCAATTTTTACCAACTTTTGTTAAATTTTTTGTTTAGGTTTTTAATTTTTTGTACAAAAACTGTCAATTCGATTTTTTTCAAAATTTTACTGAATGTTGACAACAATATTTTTTGAAAGATTAAAGTAGTTTAAAGCCAATATCTCAAAGTCTTAAAAAAAAGATATTTGAGTCGAAAATCAATTTTTAGGTACCACTTTTTATATATTTTTTTTTAGGTTTTTATTTTTAGTAAAAAAAAACTGTGAATTCGATTTTTCTCAAAATTTTTCCTAATGTTGAAAACAATATTTCTTATAAGATAAAATAAGTTTGAATCCTTAATCTCAAGTTTTTGAAAAGATATTTGAATCGAAATTCAATTTTTCCCAACTTTAAGTAATGTTTTTTTAGGTTTTTATTTTTTTATACAAAAAAAACTGTACCTAAATTAGTCGTAAAATTTTCGAGGTGACAATTTTTTTTTCAGTTTTTTTTTTTGATTTATAAAAAAACCGTTAGTTGGATTTTTTTCCAAAAATATACTTGTTTTGTATCACGTTACAATATATAATATAAAATTAAATTCAAGTTTCTAGCGTCATTGGTTCATGAGATATTTAGGTTTAACCAAAATGTTCACCTTTTTTTAAACTGCTATGGTAAAAAAACCACCCACGCAATATGCTTGAGAGCCCTTTCTGCATCTTTCTGCCTTATTATCTGTATAACAAAATTTATTTGATGTCGATATCTCTTCTGGTTCTTGAGCTATGGACGACGAAGAAAACGTTACGAACGTACAGACGTACGGACGTACGAACGTACGTACACACGCATGCACAGGCATCTTTCTAAAAATCTTTTATTTCGACTCTAGGGACCTTGAAACGTCGAGAAATGTCAAAATTTTCAATTCGACAAATCGGACCCATTACAATAACTTCCTATGGGAAGTTAAAAATTAAGGCCAAAATTCATTCGCTTTGTAATTATAAGCAATTAAAACCCCGGAATTTAAAAAAATATAAATATAATAATTTCAACTTCTTTTTGTAAAGTTTTTTTTTTTTTAAATCTAAAACTTATAGAATAAAGTGAATAGCCTATTTTTTCTAACATTTACAAATACATTCTAAAAATTTACTTCCATAAGTTAATTTTGGGCTCATTTTATTGATTGGCAATTTTGAGTGTCTCAAAAATGATAATATTCAGTAACAATTTGTGTGAAACGTTAGCTTCAAAAAAGTATGATAGGCGTCCTAAATAAAACGCTTCTAAGTTACTAAGGTGTTTTACATTAAGAATGCATATTACAAAATGTCTACTGTAAAAGTTTTTCTTGGTTATTTGAGCAGCTTCTACTTTTTAAGCTTTCATCTTCACGGAAAGAAGTGTATAGCATTTATGACAATGCAAGTATGGTCTGAAGAATCATACTAAAAAAGTATCGTTGATATTCCCACATACATACTCCTATAAGTATGAGATTATGTACTATACTGTATGGTACCACAATCTTTGCTTGTAACACAAGGGCGCATAGTACGTTTGACGAGACAGCATTGCCTTCAGCCCCATACTGTACCGGAGGTGTCGCAATGCTACTAGTTTTTCCTGCGATAATTTATGGCGTGATAATCGATACCCTTATTGGATTACTGTCAATAGTTATTACTATAGGAAAGTTTTTCAAAAAAAAAAAAACACACAATTCAGAAAAATGCATGAAATCTTTATTTGAATCGATAGTACGGTCCATATAATTTAATGTTCGAAGATTATTTCATGCAAATGTTGACCTTGACTGCGCATCAAATGGACCATTATCTAGTCCAATTTTAACATACTCTTTCCGACATTTCGGCCGGTATCTCATGAATAATCAATGTTGTCTTTAAATGCATCAATTGAAGCGGGCTTGTCTGTATAGACATGAGTTTTAACATAGCCCCACAAAAAATAGTCTAAAGGCGTTAAATTGCACGATCTAAGCGGCCAATTGACCGGTCCCGAACCTGAAATAAAATGTTCACCGAACTGGCCTCACAATAAGTCCATTGTTGCGCGTGCTGTGTGGCATGTGGCACCGTCTTGTTGAAACCACATGTCATGCAAGTCAAGCTCTTATATTTTGGGTAAAAAAAAATTGGATATCATCTCACGGTAGCGCTCACCATTCACAGTTACGTTACGATTCGCATCATCTTTGAAGAAGTACGGTCCAATGATGCCACTAGCCCATAAACCGCACCAAACTGTGACTTTTTCTGGATGCATTGGTAGCTCTTGCAATGCTTCTGGCTTATATTGACTCCTAAATCGACAATTAAATTACAATTATCAATCGGTAGATTGAGACAAAAATGAGCTTCGTTGCTGAACACAATTTTTCGGTAAAAAAGTGGATCTTCGGCCAACTTTCCAAGAGCCCATTGACCAAAAATGTTACGTTGCAGTAGGTCGTTCGACTTCAATTCTTGCACCAGCTGTATTTTGAGAAGCACCACACCTAAATCCTTCCGCAAAATTTTCCTCGTTGTTGAGTAACAGAGGCCCAATTGCTGCGAACGGGGATGAATCGATAATTGATGGTCATCCATCATTAACACTGGCCGATACAGCTGCGATATTTTCTTCAGTTCGCACACTACGTAAGCTTGTTGGTGGTTTAATGTCCATTGGTGCGCAAATAAGTCACAATAGCCTGAATAGCCGCTTCAGTGGGTCGATTAAACTGACCATAAAATGGAAGAAGCGCGCGATGAACTTTCTTAGCAGAGCACGCATTTCCATAATAAAATTCAATAATTTGCAAGCGTTGTTCGTTTGTAAGACGATTCATGGTTAAATTATAGACCAAACTGAAGATGTTTGACAGTGAAACAAAACACGAAACGTGCGTCAGCTGTTTAAACTAGTGTTGTCAAAAAGATATTAATAGCTATAAAATCACCCTTTAAAATAGAATAAGGAGTTGAATATTATCGACGCTTTAATTTTGCAAACCTATAACTGCCCTCGAAATCTAAGAGCTTAAAAAATTTAAAAGTTTTGGTTTTTAAAAATTGGACTTAGACGAAAACTCTACTACAAAATTCGTGGTTTTAAACACGATTTTTGTTAAGTTTACCCGTTCTGTTTATGAGGAATATTGCAAGTTTACCTCTTTAAGATCTTGCTTGATTTGCAGATACAGGATGACAACATTCAGATTCTTTTGAATCCTGGAATTATGTGACACGTGAATTTTTTTTAATTGAAGATGAATAAAAATAAACAAATAGAATCACTTAGATTTTTAAAACACACGTAACGTGAAGAAAAAAAAAAATATTACAAAAACACAAATGCTTTAAAAAAAAGTGCGTATACGCCTAAGTGTACGATCATACAGTATGGGAAATAGAAATTTGTCTGCTGTGAGCTAAGAACACAAAATAATAAACCGTCTTAGTTTCAAGACGTCATGACAGATTTTAATATACTTTTAATATATCAACAGTTCGATTTCAAAATTGTTTACATACTTTCTAAATATCTCCAACGTAAATTAAAAAACAAAAGTCTTTTTAGTTGTTGGCGTTCAAAGGGTAACAATATGTACAATGCGTTGGTGGAACCTACGTTATATTCAAATGTCATATGTTTCTATTTACTATGTAGATATGTATGTATATATATCTATTCCCTCTCAAGTAATTTATTAAAACCATAAGAAGAACAAAAATGTAGGTATCACAATCTCATAAATTTACAAGTTATCCTTAAACACGTTCTCATTCATACTACTCCTACATCAAATTGCATCTTCTCTTCTACAAGTTTTTGAAGTTTTTTCTTTTTGTAGCACGTCATCTCTAAATATACATACATACATATGTATGTAGTTATAGTGATAAATGAATATTCTTATGAATGTGCATACATATATGAAGAATAATTTTGAGAATTTGAAAAAGATACTCCCACCCAACCACTTCTTATTCTGGTACACTTAGCAGACATTATTTCTTTTGATGTTTCATCTTCAAAGTAAAAGAAGACAAAATAAAAACAATTGAAATTATATTATACACGTACAAACATACATAGGTGTACATATATAGTATCTTTTATTTGTCACACAATTTTGTATATCGTATGTATCTTGCAAAAAAGTTGTTGTCATTTCTGAAAAACAACTACTATATTACAGTGGTGCTGTGGATGATGTTGATGATGACGATGATGGTGGCGATGCTAAAGATGACGTAGTCAAGTGTATACTATACAATACACGAAGACGAAATTCCAAAAACGCATTTCCAGGTCAAGGCTAAGTGCAAAATAAGAAAAAAAAAAAAAAAAAACAAGAAGCTTTTCTTCCTCGCGCTTCGTTTGTACCCGAGAGTTTAACAAATGCGCACACAACACATGATGAACTCAATTTGTGTACATTTTATACTCGTTTACACTAAGGAATAAATAAATAAATATAAATATAGCAAAGTTATCATCTATTTAGGTATAGACATGGATATGGATATACATATATGTATGTTTACGTATTTAGTTCACTAGAGTGTTTCGAGATGTTGAATATTATCACGTACTGTAACTAACGCCTTATAGCCTTACTATGGGGCAGATGGAAGTGAAATACAAATTATTTTTGTTTTAATTTTG